>JAPSES010000211.1:6924484-6934808 GCA_029822895.1 Maxillicosta whitleyi
CAAAGGAAATGAGGAAAAAATGTACTCTAACCATGTACGCACATTACATTACCAGATGATCAGAGATGCTCCGATTTGTATGGTAAACAAAATGAATAAGGAAAAAAATAACAAATTATTCATGCAAAATAGTTAATACATTTATTAATCGGAATGATGTGATTATATCAGGGGGTTATATTGGTTGGATCTGATTTTTGGGGGGGGTCATGACCCCCCTATCCCCCATGTAAATTACGCCTATGCATGTGTGTAAATTAAAAAACAAAACAAAACACAAAGAATGGTCTTAAAAAGTACTTTGTATTTGTAAGTGTATTAAAAAATTAAACAGCAAACACACTACCTGAAACCTGTGTCCATATTCTTGAATGCACAGAGTTCAGTTCACAAAGGGACTTTATAAATGCACTCAGGTCAGTGTGAAAGGAAGCAGCCGCTATGTCTGAGGTTACAGATGAGATTGTTTATGAGTGTATAGTGGAAGGAAATTAAATCTTAAACTAGAGCTGGACTCAGGGAAATAGTCTAATGCCACATATCATGGCTGTACAATTTGGACAAAATATTACATAGTGTACATAATATTATAATTTTAGTCCATTTGAAATGTTTGTTTTTCTCTTCTCAAACTCAAACTAGTGTTACCTCTATCCAAGGTCTTGAACGCAGCAAGTAAAAAGATCATGACAAAATACTGGCTTCAGAGATAATGTCCATCAGTGACTCTTTACCAATATTGTAAAACATTTCCATTTACTAGAAGCAATGACCTACACAACATGACAGCAGAATTTCCTGGGGGAAGAACGTTTGGTTAAAATCACACATTTACTTAACCTGTGAGACAAATTTGTAAACCATTATGTGCAGAAATTGTGTTGTTCAAATAATGTTCTGGTTTTTTTTGTATCTGTTAAAAAAAAAAAATTAACTAGTATTAAAAACTGTGAAACAGATAAAAACAGACATTCAGATGGGCACATTGGCCAGAACAGAAGCTAAAGGTCCAAGTATTAACCCTTTAGGTGCCGGATTTTAATATCAAGATTTTAAAAGTCCATTTCATTATTCGTTATGTTACTTATTGCAATATTACGACTCCATTTAAAGGGTTAAATACTCTTACAACAACGCTTGTGTCCCAGTCGTACAACACTGCCTTTAATCCCACCAGGTTTTGTTGCCTCCATTTATTTTAATAAATAAAAAAAAGCAGTGAAATCATCCTACAGTGTGTTATAATTAAAATCAAAGCTACTTCAGGTCAGATTGGTTTGACACTTGCTGGGTTGTTTTCAATAATAATGGAGTCAGGCATCATCAGCGTAGACATGATTTTATAAATAAAACAACTCTTTGGTTCTGCTTGTTTTGTTATGCTTCATAAGGCACTGGCATTGCTTTCAATCCAATCAGTGTTTCTGTTTAAATGATACTGTAGTGTAAAGATTATTTGTATTATTTAATTGAAATTAAATAGTTAACCTTGTCAATTCACTGAGGAGCCCGAAATAGAATATACCGCAAAAGACAAAAAAAATATGCATTAATTATTTTGTGCCCGTCTTTCATGATTTTAATTTACCACTGTTTTATGTTTTTGTTTTATGGCAGCAATAAGCTTCCGTATGTTCTGTGTTCAGCGGGTAATTGACATCTCATTGCTACAGTTAAAAATAAAAACAATCAAAGTGACTTGTGTCGCACATCAGGTGTTTTGTCATTTGGATGTCGTCAGATGTCCTGGGCTACAGAAAGGTGATGTACATGGTGGGAGGCATCTCCTGAGGATGGGGGTCGCTGGTGTCTAATGTTGGTGATGTTTAGTTGGATTTAAAAATAAATCACTGCTCCACTCAGTCTGGGTATGATAGTGATGAAGTGCACTTTAAAAAAAAAAAAAAACACTTGTTAAAAACAGATGAAAATATCAGTCAGTTCTGCCAGACAGCAGTGGTCCAACAAGTAAAAAGTTCAAAATGCTTAGGGTCGGAATTCAGCAGGGCTCCTTTTCTGGCTCTTGGCTCCATGGCATCAACAAATCCTTATTTCCTTTAATGTAAAGACTCTGATAATCCTTTTCATCCTTCTTTCCCTCAGTTCTGATTTGCTCATTTCCTCCAATAGATGTGTTCTCCATGTTAGAGCAGAGCAAAAGGCCCTGAACTGCTCCCGAGTCGGTGCACGCCCCTCACTGACCTAGGACCCCTGAACATTAAAACCAGCCACAGGGGGAGGGGCTAAAGGTCAGGGGTGGAGGGCTTGTGGAGGATGCCCTGCAGGTCCTCAGGTAAAGCCAGGATGACGGCCTCAATGTGAGCTCGTAGTTTGGCCACAGTCCCAGGACGAACCGGCATCTGGTCCTTCTCTGCCTGACTCTGAGGCACAGAACCAACACAGAACACTAGTAAATAGCCACTAGCTATGACAGAACTGACATACTATCAGGAATCACAGTACTTTACGTAATCATCAGTCATGTAAACTCATCAGTCATCTTAGATTTTTCTCTAATGATCTGCATTAAAACAGTTTTTTCAGAAACTAACAGAAAGTACCATCACAATAGTTTGACGGACTATCTCGCCTCATTCTGATTCAAACTTACGTTGCAGCATTTATTATTTACTTGTACTGTCAATGTGAAGGACAATCAACAGACTATCTTTAACCCTTAACAACTCAAACGCATATGCTTATCTAAAATCTTTAATTATTGTTGATCCACTAATCCCATCATTACAGTAATAATTCCCCCCCAGGTTTGTCATCTTTTCAACAGTTGTGTCAAATTTTTCAGATGTATCCACAGTCGATCAGTCATGATCGTCTGCAACAGTGGTTCAACAATAAAACCCATGTAGTTTTACAAATGACAGTGGTTGTAGATACTTGATTTTATGTAGAATTAATGATATATTTTGCTGAAAATGTAATGTTTTCTTCAATTTTCTGTTTTGATAGAATAACCTTTAAGTTAACTCTGAGGCTTTATTAAAATCAACATTATCTGTGGAATAAATATAGGAAAATAAATGATTTACAATGACAAATGTAATGGATAATATATGGCGATAAATCACATCGTAATTAATGGTAGACAGAAACTCATTTGAAAGTCACCACAAACAATAATTGTGGGTCTTTATGGATTAAAGGCAGCAGGAATGTGGCCAAAGCAGCAGATGTTGTGATATTTCAGTTTGTACTCACCAGTTTATCCTTGAGCTTCAGAACCAGATCAACTGCCTCCACTTCTGTGTGTTTCTGGATCCTCTGTTGTAGATCCTTCAAGGGATATGTGTGCACATGCACATACATACACACACACACACACACACACACACACACCAAATAACCTTGACTCATTAGTTTGCAATGTATGAAAATGTTGCCAATTAATATTTTCATCCTTTAGTACAAGATGAATATTTTCTCAATGAATGTTTTTTCCGTTAACTATTTAACCTATTAAGCGAGTAAGTCTGTACATTAACGTGTGCTTGACAGCTGACAACGTCTTATTTAATTTCATTACTTTTTCAGGCCTGGAAAATGAGATTTCAATTACAGGATTTTTCCAGGATTTGATGACCATGGGAATCCTCCAATCGTGACTCCCACCTAAATAGTAGCACTTTATCGCTTTCTCCTGTTGGTCTAAGGGTGGAGTGGACACTACAACGACTTATTACTGACTCTCATGGTTTGTAGGACTCATTTTAAGTATTTTATTCTGAAAAACTGTGTCACCTCCTCACAGAGCGCCTCAAGGTGCAGAGCTTCAAGTTTTTGTGTCATTTCTCGCCTCCTGTTCCGGAACCAGCCATCAAAGTTGGGTGACTTGAGAAAATGTCTTCAGATGTGAAATAAAACATGCAGTGAAGACCATGTGTTACATTACAGCTCATTGAAACACACAGTTTTGGCATTAATATTGCTAAGGGTGTTTCTGTACCTGTACAGTCCTATCCAGTCTCCCTTCAGTCTGGACGTGAGCTGAGGTCCAGCTTTCTCTAATGTCTTCATGAAGTCTTGCTGGATGAACGGTCGCAGCTGAGGAGGACTTTTCCATGGACTAATGGACTTCTGCAGAGGCATTAAACTGGCCAAGTATCGCTCCTAGAACACACACACACCCATTTGGTTAGATGAGGGCTTTATGTATATGTTGTTTTTGAGTCTTTTATAGTGTCACTGTATTTTTGTGGAGTACTTTGTGATCTTGAAAAAGAAAATGTATATAACTTGAATAAACTGGACATATTGCTACTCACTGACACAATCAAAAACACAATAAAAACTGAGATTCGCCAGAGGAACAGAAGTTACCAGAGGAATGATGAAGCTCTGAGTTAGTTCTAGGAAGTAGCGTCGGAGAATTGCATTTTGGGCCGCTGACGGTCTCTTCTGTTGAACACCCTACAAAAAGACAAACAGTATTTCCGTTATTAACCTTGATTGTTTTATCTATTGTGGCTGTTGTATTAAATGTATTTTTGTTTGCATTAATAAAAAACGTAAAAACATTTAATCAGAACCATTTTCTTCATTTGATAATGAATAAGAAATCTATGAAATTCCTGTTATAAATACCTTACTCAGGATCAACTTGCCTGAATTTGCACTTTGCAGAAGCTACAATATGTAAAACTTTAGATATCTGTGAAACACTAGCACCTAAACTTGGAGCTAAGGATGTGAGCCTTCAGTCAGTAGAAGAATCTAACTTGCGTGCAGGACATGAAGGTGAGACGGTTTTACCTTCTGAAGCTGTTTGATGATGTCTTCATCTTTGTTCAGGTATGGTTTATATGCAGTGTACACACCTGCAACAAACAAACACATGGATGATGCAAAGAGTGTACCAACAGCTCCCCCAGCTGGACAATTTGCACACTTATTCATCTGAAAGGTAAAGGTCACTTAGGGGTCATCCATTTTTTTCAACATTTTCAACAGCGTACAAAACGTCCTCTTTCACAAACCCCCCCCCCACAAGAGTACACAAAATGTTGACAATATTATCTACAATTCAACCTGCAAGCCACGGTGGCGCAGTGGATGTGCACATGACTAGAAATCCTCACCTTGTGGGTTCGATTCTACCTTTTGGCATGACTTTTTCTGAGATTATTTTTGTCTTATTTTTGACATTTTGAAAACATACACCCCTCATTAACCCCCTCCCCCCAGGCGTACATTTTGTACACTCTTGAAAATATTGAAACAAATGGATGACCCCCTTAAGAAAACAAGCTAAAAAAAATGTTTACCTGGTTTTGAGTCCAGAGTTTTGAGGTTTTTCAGCTTCTTGACTTTCATCTGCTTAGCCATCTCACCTGAAGAGAAACATTAGAGGCAAATGAACATGAAACCACCTTCACTGCGTATTATCAAGCTTCACCGGTGCAAAAAAGTATGAGACAGGGTTACATGGACAGACAATGTGTAACAGAGGCCCTTTTTTTTTTTCTTACACCATTTGTAGATTATATGATGTGATGGCTGTTTTATTTCTGGACATTAAAATATGCAGAAATAAAACAGCCATTCTGCAACTGAAGTCACAGCCTCTGGAACTGTGTGACTGCTGACATCTGATGGACACATCAGATCAGATCACATCTCGTTTATATCATTTATACAAAGATGTGACATTGATGAATGAACACCTGCCTCCTTGACATAATCTATACCTGTCTGCTTCATGTCTCCGATGCGGATAATGTGTGGCCAGTGCTGCAATGTTTTTGCAAAGAATGGATTGGTCACTCCCAGAATAACAGATGGCCTGCAGACACACAAACACCTCACAGGTGAGTCCAGGGGTTTTCACAATTACATTTATTACTGGTAAAGCACAGGTTCGAACATGATCCAATATGAGAAACGGCTGTAAGCGTGTATCTTGTTTTTCATCATTCCAAAGGTTACAGTGTGAACCGGGTTGATTCTGTGTTGGCTGATTTGTGTGTACTCACGGAGCCTGTGTCCTGGTCGTATACTCTTTAAACTCACTGTCGTGGATGGTGAAGTATGGCCGGAAGTCACTGCAGTACCGCAAAGGAGCGATACAGCTGTACATAGAAATACAAACAACAAATTACAATATGTCTGAAAACTAAGAAGTTTAACTCACTGCAGACATTGTTGACACAATAATTCGGACTTTTCCGTTAACTGAAAATGTCACTTCAAGATTCACAGGAAATGTATATTAAAACATAACTTTAAGTTCCAAATTATGGATAGTAACATTAAGTAAATATTTCTGAAGACAGAGGCATAAACAATCACCTGATGAGAGCCAGAACGGTGTCAGATGACTCTGCTGGTGAAGGTGCCATGACAACAAGGGCTTCCCCTAACAACACTAGCTCCCACAGCATCTGGATGTGGAAGAAGACTGGATAGAAACACCTGAACAGAGAGATGACATGTGTGTGCATGGGTTAGTCTCCTTTTTTTATAACATATTTATCATTTTATTTGACACCATTTTTTCTTGTTGTCTTTGTATGATTTACACTGAAGGAAATGTGTGTGCTCTATCCATTAACACTGAAATCAGTACTGATGTCATAAAGATGTGCAATAACACCAGTCAGACATAAGGGATAATTCCTTCTTTCTTCTACTTATGAGGGTTCGGGCCATGGGGGCAGCATGACCTCAGTTCATCAATGTGGGCCATTGTGATCATATAGGTAAATGTCAGTAAATTAGAATTTCACCAAAAAGCTTATTTCAGCAATTCAATTTCATTTTTTCTTTTAATTTTGATCAATATAACTTGCAGCTAACACACACAAAATGCAGTATCTCTTGTATCCTCCTAGAATTTACTATTATCTAGACACCTTCACTGTAAAAATGCATAGGTGCAAAAAAGTGGTACAAATGAATCATAAATCATTTTACTCAGGTTTTTGTTTTCATAAATCTCTTACAACTTCGTCCTGCCAAATGATTGAACGAACCAAAATATTTAATCACTGTCAGGATTTTAACCCTATAAATGCCAGTTTAAAATGTTTGAAATGTTTAAATTGGCTTAAGAGTCTGGTTTTGACCAGCTTTATATGTAAATTGTTATGAGATTACTTTTGTGCCCAACTCAGATCAATGTCCTCAAACACAGAGGTGCTAATATTCATTCCAGCTACTTCCCACTGCTGCAGACTGAAGGTCTCAGTTTGATGAAACCAGCAAGACAATGTCATCTTCAATGACATAACGCACTGTGTAGTTTTAATACCCCTCTGCCACATATAGTGTAAGATTCTGTTGAATGTTACTGCCCTACAATTTTTATTAGATTGTCTTTGTGTAAATTTAGTGCAGAAATCTCAATGCATTCTTCAAATAATGCAATAATGTCGTTGAAAGGACATTTCAACATTTGACCTTGAAAAAGTAGGTCAAGGTGAACAATTTTTGATAGGCTTCTGCTCCATGCCAACATGCATCCACAGTATAGAATTGGTGCATTCTTCAGATAATGCGATTGCATTCATGAATGAACAGATAGATGGATGGATGAGCAGACAGACAACAAAATGATTAGAGTATATCTTTGGCCCAAAGTTGGCAGTGGGATAAAAAACAGAATTGTGACCCTGAGGCTGCTGGGCTGAACCCCCCATACCCCCTGGCTGCATTTAAAAATTCTGCCCATGCAAACTCTGAACAGCATCAGTGACAAAGGACAGTCCAGGTGGGGTCCAACATGCACCAGGAATTAATTTAACTTTAGCTCTGGCTATATTCATGCAAGGAATAGTTCAAAACAATGGGAAATGGACCCCATATTCTTAATACTTAATCCCCCCCCCCGAACTTGTTTGACTTTATCTGACAGGTTTGTGAAGTAGCTTTTGGGAAGGTAAGCCTTCCCTGTTGAGACTCATGTTCAATACAATCACTGACCAGCGGCATTAACTCACCTGAATAGATCAACCTCATGGATGGTTGGGAGCACAATGGACACCAGACTGTCACTCTGAAACCAACACACACATTCACTTTTTATTGAAATATAGAGGCAGGACGTCCACACATTTATTAATTAAAAAAAATGTTAACAGTGGCTTTACTTACAATACTCATACAATATATATATTCATATTGTGTGTGTGTGTTTACCTGTGTGGACTGGACCAGCTGTGAGGTTCCTGGTTTGTCATAACTAGTTGGGATTCGAACCTTCAGAACAAAACAGATCAAATACTCACTCATAAGGTAACAATACACCATCTCATTACAACAGTTATTCATATATTAAGCTAATCTAATATAATTAATCATAGTTTGAAAAACTGCCCATATAATTTTCTATGTTACTGTAAGGCATGTAGGTGTAAAGTATGACTTCAATTCTTTGCAATTCTTTGAAAATGATCTGCTTCAGGGATAATGTGTACTAAATCTTACAGTTTTTTGAGTTGAACTGAAAAAGAAATGCCAAAGTGCTGGTTGACTCATGATTTCAATGTATATGATAAAGTGTAATTATGTGTAGACATAAGTTTATGTTCATATATAACATATTTATGAATCATAAACTACAATAACTCTGAAAATGTAAATAACTCTAGTGTAGTCACAGTGTTTAGAGTTAAACATTCCATTGGAGTAATTCAAAGAATTTCATTCACACAATATTTGGTAGTTTCACTCTAAAACTAGGCTCTGGCTCAGGTTCAGTGTGCTGCAGAGATACATAGTCTCCAGTGGAATCTTTTCCCTTGGCTGCGTGAAAGGTCATGATTCATATAATTATCTGCACCTGAATTTTACCTGCTGAGACAAGTCAAAAATAGTGTGTGAGCGTCTACCTTGATTACTACACCCATAATAGGCAGCGTGAGGATTCGTCCTGGATGTGGCGTGGGCCAACGGTCGATGTCATTACAAGCTTCCAAACCAAAACACAAATACAAACATGAGGCAGAGTTTGTAAAGATGAAAGCATTCACTTGAATCCAGAAAAACCACTAAATGAAATGAATTTACACCTACAGCCTCGCATTTAAAAGGACATAGATGCTGATGTGCAGACGCTGCTTATTGAACATGCAGCACATTACCATGGTGTGTGTAGATCTAATAATAATTGAAGCCACATGTAGCACTGAAAAGCCCCTGCCACGGACATGTACAAAACTCATATGTCTGTCATTCTGCAGGTGGCGCTATGGCGCCAAATTTCAATCTCTCCCATTAAATAAGTGTAGGGCAGGGAGACAAATGATTCAAACTGAAGCTGAACTGGTGTTTGTATGTACAAACTGAGGACATTTTTGTAAAGGTGAATTTGTAGGGGGGTACAATAGCACCAAATATCAATTTCTTTTGATGAATGGGTATAGGACTGGGAGGTTGACAACAGATTAAAATTTTAGCCAAATCGTGTGTGTACATCAGAACTGAAGCAGTTTTAGTAAAAGGTGCATTTGTAGGGGGTGCTATATGCTGAATTTCACATTTCTTCAACATATGGGTGTAGGTCTGGGAGATAGACATTCAAGTCAAATATGAGCCAAAGCGGTGATCTTATGTCTGAGCTGAAGCAAATTGTTGTAATGGTAAATTTTGAAAAAAAAATTTCACAAACTTTGTGACCTCATCAACTGTGACATCTATCCCAAAAATGTGGATCACTTTTGATGCCCCACTTCTCTAGATAATGTACACAGATTTTGACAAAAAAAAAACTAAAAAAAAATACTCATAAGGCCAGAATAGACAAACAAAGTAATTGCTTGAACATTTCATGATCATTTTGGAATTGTTGGTATCAGTGGTGAAGCTCTTCCTGACATGCCAGAAGAACCTGATACCAGACAATGGTGAAAAAAATGGTAAAGAACATTTAAGAGTCAGAACGATAGTTGGGTGAATTAATTACTTTTTAGAATAATATAACAACTATTGAAATATTAAAAGACCGTTGAAAATAAAAGTGTAGTAGTTTTGAAAGGCTCACCAGCCTCCAGACAGGGCTCCTGTTTTTCAAAGTATTCTGGAGCCAAAATCTTCAACAGGGAGTGGTAGAAGGTCACATAGGGCAGCTTACTGATGAGGACCAGAGACTGAGAAAGACACAGACAGGTTTATATTCATCATTTAAGAAAACAGATTAACTAATGACAACTGCTGAGCCAACATGTCCATCCTTGAGTCTGAATTTTATTGAATTGATGGATTTCTGTGCACTATAAAGACCAAACTATCAACTAACAATTTTATTCATATAGCACCAAATCATAACAAAAGTTGTCTGATGACACGTTACATTTAGAGCTGGTCTGACCTA
>JAPSES010000211.1:6946150-6963043 GCA_029822895.1 Maxillicosta whitleyi
TGTGAGCACAAACCACAATAACACATCATCATCAATGGAGCCCCAATACCTGGATTTACCATGGTAACCACTGACAACATGTGTGCAGGATATTTCACTCCACTGAACCCTACAGGGTTGAGTAAATCTCAACCCATTTACATTACATTCTTTTGTGGGATTTTGATTTTGATGTTGTTGAGGAATTTGTAAGGTAGCACTCAGAGACAATAGAACACATACTCTAGTTTAAGGAAGAACAATATTAATTATGAATTTTGCAAGATTAATAATCAGATAAACAAAGCATAGGTCCGTTTGCAGTCTAACTCATCTGCTCCATGTTCCAATTTTTTATAACCCATCTTAGTCTACTTACATTCCCATCTGGGGTAAGATATGCCTTTTGACATTCAACCAAATCTAGACTCAAGCAAGTTCCTTTGATCAATGAGTTGAGTGACAGCCCCGCCACCACTTCATTTCTGTGCGGGCAGGGCCCCTGCTACACCCAGTTAAGATCTCAAATTTGATCTAAATCAAGTCAAGAGAACCTCCAATTTTATTTCAGCTGAGCCCCAGCTTTCTCTATGTTGGCATCCATCTTCTTGTACAGTTCTAGGACCAAGTCTATTTTTCGGTTCAGCTCCATCAGCATAAAAGTCTGAGTGTTGAAAGCTCTCGCCAGACCCTCAGTTTTCCCCCCTGACAGGTCCTCGCACACCCACAGAGCTGCCAGACCCTCCTTGATTTTGTGATACCCCAGGAATGTACCTGCTCCAATCAGCAGCAATCACAGTATCATGAAGCCAAATATGCGGACGTTCTCTACAGCCAATGTTGAGACACAACGTTCTCCATGTCATCCAGGAGTCCAGTGCGAATGCTACAGCATAGGTCTCTTGTGGGCACACACCCTCCCCCATGATTTGCTTTCTTGTTGAGAAAATCTGATCAACTGCATTGAGGGACCAGCCGATCAAATCCATTTTGCCCGTTGGTCCGAAGTGTGAAAAGAAGTTAAATCAGGGAAAACATGAGACAACAGCAAGCAGTGGGAGATAGATAAGGGAGAGACTGAAAGAGCATCTGTCCTCGAGGAGAGCTGGAAGAAGAAAGGAACATTAACTAAACCAGCTCTGGGATTTGTATGAAATAAAGAAGATCAAATTAAATGTGTATAATGTCTTTATTTGACTGCTGTGGTGATATTGATGATGATGATGATGACTTCATCTTTGAAATGATTTTGTCCTATAGTGTCTGCTCTATCTTCATAGTTCTCCTACTGTAGTAATTCTGTCCTATAGTATGTCTTCCTGCTCTGTCCGTCTTCTGCATTTCCAACATTATAGAAAAAAACTCATTTGCAAAGAAATGCAGCACACCACACAATATCTGCTGGGATATGAGAGCATGACTACAGTTGGTAATGTTGTAAATGTGTGAAAGGATTGGATTAGTTTGTGTATGTAGATAATGGACTAAGACATGAAACAGTACCACTCAAAAAGATAATTGTCTAGAAATGTTAGAATATCAATGGTCTGAGAACCATCTCCTACAAATATTTAATTGTCTGAGCAGTAAAACTGCACCTTCATCCACAAGATCGTTGTTAAAAGGACATGTTAGTGAAAAGTCTCCACCTGCTGTGTCTAATGGACTTATATATATATATATATATATATATAAATAAAACAACTACAACTTTCTTTTGGTTTTTCTCTTCACTGTTGCCACAATGAATCAGATTTGCATATTGATTTGGCAATTTTTTTTATATCATACCCTACCTGACACAACCCTCTGTATTTATCTTGGCTTGGGACTGGCACAATGAGGCACTACTGACGGATTTAAAAAAAAAAAAAAAAAAAGATGGCAGAACTACAATGCACCAAATCCCGACTGCTGACTGAATGAATGAGGAAATCAAATACCGTGTGTGGCTGAAAGTGGGCAGAGACACAGAGAAACTTGAGGTCCATTGAGAAAAACCTGTTCCGACCAGGTTAGGTTCATAGAGTCTGTTACTATGGTAACTGACCTTGAGCTTAAAGGAATACTTCAGCATTTTTGACATGAATCTGTATGGCATCCCCGTCAGCAGTGTAGTACATCCACACTGACTTACCCCTGACAGTGTCCTGTGAGCCAAATTCTGGTCTGGTTTTGGTCGAAATGAAAGTAGTCCGGCAAGTTTTGCAGGGTCACAAAAATAAAATGTTTTTCTTCTCAAAACAGCATGTGTTCAAAAGAGTGATTTATTTCTATCACAAAAGCAATGTCCACGAAAAAGTCACACCTCATAATCACTTGACCCTACTTTCCCTCTGCACGCTGCCATAAAATAACAGCTAGGTTACCTGTTTCACTGCTGAAAAAAGTTGTTGACTAGTGCACAGCAGTCAGAAGCAAGGCAGCACGCACTGATAGTAAATGAGAGAAAGTAGGGACAAAGTCAAGTAGGGCAAAACTAGAGAAGTCTTCAGGGTCGATGCTCCGGACTGCGGTCACTAAGTGGAGATGGCATGGGAAAAGACGGGTTGGCTACGTGGTCAGACAGAGGTTTACGATCAGAGAAGAAAGAAGACAGAGGTTAGGATACAATATACTTAACAAAAGGCTTGAAGTCAGATGATGGATACCGCAGAGGGTGATGAAATGATCTGACAAAGACCGTAGGTCAGAGGTGCAGAAAAACCAAACCTTCTGATTGCCTGATGATGAGCAGCTGAGACAATTAGCCAGCTACACCTGGACCAGCTTCATCTTGAAACACAACCATACCTATAAGATTCTAACAGGTACAGTGGCTGATGTCAGTACATAATGGTACATGGAAGCTTGTTTTTTTGTTTCAATTGTATGGGCTCAGCAGACCCTAGAGTTACAGCTGGGAGGCTGTCAGAGCTGACACGTGTACATCTCCATTCTTGAGTATAACTCATATCACAGAATGAATCCCATCTTCAATTAGACGCTCAATGTGAGTCAGTAAATCAGCTTTATATAAACGCTTTAGCAGCTCTGAATAACACTGATGAAGCAGATGGATGAACAGGGGAGCAACTCAAAGAGGAATGGGCTGTACCTCCTGCTGACGCTCACACTAATCCTACTTACAAGTAATGACATGCAGGATGAATTCACCTACATCCAACTTTACCAGTATTAGACTGGTTGGTTTTCACCTGGGTCTGGGAAACAAAATTTACCTGAGCATCCAAACAAAATAGAATTTGATTAAATAAGTTATTAATCTGAAGGTTGTAATGAAATAATCAAAACAATTTAATCTCTGTTCTGGCTCTACGCTGTAAGCCTGGATAAGTAGTGTTTACTTAAAAAATGCGAGGCAAGTGATTGTACTTAAATTATTTGAGTAATGATCAACTAATTCATTGATTCAAGCAGGTTAACTTTAATGCTAAAAGTAAGCAGAAATGACTAAAAGACAAGTTACTGTACTTCAAATGTTGAGTTAAATGGTTGGATAGTGGGGTTAATTTTACAACAGATTTAAATATAAACTGACAAACAGATTAATTCATCATTGATTAAAGAACTTTTTTTTAAAGTTAGAGTCCTGAGACCGTCATGATAAGAGACCACATCTCCTCTACTCTTATCCTTAACACTGGTTCACCACAGGGATATGTCCCCCTCCTTTTCTCCCTTTTTACCCACGACTATTCCCCCATCCACACCAGTAACACCATTGTCAAATTTGTAGACAACACAATCATTATAGGTCTAACCAACTTTTACCGCTCCACCATCGGCACCCTCCTGACCTACTGCTGCACAGTGAGGACAGGAGGGACCTGTAGAGACATCTACATGGCCACACTCCAGCAGAAAGCCAGGAAGATAATCGCAGACTCCTCACACCCTGGACAACCCCTCCTCTCCCCCCTCCCTTTTAGAAGGAGCTTTAAAACTCTGAGTGTTATGTATGGATGATCCTATTCTACCAGGGACCACTAGGTGGTGCATATATTCTATATTGCTGTTGTTATGATGTGACCAACTGAAGAGGAGTTCTTACTTAAAACATGGAAAAGAACAGCCAAGTGTGTTTGTGGTCTTTACTACAGTGTGTAAGAAATTTTTGCACAGTAAAGAATAGAGCCAGTACATAATATAAATTGGCGACAAGATGTGGAGTAGCAACTTTTGAGCATCAATGTAGCTGTGAAACGGGGAGTTCAATTAGTTTTAACAGAGTCATCCACGCAGCTGTTCCTAATGATAGCCATCTGACAGGACTTGCTGGCTGATAATGAGCAGTAGCAGTGGATCTGAAGAAGGTGTAGAATTCAGAGGTGTCGAAGTCCAGTCCTCAAGGGCCAGTATCCTGCATGTTTTAGATATTTCCCTCTTCCATCACACTTGAAAGCCATTAAATAATTACCAGGCTTCTGCAGAGCTGGATGATGAGCTGATCATTAATTGAACCAGGTGTGATGGAAGAGGGAAACATCTAAAAAATGCAGGATACCGGCCCTCGAGAACTGGAGTTTGACACTTGGGGTGTAGATGGACCAGAAGAATGCACCATGGCTGGAATTATTGGAGGAATTTGAGGAAATCTGTGAACAATGGACAATGTATATTGAGCATTTTGAAAATTATATCCTGGTGAATGAGATCAGGGATGCTAAGAAGGTGCTGGTTTTGTTAAGTGTGATGGGGCCAAAGACCTACCGATTACTGCGCCATTTGATTGCTCCAGACAAACCTGTGGAGAAGATGTATGATGACATCATAAAGGTGTTGAAAGGACATTTTGCCCCCAAACCTAGAGTGATAGAAGAGACATATCATTTCCACAAGAGGAATTAGGAGGACAGTGAGTCAGTGGCTCAGTATGTTTCTTTGCTAAAAGGACTTTCTGAGCATTGTGTTTGGTGGCTACTTAGAGGATGCACTACGGGACAGGTTTGTTTGTGGACTGAAAAGTGAAATGGTTCAGAAGAGCCTGTTGACCGAGGACAATTTCACTTTTCAGAAAGCGGTCACATATGCAGTGTCTGCAGAAACAGTGGCATGTGACACACAACAGTTGAGCAGCTTGTTAAAGGTAAATGCTGTTCTCGCAAACATTCCAAGCCAAATGCAGGCGGTGTGGGAAAACAAATCATAGTGATAATGAATGCTGATCTAAAGATAGAGAGTGTCATACATGTGGTAAGAAAGGTCACATTGATCATATGTGTAAAACTAAATCCAAGAATGACTATAGCAAAAAGAGAAAATACAGAGAAGGGAAAATGGAGTTTAAAGGCAAAAGCAACAAATCCAAGTACAGCGGGAGAGACAAGAAGAGGAAAGTGTATTGTGTGGAGGCCAGTGACAGTGAAAGTACAAATGAAGAGACTAAATGAGACTAACAAAGTGCCACTGTATACATTAGCTTGTAAGGATAAATATGCACGAATATCTCTGTTATCTGAGATAAATGGAAAGAAAATGGAATTAGATACTGAGGCTCAGGGGACTGCTGTATCTTTCATAATTTCAATTTCAATTTCAAGTACAATGGAAAAATGTGCCTTTGCAGCCTACTGATGTAGTACTTAGGACTTATACAGGTGAATGCAGCTCCTCTATTTTGTATAGAGTGGCTAAGAGCTTTAAACTGAACTTAAAAACATTTAAAAACTTTTATTTATTTATGCTCAGATTGAACGAGAGGCACTGGGGATAGTCTTTGGTGTACGCAAGTTTCACCAGTATCTCTATGACAACAAGTTCACTCTACTCACTGATCATCACCCACTGACCTAAATCCTCAGTCCAGTGAGGAGTATACCATCGATGGCTGCAGCCCGTATGCAGTACTGGGTGCTCCTCTTGTCTGCACATGACTACAACGTTGAGTACTACTGTAAAGCTTCAGCACATACTAATGCAGATGGACTGTCTAGGCTGCCCCTTCCTGACACTCATGATGACAAGGTGGACACAGTAGATGTGTTTTACATGTCGTAGCTAGACATACTACCAATCAGTACAACTGAGATCCGAAACAACACTGAGTCTGACCCTACACTGTCTAACATATTAGAGATGATCACTACTGGTCAGTTTCCAAACACAAAAAATTCAGATACAAACTTTTACACCTGTCACCTTTTTTGATTCATCGACATGACCTCACAATCCAACAGAGATGCTTCATGTGGGGTACACGAGTGGTTGTGCCACTCAAGCTACAGGCCTGGGTGCTTGACCAGCTACACACAGCACACCTAGGGGTAGTGAGGATGAAAAGCCTGGCACGATCGTATGTCTGGTGGCCAGGTATTGACTCAGATCAAGCTCCAGGCCAAATCATGCCACTCATGCCAACGTATTCAAAAAGAACGAAGTCTTGCCCCTTTACATGCATGGATGTGGCCTTCCACTCCCGGGGGAAAGGATTCATGTAGACTTTGTGGGCCCATTTGAAGGACATATTTATCTGGTGGCAGTAGATTCCCATTCCAAATGGCCCAAGGTACAAGTCATGGATAGCACGACAGCTAGCAAGACCATCACAGTACTGAGGGGCCTTTTTAGTCATCACAGTATCCCTCACATTCTCGTAAGTGACAACGGGCCCCGATTCTGTTCAGAGGAATTTACCACATTCATGAAAGAAAATGAAGCCAAGGATATTCGTTCAGCACCATACCACCCTGCTACAAATGGCCTGGCTGAGCATTTTGTACAGACTTTCAAAATGCCCTCAAATCCTCCAGAGGCACTGCACCAGTGCAACAGTGGCAAAGGAACCACTGGCTATGCTGTTTGCAAAGGGCACATTGTGCACACGACTGGACTTTCTTAATCCAGTGTGGCTGGGGTTGTGCATCACTCTCAAGACTCCCAACATTACTGCCATCACAAACACTCCAAGGCCAGACACTTTGCAGTGGGTGAGTCTGTGCTTGTGCGTAATTACTGGAAGGGGGAGGAAAAGTGGACACAAGGATTGGTAATGACTCAAACAGGACCAGTGCCGTATGAGGTCAAGGTAGGAACACAAGGAGTGTGATAACGCCATGTGGATCAGATGTTGACACGCACAGAGCAGACACATGTAGATGATGTCATTCTCTGCAGACAACCTCCCTACAAACTCTGCAGTCCACCTTTCTACATGCTTCCCCATGTCACCTTCACAGACTGCTGGCGTTACCACACATCACCTGGATACCCCTGCATCTCACAATGACAAGAAAACTAAACCAGTTCCTGTGGCTGTCAGACACATTGAATGGATGATCCTCCCTCTACCTCAGTGCAATAGTCACAACACACGCACCTTACTAAGACCTGTACATATCCCATTCGATATACATATATCTTTCATCTGTAGTATAGAGTTAGCTTCTGTATATTCTCTCTGTATATTTTGTCTATATTTTTGTCCATCTCAGTAGTTCTAGCACTACTTTAGTAAAACATGTGTATTACTCTATGTGTATTACACCCTGTGATACTTTATTTTTATTATTCTTTATACACTCTTCTGCACTAATTGTTATGCTGCTAAAGTGAACTGAGCTGCTAAACTGATTTTCATTGTTCCTGTGACAGTGACAATAAAGATCTTGTCTATTCTATTCTAAAGAAAGAGAGTTAGTGCATAAATTGGAATACACTCATCCATTGATTTAATAGCCTATTTCACTTAATTCAAACTATAGCATGTAGGTTAAAACATTATTGACTTGAATAGAAGTAGGAAATAGAAGAAAAATCTGAATAGTTTTAGGTCCAATCCCACTGGAGACACATGGAGGAAGCTGAACATGAAATATAAAAACATCATTCAGAAAAGGTAATGGCTTATTATTCTCAGACTGGTTGGTTTGACACTAGCTAATACACAAACTAGCTAAATATTCAGTGTCTATTTAAACCAACAACATATGCTGTTTTAACACATATATGTCCTTTGACCTCATATCCTGCCTAGTAGATTAATATTTCAGTTCAACTCAGTCAACAGGAAGAAGGTAGAGGGTGCAGAAATGTAAATAACCAACTCAATACTAGCTAAGAGTGAATCTCTACTCATTCACATTGCATTCTTTTTGTGGAATTTTGATTTGGATATGAGAGTGTGACAAGTGATGAGAATAAATTATGGATAAATAGCTTGTACAGTCTTATCCTTTTTAACAGAGCACAGCTGGCCAACAGGAAGAGAAGTGTTCATCAACTTCCACAGCACAGCTGGTCAAAGTGAGATTTACAATAAATGTCAACATAAGTCTTAATGCACAACGGTGGATTTTAAATGCTATGTGTTACATGCTATGTTTTTTCCCAGTTATCATTTAAAGAGCTACATAGGAGGCATTTCCTAAAAAAAAAAGATGCAAAAAATGTATAAAGACCTGTTGTATTTGGATGTATTCTTTACTGTTAGGGAATAAAGAAAAACAACGGAAAGTGAATCCTTTGTTTTTATTTGACCGGTGATGATTGTGGCAGTGGCTTAATCTGAAAAGTAATTCCTACAAATTAAATCTGACACGCTTTCATCTTGGACATCTACACCATCAATAGGACGGTCATCCTCAGGGTCATTCATCTGCAGGGTCAATAGGACTGTCTTCCTCAGAATCATTCATCCGTAGGTCAAGAGGATGGTCATCCTCAAGGTCAGTCAGTTGGAGGTCGATATAGTGATGTCACCTGCTCTCTCTGGGGACGCCCTGAGCTTACACAGTTACTGGAACCAGGATTTGAGTATGGCTACGGTCATCTGAACACGGGCTGTAGTCCTCCAGTGGACCACATTAAAACACTTTTGCGGCTCAGGGTCAGGGGTCAGCAGAGAAGGCTAGCATTGCTATCCTCTGTCTCCCAGTAGGTACCTATCAATCTCTCCAGTAAGTAAAGTGGGTAGTTGTTAGTGTGTTTATATCAGGGAGACAAAATTATAATGGCACAAAGCATTCAGTCACTGACCATATGCAAATCTATGGCTCAGGCTGCACTTTGGATATATGTGAAATCATGTACAGAGCCAGGCTACTTGGCATCTACATTTGTAATGATTTGTACCAGAAATGAGCACAAATGAGCTTGATTGTGCAGAGAATGGCATTATTATTATACATTGCCGTATATTGTAATGTATACTGTAATTTTTAACATATTAGTAATGATACCTGAACGTCAATGCTGTGGAAGGAATTCCTATTAACATAGTCCACTTTGTTTTGTGCTGGAGTGGGCCCGGCACACTCAGGGGGGTCATTAAAAACTGTACCTTTTTACTTCCCATCTGCTTGAGCTGCTTTTGGGTTCAATACCCGGTCCATCTCAATCATTTTTTGATTATTGATGATGCAGAATCAAACCAGTGCATCAAGTCTTAATCACATCCTAAATTAGAATCTCGACTTTATAGAGGATAAACCATGTGTGAAAATGATGTCTCATTGTCCCTGAACCATTCTATCACAAACCTGATGATCCTGATCAGTCCTGGCATTGTCCATTCTCTTAGAGGTTAAAGACATGAGAGGACACTTACTGCAGTTAGACTGAAATAACCTGTTCCAGCTCCAACATTATGAACCACTGCAGTACTGACCCATGGAAGGATCAGAACTATTTGTGCAGTTAAATCCACTGAAAGTCTCCTGGAATCAAAGCCAAAGGTCAAACTTTATATATGTGACTTTTCTTTTTTTTTTTTTTTTGGCTGGGCAGTGTATAACACATACCTTTGGATGGTGGGAGGAAGCCAGAGTACCTGGAGGAGTCAACAAAAAGTAACAACATTTTACTTGGCAAGAGAATATGGTTTAAGAATTACACATACACATCACTTGAGGGTGGCAAGGGCATTATGGGAAACGTATTTTTGAACTATTACACAGATTATAATCTGACATCACCAAAAACAATTCTCATTATCATATTGATATAATAAACATTTTTAAAGTCATTGCATTTCTTGAAGCTGTAGATATGTATTTTTCTTTTACATTTCCAGTCTAGGAATCTAATCCGGAGTTGGTAATATATTTCAAATGACATTTTAGACCTGCAACATTAGCTTACATACTGCATAATAGATGCCTAGAAACAATGAAGCTACTTTGGAGGCATAAAGTATTACGACACCTTATACACACTTCAAAGGTTTTCTTTTCATTTGTCTCCAGATTTTTTAACCTACACAGGGAGAAATAGAGAAGCATGCAGTTCAGATAGACAAAAGTGCAAATATTGATTTGTAACTTAATTAAAATTTTATTCATTCAATTTTATTTGTCGAGCCATACATCATTACATCGTTGCCTCACAGAATTAAACAAACAACATTCAAATAAACAGTAGATGAAGGAAATGGATTCATGTTCTGGACGTCCTACATCCTTAGACCCTCCTTGGCAAAGAAAAACCTCCAAAAACCCAGTGGGAAAAGAGAAACCTCAGGGTGAACCACAGTGAAGGGGAGATCTACTCGCATGGACAGACAGGCTGTAGATGCACCAGGACTGATGGACGTCCATTTATGGATGTAGTTCTAGTCTATTATGATGCAGTTGTGTGGTGGCACATGAGGGGGTCCATGTAGTCCAAAGAGACAGGTGAGGGAATACGTTGTTCTCTTCTGGTGATGGCTGGGGGCATCTAAATGAGCAGCATTGTGCTCTTTTGTCTGCACAATTTCTACAGTAACTGTGCTTCTGTCTCTCCACAGCATTGATTTTGTCTCAGTTGCTGCTTCACTGGAACACAGCAGGGACCGTTCTGGAGCCATGAACAGAATTTGATCTGACGAAACCCATCCCATCCCACTCCACCCCACCCTGCTGTTCCAGTCCATAAAACAAATCACCTGCACCTTATGATCAAATCATACATTATTACCTCTTATTTTGTTCACATTAATATGCTAAAACTACACCATTTAAATTCATTATATTGAGATGATAACTAAGTAAATCTGTATAATATGATAACATAGTTTTAAGCAAAAAATTATTTTTTAATTTTAAATTTTAAGTTAGTTGATGTCACAAGAAAATTACATAGGAACTTGTTGCGTTAAATCAAATTACTTTTATTTTTTAAAAATAAAAGACAAAACTTAACAGGTCTAGTTGTACTGTATTCATTTTTAAAATAATATTAGTATAATATTTTATAGAACTTCAACCTTCAGTCTGATGTTAACTGTGTCCCTATGTGTTGTGGACCATCACTCAGTGCAATCTGTCCTCAGACCAATCAGTGTCCAAGTATTTCTTTTTTGGATAAAAAATGGATGCTGTCTTCAAGAATAAAAAATATCTTTAAACTGGCATATGTGACAATACTTCTGTATTATGTAGCTTGGCAGTGGGTCTCCATTATATCAGCTTTAAATGAATAACAGTTCTCTATATGGTGTTGTTTCAGGGTTTTACAAATTAAACTAAGTTGACCAGACAAAACATTAAATATGTTGTCTTTATAATGTCCACAATAAAATACACATCAAACTACAATCCAATTAAATTTTATTTGTAGAGCCCTATATCATAATAAGGTTGCCCCACAGGACTTTACAGACTTAAACAAACAACAGCAGAGTAAACAGTAGATGAAGGAAATGGATCTATGTCCTGTGCATCCCCCATTCTTAAACCTTCCTTCCCTTCGACAAGGAAAAACACCAAAAACCCAGTGGGAAAAGAGAAACTTCAGGGAGAACCACAGTGAAGGAGAGATTCACACCCATGGACAGACAGGCTGTAGATACACCAGGACTGATGGACGTCCATTTATGGGTGTAGTTCCAGTCTATTATGATGCACTTGGGTGGTGCACATGAGGGGGTCCATCTAGTCTAAAGAGACAGGTGAGGGCAAGGAGGTCCATCCAGTCACCTTGAATTCCGTCATAACTGGGTGCCAGGCAGCTACAACTGAAACAGTAGCTACTCCTCCAGAGGGGAGTGGGGAAAGGGGACAACAGGTGAATAGTGGTGAACAGACTAAATAAACTAAATATTGTAAATTATATGAACAGACTAAAGTGGTATGTAGTACCAGAAACAGACGATAGGACTCAGTGCTCTGTACTTCCCCCAGCATTATTATTCCTAGGACAGCTTAGGTTGAACTGTGGGTTCAGTCTGTTTTTAACTAGCCTGACCACAAGGTTTTTCAAAGAGGATTTTTTTCAGTATAATCTTAGATGTACAGACTGTGTGGGCCTGTTTAATATTAACTGGAAGCTGATTCCACAAAACAGGAGCTTGGTAAATAAAGGCTTTAGCTCCTACTGTACTTTTGCAGACCCTGGGGACTATCAGTAGACCTTCATTCTGAGACTGAAGTGTTCTGTTTGGATGGTACAGCACAAGAAGTTCCATACTATTAATGGTCTTGTACGTGAGAAGGAGGATTTTAAATGTAATTCTAAATTCGACTGGAACCTACTGAAGGGCTTATAGCACTGGTGTGATATGCTCTCTTCTATTAGTTCCTGATAACAGTCTGGCTGCTCTCTTCTGAACCAGTTATATTTTTTTGGGAACTTGTAGGAAACACTGCAAGTGGAGAATTACAGTAATCTAATCTAGATGTAACAAGCACATTGATTAATTTTTCAGCATAATTTTTTGACAGAATATTCCTAATTTTGGCTATGTTTCGTAGGTGGAAGAAAGATGTTCTACAGGCTTGGTTAATATGAACTTTAAATGACAGATGTGTGTCAAATAAAACTCCTGGGTTTTTAACTGTTGTACTGGAGACTACAAATATGTTGTCCAGGGTGACTATCTGGTCAGTTAGCGAGTCTCTCACACTTTCAGGGTTAAGTAAAAGATTTTTATGTCTCAGATGCAGGCACTTATTTTATCCACTTGCCTGGTTTGATTGGATTTAAATGATAAATACAGTTTTGTGTTGTCTGTCTAACAATGAAAAATAATGGCATGTTTTCTAATGGTGTTACCTAAAGGCAGCATATACAGTGTAAATAAAATGGGCACGAGGACCGACCCTTGTGGCACATCATGAATAAATTTGACTGCAGTGTCAGTGCTATGATAAGCTGGAAAGCCAGACTAGAAATCTTCAAATAAATTATTGTCCTGCAGGTGTTGACATATCTGTTTAACTACCACACTTTCAAGGACTACACTACAATGTCACTGCTTTCTTTTGTTAATTTGGATTTCCCATCTTGTCCCAGTGTTTTCTTTTTTGGGTTTGTACTTTGTATACTCTTTGTAGTTCAAGGTACAACAATGCATCATATTCCATTAGATTGTTAAAATTAGCAGTACTGTTGCATGAGAACCACCTATCTCTAAAAAGTCAACTTTCCATGAGCTCAAAAAAATTGTGTGGTTTTCAGCTTTGTGACAGTGTTTTGCAGACAATCTAAGTGTGTTTTTAAAGAGCGTATTTCACTTAAGAAGGAAGAGGATTTGAAACTGACACTTCATCTTTACATTTTTCACAACCATTCATATCTCTGTACATAATTTTGGTTTTTACTGGACAGGAAGCAGATGGAAAACTAATTATGAAAAGGAGCTCAAGCTTTTGGACAAAGAGTGGAGTTAAAAGAATAAAATTTGTGCCTGACATAATGGACTACAAGAATATACTGCAGAAAATACTGGAAATACTAAAACAAAGTACAAGTATCTGGTCTGTACTGAAATACAGTAACCTAATGCAGTAAAAGTATTGAGTCTCCTTCCATCATAAAGCACAAAAAAGACAACTATAAAAAAGTAATCCAAATTAAAATTACTTTTAAAAGATAAAAAATAAATGTAATGGGACACACCTTGTACTTTTCTGCTCTTTGTCATATCTGGCAGTTAACACAATATTTTTGTGCTTTGCATGAATTTTGAATTTAAATATTATACCTGTCGGACAATTGCATTGGAGTAAAACCACAATATGTGAGTGGTAGTAGAGTAAAAATATAAATTATTAAAATAAAGGACCAAATCTTTCAATGTGTTACTAAGTATAAATTCTTACATGGTTTTCACGTTTTAGTATTTGATCAGTAGTAACAAACATTTCCCTTGGGGTTAATAGAGTTTTTCAGATTTTCTTCCTCACATAAAAATAATTTAAGAATTTTGAAAGTCCAAGTGTGTGGTCTTCAGCACAAACTGATGGTGAGTATTAGTTTACAGGTCAGATGTAAAGATGTGAGCGGAGCTGCTGTGTCCAGGGCCGTGAACGCACCCCGCCTGTCTGTTCTTCAGTTTCAGTATGGCGGCCGGGACTTGCGGAGGACAACTTCGAGATTTCCTCCAGAAAACTGTCGGAAGGCGATCGATATAAGTTAAAACCACCACAGGAAACGTGACCTGGACTGCGACGGAGGACGACAGCGCAACCCGTGGCCTTTGCCGAGGGTTTTCTTGGAGGATAATCGGGCTGGTGTGACGCGTGAGGAGCCGCAGTCCAGAAACTCCCCTGATTTTCTACCCTGACTGTCAGTTAGTTAGCCGGCTAGTTAGCTCACCTTATCATTAGCTAACGATCAAAGCAGGGCTTCGTTACAGCACAAAACGGGGTAGCTAGCACATTTATTAACCTCAGGACACAGGGATGGCATTTCGCCTCCAGTCGATCAATGAATTGGCACAGAAGAGCAGGAAGAAATCATTCGCGGATACGAATGATAAGTTTGTCAGTACTCATTAGCCTAGCCTAGCTTAGCTTATCTTAGCCTGCTGGTCCAACGCCAATAAACAGAGAGGCAACTAGCCACCGCGTTCAATTAGCATTTTAGTTGCACCAGAAGACTTTTAATCCCGGGCCCTGAGTGTTAGGAAGCCACTGTGCCTCTTAATCCAGACTGAAAACACAGACTGGAGTGTTTTAGTCGGCAAAACATTTACTTCTCAGGGGCGTTTAGTCTTGCTAGGTGTCAGCGTAAAGGTGTTCACCAGAGGGAGTGGTAACGTTAGCGAATATTTCCCTGTATCAGGGCTGGAAGGTCATGCAATTATGACATTATTTAAGTGAGTGACACATTTAGAAAGTCGTTATGAATCGACTGTCGGCCTGCACATAAATTCGTGTTAGCCTGCTGCAAGAAAGCGCGCTATAATCCAATCTCAACTGCAGCCGGTAAGCATTGTAATTCTCCTGGCTCAGTAGCTGATAATTGATTATTGGTCAGGATAAAGTTAACTGTGTGCGGGCTGTGTGGCTCTTGCGTCAGTTCTGGTTCAGGTTGATGGACGTGGGAGGCTGTCAGTGCTATACTCAGTCATGTATGTCTTGACACATGGCACCCTGGTCTGTACATAGTGCCTGCCTGCTGTGGGTTTAAGTGTCGTTATGTAGCTTTGGTGGACTCTCAAGTCACTGAAGGGAATGTCTTGTCTTTTATATGTTTGACTTCTTTTTTTTTTTTTTTTTTTTTTAACACACAGGAGGGTTGTACAGTGAAAAATGTTTTTTAGTTATTGTCTAAAGGCTTATAGGACACACGACCCTGCCTATATACAGGCCATAGATACTGAACATTATTTTTTGGGAATTGAAGAAGAAGCCTGCCATTCTGGATCAAGAAAACTTGTCCCTCGTGTCCGGTTGGAGTAATACTCTCAAGCCAAAATCAATGCCTTCAGCGCTGGCCGTGTTCGCCTGCCGACCCAACTCACACCCATTCCAGGAGCGGCATGTGTACCTGGACGAGCCAGTCAAGATCGGCAGGTCGGTGGCCCGGTGCCGTCCGGCCCAGAACAACGCCACCTTCGACTGCAAGGTTCTGTCCAGGAATCACGCCCTGGTTTGGTTCGACCACAAGACCGGCAAGGTAAGACAGTCTTTGGTTCCCCTTCAGATTGCATTTTTCTTAAGGGTGCACATTGATTTGAGGGTATCTGCAGGTCCTTTCAGAGTCTTCAGATTGTGGGATTATTAAGATTTAGGGCTGAATACTGGCAAGTAGTTTGATAATAGCTACATACGGGGATTTCTATCTGTCATATTTCAATTTATTATAGATTTAGCAGGAAATTAAGCAAGATATGTAAAGAAGTCTGAAACTATCATAACAGTGTTTCACCAACTCTTGTTCAGAGAAAATGCCTGCACAATAGGCGGGTAACCTGTGATGTGCAAGAACAGCATTAAATATTGTGATGACAGTATTACCTGCAAAAAATTAGGGCTGCAACCAATGATTTCAGTAGACAACTCATAAACTACTATTAGGACACAACAATTGGAGCACAGCAATTAGAATGCATACCTACGTTTGTTAAAAACAACAACCCTAAAAACAATAATAAACAGATATTGAAGACAGAAATAAAATATAAACAAAAGTGTATTTTGTGCATAACAATTTCAGTACCTAACAAAGTTTGTTACACAAACAACTAAAATATTCAAGTTACAACCAGCAATAAAATACATTTTTATCCTTAAACAAAAGTGCATGACATCACTAATGACATGTCTACTATTATAGTTACTTAACAAAGCTATCATTATAGAAAACAGTGTTTCCCCAATCTTTATTCAGGGAATGTGCCTGCACAATTTTGAGGATAATCTGTGACAAGAACAGCATTGAATATTGTGATGACTGTATGTAATAAATAATAAATCTTTAATTGTGCATATGAGTTGTACAGATTCATTGCCTTTCTGCTTTAATAGGCAGACTACTAAAGTAGACCATATATATTAAATCATAAACTATGCACTCTGTAAATTAATTTAATTGAAATGAACAGGGAGGCACTGATACCCGTATTGGTCCAATACTGACAAAATTAACGTTGACTGCAAGTTACATTAAAGACACAGAGAGATACAGGTAGAGTAGGGCTGTTCGATATTGGGAAATATCAATATCACGATATTTTCAGTCAATATTGATATCACGATATTTTAAACG
>JAPSES010000211.1:6963143-6976230 GCA_029822895.1 Maxillicosta whitleyi
CTGTCCATCCATCCATCTGTCCATTCAATGACATAATTGCATTATCTGAAGAATGCATTGAGATATATGCACCAAATTTATACTGTGGATGCATCTTGGCATGGAGCAGAAACCTATTGAAAGTAGCTCACCTTGATCTACTTTTTCAAGGTCAAATATAAATATGCCTGTTATAAATATGTATGTATGAAGTTTTACACAAAGACTATCTAAATTATAGGGCAGTAACTTTAAACAGAATTGTACACACTATATCACACTATCGTTTACGTACTATATTTGGCTGAGAGGTATTAAAAGAGCGCAGCACATTATGTTCAAAACATGTTCTTGTTTTTCAGTCTGTTTAACTTTTTGAATTAGTTGTTATGTATACGTCTACCACAGGTCATCAGTAAAATAAAGAATGCGCTGTTTTTGTGTTTGTAGCAGAGCTGCATCGGGCTGGTCTAGAACCTGGAGATACGGAGCAGGTCATCCATCATCTCCACAGAGAGCTTCTGCTGGCCCAGGAATTAGCTAACACTGGCAAACAGAAATGTCTGGAGTTGCAAGGTAAAAACATAAGCCACTGGTTTTAGCTCTGCAAATCCTCTTAAATACAGCTCTGGAAAAAATTAAAAGACCACTATAATTTCCTCTGAAATCAGCATGTCTGCATGTATCATTTCCATTCCTGTGTTTAATTCCAAAACAAGCACACCTTAGTCAACTTAATAAACACCTGATCCATGTCTTATTTAAGAAGTATAAAAACCACTTCTGTGGTCATCACTGTCTTCACAGGCAAAAACAGTATTATTAGTACTGCAAAAGTAATTGGAATCCAAAAATAATTATTGAAAACTACTCGAGTTGTGCTTTGATAATATTCCCAAACTATAAGGAATGTTTTTTCTATCAGGACACTGCTCCTTGCCTCAGCTAGGTCAGTAAAGGTGTGGATGATAGCCAAGATGCATTGAAAGCTGTCATTGAAAATCAGGGTTATTCCACCAAATATTGATGTCTGAACTTATCCCAAGTTATAACATTAGTATTGTGTTTTTTTGTGTGTGTTTTTTTTGTGTTTTTTTTTTTTAGAAATCAGTAATCATTGTTTGAGGTCTGAAAACACCTGCATTTTTTTTGTTATTTTGACCATGTGTCATGTTTTGCAAATACATACTTTAAATAACAATATTATATTCGAAATTTGGGAGAAATGTTATTGGTAGTTTAGAGAATGAAGCAAAAATGTTCATTTTACTCAAACACATACCTATAAATGGCAAAATCAGAGAAAGTGATCATTTTGCAGCGGTGTCTTATTTATTTCCAGAACTGTATATCTCCTGTTGAACACTGTATAGATATGCCTACAGACACACTCTAATTGGGTTATTAACCTTTTCAATGCCAAAGTCACAATATTGTGATAAGGAACATGACTGAATGAAACAGGCAGCCTTTTTAACCCATAAAGACCCAATGTTACTTTTGTGGTAGTCCCCAAATGAATTTTTCTCTCTATTGAACCATTCTTAAGTGATTTAACGCCATTTTTTTTGTAATATTATCCTCTATATTTAGCATTTTTCCAGGAAATCATGTATTTCCCTTGTATTTGATTAGATGATCATATAGATGTTCAAGAAAACTCGAAGTAAATTCATAGGTTATTATATCAAAACAGAGTAAACTGGAGAAAAAGTAAATTTTTCAACAAATATATTATTTAATCAAACATAAACCTAGTGTGTCCATCCACTGTCATTGTCAAACTCCATGGGTTTTATTGGTGAATCAATGTTGTAGAAGATGACGGGGTTTCCACAGTAATTATAGTGCGCCTTAACATCCAAATGGATCTGATGACCATGAAAACCTGCATTTTATAGCAATTATTTACACAGATTGATAGGCTTAATGGATTAACAGTTATTAAATATTTTAGATCAGTAGATGGTTTTGGTCACCACTGGATGTTTGGGTCTTTACAGGTTAAAATCTATTTAAAAAAAACCCCAAAACAACTCCAGCATATAAAGGGTTAGCTTTCAAAAGCACTGGATTGTACCCTTATTTGTCACATTCTGTTCTGGAGGAAGGACAACTAAATTATAAGACAGTGGACCGTACTGTTGATGAGTTTTATTTCTTTGTCTTTCGTGTCTGGAAAATGAGTCTTGAATATGGAAAGAAGCAACACTGATTGAGACTATCTAATATTTGTGTTGGCTGTTAATCTCATCACAGCCCTCACATGTATCTGAACCTCTAATGAAAACCCGACAGGTCTCTGAACCTCTGTTTTGTCTGCAGCTCTGTTGGAGGAAGAGCGGAGAAGTAACTCTCAGATGACGGAAGAGTCTACCAAACAGATCCAATATCTGCAGAGTAAGTGCACACATACAAATCTAGAATTGAAATGATTAATTGGCTCAAATAAATTTAAAAAAAGTATTCAACAAAAATTTTCCTAAATTCTTTGTGTTGTTAATTTTGTTGCAGCTAAACATTGGTTTCTCTGTTGTTTCACACTGATGTTTATCATGACATCCTGCATAGCGATGCATAGAGATGAGGATAAAAAGGCAGAAAATGGATAAATACTCACTTTGTGTCATTAGAACTGTCACTTATTCATTTAAAACTCAAACCGTGTCTCTCTGTCTCTGGATTTGCATCTGAGCATGCAGTGTGGGGAACGTCCCACCCCTCAGTGAAAGACAGAGACAAGAGTGTCGGCCTTCAAATTTGCACCTGCCTACACCCACAAACATTAGCCATGTAACCTGACGCATAATTAAACACATTGTCAACACAGTAATTCACTATTAAGGTTTAGACTTGTCCTTATCTGATATTTGGGTCGGATCGGCCGCCGATATTAGCAAAAAAATGCGTTATCGGTATTGGATCGGCTGGCATGGAAAAAAATCTGATCCAGACTCCCAATCCAGTTTTTTTTTTTTTTTTTTAAATCCGTCCTGATTTAGATAATCCATTCCATGTTTTTTCTGTAGTTTCCCTAAAATCTGGTCTGCGTTTTCTCTCAATTTACTTCGTGGCATCAGATCAGAAGTGCAAAAAAATATCGGTATCGGATCGGAAGTGCAAAAACCTGGATCGGGACATCCCTATTAAGGTTAGGGTTGAATTGAAATAATTTACAAAGAATATATTTGTTGAATGAGACTTGTAAATGTAAGCTCTAAGGTAGATAATCATTTGTAGTTTTTTATTTGTAATTAGCTATTTGGTTTAAATGCACGCCATCAATAAATCTCTAATATGTGCTGCTCAATAACATCTTTGGCCAGATGTAAACAGAGGTGAAGCTCACCTCAAAATAACACAAACTGGCTGCGGATCAGCCATGGTGAAGTTAGATCATCGTCATCATCATTAAATGCCCAGCAAATTATTTTCATCCATGAATCTTTATTTTTTCACTTCTTTGCCCGCTGCCCACCCACATTTTGTTTCTTTCTTTTTTGTTCTACTCCTGCCCTTACCCATGAGCTAATGTACCTGACCAAGTCCAGGACTCTAACACAAAACAATACTGTGATGTGCTTTTACAAGGAAATGTGTATGGTAGATAACTATTGTGTTTTTATACCGCTGTTTTCTTTTACATCCCTATGCAGAACAGGAATTTGTTTATTTATAAAAGCTCCCTTTGTGCTCTATGTGTGCATGTGCCTCTTTTATAGTATTGTATACATGTGGTCAAGGTATAAGCAAGTGTTATATTGTTCAGTGCAGAAAGTGTTATTTTATTCAGTATAGTGATATAATTTGTACCTACTGTGAAATTTAGTTTGCTGATGAGCAAAATAAAAATACGATTTTGGGAGAAAAAAATAACTGATCTCTTTATGCACAAAACCGTGGCCGAAGATGAAACCCTCTTCACCCATTGGCTGACTACCAACAAGAAATAGAAGTTTCCTGATGCATTTTTATTCTCTAATGTGTCATGGTCTTAATAGGATTTTTTTTTTATTTGCACAATTAACTTATTGCATAAAAGTGTGTAACACAAGCCTATTGAACAAGTAAAATATTACTGAAAATGTATTGGTAATGCCTCACACTACTGTGTTACAGCAAAAAGTAAACTGTTACTGTAATGCCTTACTTTTATAAGGCATTACTCCCAAAACTGTATATACATACAAGTTATAAGGTAGGTTTCAATTTATAGGTATGCACTGAATTTCACCTTCAAACTACACTTTTAAAGCCTCTGCAGGGTTTTCTTTAATTCTGTTCTCTACAGTAGCTGATCTTAGTCAAAGTTACAGTTCTGTGTTTTATTTTCTTCGCTGGCCTCACAAACTAAAGCAGCCAATCAACACCTTACATAGAACTCATACGACATAACCACCAACAACACTAGTGACTAATTTGTCTACATCACCACTGTAACCCCAGAGCGTTTGATGCTAGTACACAAGAATAAACCTTGTTTTATAATTAACCTGATGTCCTTTGGTTTGTTCTTTCAGCTCAGCTTGGAAAGCTGCAGTCTGACATGGAGGCTCTGAGGGAGCAGAGGGAGAGCACCATCTGCAGCACCAGAGAGGAGCTTTACTCCGCCCAGGAGGAGGTAACATCCAATCTGCATACCTATCATCCTCTTCATCCATCTTCTCCTCTTTAGTCCTCCTTTGTCCCACTCCTAAGTCTTCCCTAACTAGAACTGAGTGCTTTTTTTTTTTTAAATTATTGAAAAATGCTTGGTGTCCTTTGATACCCAATTCCAGTGCCTTATACAGTATTTTTTTATTTTTACCAAATGCAATACAATTATGTTGCCTTTTGCTGTTGTGCCTGTCATGTGTCTGTTCTCCATCATATCCTTTGTCAGCACCCAGCTGAAGCAGAACTCACAAACTATTTGAGAAACTATTCTGTCACAGAAAATAAGTTGACATTCCGTCACATTTTTAAATTTTGTGTGAACCGGGGAGATGTGACTTCCTCTCAAGTTTATAGTTATGAATGAAATTGTGTTGACAGACCAATGATGGTTTATTTGTCTTTTTTTTTTTTTGTTAACCTTATAGAGCACACATTCATATGAAGCAGTCTTCATCATCAGATTTACCCATTCTTTTACCCATTCCCTTCCCAGGGAAACTCCTTAACCAATGTGTCGTATCGATTAAAAATGGTGGGAGGTACTGTAATTAGTAGCATCATAAGAAGATAGAACTGTAGTAAAACCACCATTTTAATTACATTCACTCTTCCCCACAAGGTCAACCTTATTTTATTCCACTTGTCCAAATTAATTTTTATTTTTTGTGAAATTGGATCAAAGTTTAAATTTGGCATTTCTTTTAACTCCCTACATATTTTAATTCCTAAATATTTAAATCCCCATGGTATCCACTTAAAACCAAATTTTGTCATTATATTTTCACTACTAACAGAAGCTATTGACATTAACTTCAGTTTGCCCAGTTAATTTTATAACCTGATACATTTTATAACCTGATACACCGGAGGGGTGTTGACTTGGGTCTTTCAACAGACCAGCATGTCATCTGCGTAAAGCAGCAGTTTGTGGTGTTTTGTCACCACCCTCTATACCCCTATACCCCTTGTACATTAGTTGGCACGCTCTGCTTCTTTTGTCACATCGCCTTAAATTTCATAAAAATTACATCAGTGCTTTATGCCTCTCTTTAGATTCTCGTCCTTCGACATGCCATGGAGGCAGCCACGGTAGAGCGAGAGCGGGAGATTGCCACTCTGCAGGCTGACCTGTGCAGTGTCCGCACTGAGCTTGAGCAATGGAGGAACACAGCTGCCAAATATGAGGAGGAAATCAGGCGGCTACAGGAGGCCTTCACACAACAGCAGCAACAGCAGAGTAGCACCACCCAGCTGCAGGGTGAGCATACAACTGCTGAGTGTGTTCAGCAGCTCACTGTTTGTGCACTTGCATAGTAAAGTGTTGGTTTACCCTGAAATCCCAGGAAATTATAAGGTAATAAATGTCAATGACCATTTGTTTTCTTTGACATTTTTAGATGTATTATTTGAGTGATTGTTTTTGCACTACACCGACACCAAGTAAAAAGACAAGGAAAATCTACGCGCTCAATTCTTTGCATATTTAGCTCTAATGTGTGCTCATGTTAAATTGCAGTTTGTGATTAGTCCCTTTATTTTCCTCAGCAAATGTCAAGGATTACATCTGTCGTGCCTTTTTATATTGACCAAATGTTGAAAAAGCTGTTTTTCTCTTTACTGTGTGTGTTTGTGCATTGGTGTGTTCCAGCGGAGTGTGTTGTACTCCAGCAGCGGTGCGTGTGTTTGCAGCAGGACTGTGATAGTCTGAGAGCTGAACGTAAATCTCTGATGGACAAACTGCACCGTCTGGAGGCAGAACTGAGCAGGTACATCTCTCACATCCCTTCAGATTGTAGTGTTATTTCTACAGAGATTTTACTGAGCTTTGGCTGGACATACCAAGTCCAACTGAGAAGTTTTATAACCATAAGGTGACATTACAGTGTTATTCAGTTTAACAGAAGTAGAAGGTCCAATTGTCTATTGGACAAATCGCAATAAGAGACTTTCTTGTTAACTGATCAGACACCTTTTTCTGGATGTAAAAGGGCAGTAAATTAATGAATACATCCATGGATACAGTGCATTAACAAAGGAAAAAAAAAATAGTGTATATACAGTGTCTGTCTGCTCATCAGGGTCAACACAGTCACTCTTCACCAAATCTCCTGACCTCTTTGTGTTTGGTATTTAGGTGCAACTTGGGAAGGTCTTGGACAGGTTCTTTGGGCATTGACCTTCATTTTTCAAAGCTAAATTGGGGTTACCACGCAATGATGACCTACATTTTTCAGGTGTTTCAGGGAAGGTGTATGGTCATAGGGACAGATAGTAGAAGATAATACAGATGAGGTGGGAGGATGGTGATACTGAGGGAGCAGGGGGCAACAGGTCTATGTGTGTGAGGAAGGGGAGAGGTTAAAACAATCAGTGTTGGTCTTGTATATAACATGCTAATGCCTATGGTGAGGTGCTGTGATGAGTTGGCAGCCTCAGTCAGACTGAGGGAAAGCAGCTGATTCACACAGGTCAGGAAGACAGGTTGACAGCTGTCTGAGCCAATCAGAGCTGTCGATAGGTCTGAAGATTCCTTCTGTCTTGTGCATAGAGTTCAGCAGGATTTTATCTGAGTTCAGCTTCATATTGACACTTTTCCATTAAACCAATTAACCATGGAGACTGTTACTAAATGTGGGCCCTAAAACCTCTCCAGTAAAAGTGCTGAAGTCACACCAGTGTGAATCAGAAAATATGTTCCTGCTGAGATCTTAGAAGAGTCACATCCGACTTCTGTGATTTCACCACTGCTTTTACATTAAATGTTCGAAATGGTAAGAAAAGGTAGTTTTATATGAGTACCAATCATTACAAACTAGTTATTAAGTACTGTTTTTTATTATGTCAACTTAACTTGAAACTCTTTGTGGAATTGGCATAAGATGTGCTATTTCAAGTTTCAGGTTATATGTGGCCTTTAAATATTTGTAAATGATGCAACAAACCAATCAATTGAAATGTCACCACAAGAAAGAAAACAAGGTCTAACACAAAATAAGACGTGAATTATGTAAGTCAAAACAATGTGAAAACTACATAAAAATGGTAACATAAAAGACAAAAAATAAATAAAATTGTCAAACATGTCATATGATAGAAAATGATGAAAACATAAATGTCATTACCAAAACTACAGCAAAGAAAAAGGGTTTCCGTTGTACTTATAATACTATTTAGGTACGGAACATGCCATCCACGGAAGTGAAATTGAATCTTAAAGGTACAGCGTGTAACTACCATAGTCTAAGTGGCAATCAATCAATGCAAAAACAGCGTAATTTCTCTCTTCCGGTGTTCCATTTACCTATACCTAATGGCAGGCATTTGGGGCCAAAAGGCAGTCACTCGGATGTCTTGGTTATGCTAGTTGTACTGTTTTTGTGATTAGTTGATTCTGGTCATTTGTTTTGCTGTCATTAAACTGGTAGAAATAAAATCTCTAAAGTTATGTCCTTTTAGGGATTCAGTGTTTGTTCTTATCTTGAGTTTTTCTCTAGTGACCCATGGCAGAGGACAGAATGTCAGACTTGCATGGATTTCAGTGTAAAAGAGTGGAGGATTGTAGAATAACATCTGCGTGTTTTCCACATGCAGGTTAGGGTTGGGCTATAGGCTATGCAAGTTAGTAGGCTTATGACCTACATCATTCACTGTTTTATGCAGCTAATTTATGTTGTGTGTGCGTAAATTTATGTTGTGTGTATACCTAAATAAAATGGTCATATAATCTGCAATTCTACTTAATTCCTGTAGCCTACATATGAAGTTAACCGCACAAGATAATTATGTAGATAGATAATAAAGATAATTATCGTTGTGTGAGTAATGCTTTTAATCTGTTCTTACTGAATTGCAGTTTCAGTAAATATTGTCTTTGTACAATTGTCAATCATCTCCTAATACCTACAATATTATACAATATACCTACAGTATTTTCAGAGATAAGTGAGATGGAGGAGCTTATGGAACTGTCTATGTCCATGGTGGAACCTGTAGCAACTGTCAAGAAATGCCCACAGGTCTGGAAAACATGTGTTGCAGGCCATGAACCGTTCTATTTTACCACCTTACGTCATTTCTCCCTCTACTGCCAAGATGAGGGCCACCTTTTTCTCCATTAACAATATTGTGAGGATGTCACTACTGGGACAGGGAACAGGGAGCACAGATTTAGTACAGACATTTTATATTCTAGCTACATGGGTCACTTGGTCAGGGAAACACATCAGAAACAAATGTCCTGATCCCCCTGGACAGTACACAGGTTATAAACCTGGTGTATTAAGTTTATACAATTTGTATATAGTTTTTTATATCTATATTTAATTGTAGATTTATTGTAATTTTGTAGATTGTGAGTTTTCAAATGTTTCTATGTTTTGAAGTAGTTATCTATTGAAACTGTTGTGTGCTAGTCTTTCAATAATTGACTTATTTGTCATACAATAGAGCAATGCATAACATTTCCAAAAAGGCAGAATGAGCTGCAGTGTTAGTCAAAATCACAGTCAAGGTCACAGTAAGTAAATATTATATTTAGAAAAGCAAATATGTACAAAAATTAACATGAAGCAGCCACATGGTTGATGATGTCAAATCAGCAGTTCCTGTAAAACAGTAGAAATGTACACATATAAGTGTCATATATGAAAACTGTGTTGGGCCTCAGATAGACATTCCATTTCTAGGTGTTCAGCAGTTGTCTGAAGACACTCCACATGTATTTAACATTTTCCCTGTCACTCTGTTGAATTTGAGAGAAGTGGTAAACAATATTAATAAATGATACATTGGACAAAGTAATCATCAGACAGTTATTCCCTATTTCTATGCGTAAACTTGCCTGTCTGTTCCACTAGAACCAACAATGCTGGAACAGCTTCTTCACATCCTCTGGACTTCATAGGAGTAGATGTGGTCAGCCTTACAGATGTCTTCTCAGAACTATGCAAAATGTATAGTAGAACAATAACAGTCATAGAACAAGACAAAGAGATGGTGGTGTGTTTATGTAGCAAAAGGAAGCATGGGGTTAACAGTAACACTGGGCTAATTGTAACACTGCACTAATTGCGATATTGCTGGTTAAAAACATTTAAAATGTTCAACTTCTGATCATTGTATGGCCTACAGAAGGTTAATACAGAGACCGAGGCCTGGTAAATAACTCTGTTTCATTATAAACATTATTGGGCTTTGTATTCAACATTTTCATACACAAGTGACTAAAATTAAATCTTCATTTAGTCAACATGTATGTTATAGGAAGAAAAAAAAAGTCTAAGAAACCACATATATGAGAAATCTAGTGGAGAACATGGAAACACTTGTCTGTCTCCAGCACCAAGTCTTATTATCAGACCATTGTAGTGCCGACGGTAACGAAACAACTCAATCTTAAACACTTTTTAAAACACTTTATATAGCACATTTCAAGTACAAGACAATTCAAAGTCATTTACATAAAACATTAAGAGCATTACAGCAGGGAAGCAATAACAAGTATAGGCATGAGATAAAATGAATAATTAAAAAATGAAAGATAAAAATAAAAAAAAAAACCTGATAAATAGACAAAACAGATAAAACAGATTAAAAAATTTACCAAACAGATAAAAAAAATGTAAGTTTAAAAGAAACAGTAAATATCTGAACTTCACAATAACAACTCTATTCAAATGCAGTGGAGAACAGGTGGGTCTTTAACCTGGATTTAAATAAGAGTGTTTCAGCTCATCTGAGGCTTTCTGGGAGTTTGTTCCAGACATGTGGAGCATAGAAGCTGAACGCAGCTTCTCCATGTCTGATTCTGACTCTGGGAACTGACAATTTGTATTTGTATCTATGTATTATATTCTGTAATAAACCGTTCAGAGCTTTATTGACCAGAACAAGTCGATCGTCTGATGGACAGGCAGCTAGTGTCAGGACCTCAGAATTGGGCTAATGTGGTTTGCTTTTTTGGTCTTAGTGAGGACTGTAGCAGCAGAGTTCTGAATGAGCTGCAGTTGTTTAATTGATTTTTTAGGTAGACCTGTAAAAACACTGTTACAATAATCAAGTCGACTAAAGATGAATGCATGGACTATTTTTACCAGGTCCAGCTGAGACATCAGATCTTTTATCCTTGCGATGTTCTTTAGGTGATAGTAGGCTGATTTTGTGACTGCCTTGATGTGTTTTTCAAAATTTAGGTCCGAGTCCATCACTATGCCCAGATTTCTGGCCTGGTTGGTGGTTTTTAGGTGTATAGATTGAAGCTTTGTGGTGACCTGCAGTTGTCTCTGTTTGGCTCCAAAGACAATTACCTCAGTTTTGTTTTTGTTCAGATGATTAATATTATGACACATCCAGTCATTAATCACCTCAGTGCATTTGCCAAGAGCCTGTACAGGGCCTTAGTCTCAAGGTGACATAGCTATATAGATCTGTGTGTCATCTGCATAGCTATGGTTATTGATATTGTTGTTTATAATCTGTGCTAGTGGAACCATGGTAGACAGAAGAAGCCCTGGGATGGAGCCTTGGGGAACCCCACATGTAATTCTTGTTTGCTCAGATGTAAAGTTACTTAATGACACAAAGTACTTCCTGTTCTCTAAGTATGTCTTGAACCAGTTTACCACAAGGCCAGACAGACCCACCCAGTTCTCCAGTTGTTTGAGTAATATAATGTGGTCTACTGTATCAAACACAGCACTGAGATGGTGAAACTAACACTGACATGTTTCCGTTGTCTTTGTGCAACCATTTGTCATTCATCACTTTGGTCAGAACAGTCTCAGTGCCGTGGTGCTGTCTGAACCCTGACTAGAAGACACCATAGCAGTTTGGTTGTGTTTAAAAGTCATTTAGCTGATGAAAAGCAGCTTTCTCAATTATCTTACTTAAAAATGGAAGATTGGAGATCGGCCTGTAGTTGTTCATTTGTGTCTTGTCTACATTGTCTGAGGTTTAATTACAGCTGTTTTCAGTGACTCTGGGAAAACACCTGACATTAAAGACAAGTTCACAATCCGTAACAGATCTGACTCCAAAATGTTTTAGACCTTTTAAGAAAACTTGTGGGCAGGACATCGAAACAACAGGAGGAGGAGTTTAGTGGGTGTAAGATGTCCTCCAGAACTTTGCTATTAATGGGATAAAAATGTGTCATGGTGTTTGTACTAGTTTTTTGTGGACAAAGTGCATATCATAAACCTGCTGCAAATGAACCAACTACTTGTCTAATATTTTGGCTTTCGTATGTAAAGAATTTGGCAAAGTCATTGCAGGCCCTGATGTATTAAAGTTCAAATGCTACTGACACAGAAGGATTTGTTAACCTGTTGACTCACTTGCCCAATGTTTGTTGAGGATGTTGACTGCCATCAGCGACTGGATGGCTTAGTGGTTTACACCACTGACCTTGGTGTGGAAGGTTGCTGTTTGAAATTGCAGGTGGGCCCTTGGGCAAGGCCCTTTACGCTATACATGCCCATACTTTGTAAGTCGCTTTGGATAAAAGCGACTTACAAATGTAATGTTGAGGTACAATGCAATAGGTTGTCTTCAATTTCTTTAGGAGGCAATTTGGAGAGGCTGTTTGATATGACAGGGTTTGCTGGAAACATGCTGTTGTTGTTTATGATAGATGCATATTTGCAGAAAAGTGATGATATGCATTTGTATGTGTTCATTGTGCAGCACCAGGGAGCAGAGTCTGGTCCTCAGCAGCAGTCTGGAATCTCTGGAGAAGAGGGAGGAGGTTCTACAGGACAAACTAGGTTCACTGGAGAACCAACACCTGCAGGATGCAAGCAGGTTGAAGAACCAGCTAGATCAGGCCCAGGCCCGCACGCACACTCTGCAGAGAGAGGTACTCATGCATGCACACCAACACCTTGCAGAGAGTGATGCACACACACACACACACACACTGCAGAGAGATATACATACACACATACAGAAATACACGTGACACAGAGCAGCATGCACACCCATGCGCATAAGCATGAATGAACACACACACATTGCAGAGCGAGGTGCACGCACACATAGACACATTAGATACATGGATACATTCTACTATTTTGCCCATAAATAGCAAATTTTGGGTTATTTATTACAACGTTCCTATTGTTATTGAATCCTCTGGGTCATGTCTTTGTGTTTTATGAAACACAAAGGAACCTCAACTTTAACTAAATAGCTCAGAAGTCTAGTTTAAAAAGTGTTCAAAATCTGTTCAGTTGACTTTGAGCTTCAATGTGGTCATGGATCGCTTTCACACAAGGCCCAGTTTCCTCTGATATCAAATGTTGCTAAGGATAATGCCACTTGGATTTGTTGAACATCACATGAATATAGGGAATCTGACAAATCCTATTTGCTCAGCAGCTGAAAAGGTAATGGACGATGAACGTCTGGAGGGATATTGTGTCTAACTAAATCAATTTATTTGAAACCCCACAGT
>JAPSES010000211.1:6976330-6993370 GCA_029822895.1 Maxillicosta whitleyi
GCTGAAAAGGTAATGGACGATGAACGTCTGGAGGGATATTGTGTCTAACTAAATCAATTTATTTGAAACCCCACAGTCCCACATAATTAAGCATAAAATATAATATAAAATACAATAAAAGTAAAAACTCTCTAGAGATACTATATACAACTACACAAATATCTTTATCTTTAGTTCACAGCAGATGGATGTAATGGTTAAATCTCAGGAGGTAGTTGTGGTTGGTAAAGTATATACAGTGGACTATTGCACAGGTTGTTATGGCACATAAACCGGTTAATTGACAGACAATGACAAAGTGGCGTTGTAAAGTCTGACAGCTGTGGGGATGATGGACCTGCGGTAGTGTTCCTTCCTGCACTGAGGGTGTCTCAGTCGTCCACTGAAGGAACTGCTCAGCTCCTCTACAGTTTCTTGGAGTGGGTGAGAGCTGTTGTCCATGATGGATGTGAGCTTAGCTAGATGACATGGTCAAATACATATATGACAATGGATCGTTAATACAACCAAACAGGACAGAAAAGCAAATCTGTCACTTGACAGTATGGTGAATATGCAGTTAGTGATGTACATTTGGAAGCAGAATTGTTGAACACTCGTGCAAATTTGGCCCTTCACCAAACTGTATGACACTAACAGACTTTTGATTTATTCAAGCTCTGTCAAGTTTTGTTGCTTTGCAACCACCTTCTGCATGACCCACCAAAGATTTTCACTAGGTTAAGGTCAGGTGATTGCGAGGGCCATTTCAAAACCTTCCACGACTACTTCTTGAAGCAGAGTTGGGCAGACTTTTAACGGTGCTTTCAGTCACAATTTTACTGTAGCAACCCGTTACGCCAAGCTGAAACTTTCTCTCTGAGGGCATCACATTCTCTAGAATTTCCCAGAACATGCAAGAATTACTTTTCCCTTGTCCATACTGAAGGTTTCCCATACCTGAGGAAGCAAAACATCTCCACGCATCAATGAGCCTCCCTCATACTTCACTGTGGGTAGCATGTTCTTCACCACATAAGCTTCATTTTTCTTCCTCAAAACCTATTGGGCCATCCATTTGTCTCATGACCATAATACAGTGTCACAGAACTTCTGAGGCTTATCCAGTTGGGTCTTGCATCCTGGGCTGAGCTATTTTTTTGCTTGGTGGTCAAGGGGGGTATAGATCCTGGCAGGTTGCCCTTGCTTGTGTAATGTGCACCATGCTGTATCAACAGAAACATCAATCCCTGCTCTTACCAGGCCTTCCTGAAAGTCTTTGGCAATAACTCAATGTTTTTTATGCACTTGTCTTCCAAGCCATCTGGATAAGCCTCAGAAGTTTTGTGACTTATTATGTTTGCCGTTGTGTCTCCTGGTACATTTAATGTCATAGCAATGGTCTTGTACCCTTTTCATTTCGTGTGGAATGGAATCTCTCTCTTTTTTTTTTTTTTTTAGCTCAAATGACAGCTTCCTTGACTTAGGCGTGGTGGCAATATGAACTGAATGGAATTGAACTGAAGAACAACAAACAATTAAATAGGGCTAGGATTAATTCTGAGGTGTATACGATATTGTCAAATAATCATTTAATGTTGGCAATGTTTAGAATAGGTTTTGAGTTCATGGGTATTAGGAGGGGGTTCAATAATTCTTCAAGTGGGTGATTTTAGTATTATTAAAAATGTTGACAAGCTTTGGTGAAATACTGTCTTTCAGTACAAAGGAGTATTTGAATAAGTTGTGTTTAAATGATGGTATGATTGAAATCTATTTTTTTTTTATTACTAGTCTTAACCATTTATCAACATTTACTTGGGGTGTCAATAATTCTGCTTCTAACTGTATTTCAGAGGTGTTCATAGGTGTGTGTGTGTGTGTCTCTGTGTGTGTGTGTGTTTGTGCAGTATGAAGACACACAGTCTCAGCTGCTGGACCTCCGTCAGCGTTATGAGAGAACAGAGAAGGAGAAGCTGAACATCCACCAGGAGCTGGAGCAGTGTAGAAGCAGTCTGAAACTACTGCAGGACAAGACCAGCTCTGTGAGTTTATAACCACCACTCTGGTTACAACTGTCACTTTGTGTTTGCACTTTGTTTGTTCAGTTTTGAGTTGTGTTGATCATCTTTTTTGGCTGAAGAACAAACCAAATGCACCAGAAGAACTGTGGAAGGGATGCTGTGTAGTGTTTTTTGGAGATGTATGAGAAACCTTAGAATATACTCAACTGCTGCTATAATTCTTTTTTCTTTTAATGAATATATGATGTTGAATTTTTGATTGTTTTTTAAAAAAAAAAAACCTGTTAATGAGCAATTTCTTTTTCACAAAGCTGGTTACTATTGGAAGATGTACCCCACTGGGGTGGATGCAGGTCGGAGTAGTATGGCATCTACATTGTAATACCACCAGACAACTGCAGGGGACGCCAAACAAAGATGACAAGGGTGCTGTCTACAGGTGGTCTGTCATGGCAAAGATCTAGCACTAGAGCGCAGATAAGATACATACTTGATTTTGAAATTATCTTTTGAGTCTCAAATGAAAAATATGATCTTTCTAATGTCACAAAAGACATTGTATCTTGGAGTCAGGTTGTAGATTCTACTCAGTGAGCTCTTAGAGTTGAACAAAATTACAATTTCTTGCTTTGCTGAAAATTTCCTACCATCTTAGAATGTTGCAAATATAGGAATATATACAACAGCTTCAGTTTTTCATCATAAAAATGTAGACTTTATTATCTTGGCTGTCTAAAATGTTTTTTTTTGCAGCTTCCTCAGGATTAGAGTTTGTCTGTTTGTCAGTATTCATGCCTGTTTTAACAAACTGACCCCCTTCTACTGTAGGTGGACTATCGCAATGGATATCTGCCTCATACAACTTCAACACAAACAACTCTTAAATACATTTTGACAACTTTAAAGGGAATTCTGCTCTGCTGACTCCCCTAGTTGACCCTTCCTGTTTTTTCATCTTGTTTTTCCCAACACAATTAAGTTTTTCTGTGCTGTTGTAGTGTAATATTTAACAACTCCTGATTGTGATGATTGGTGCAGAATTAGTGATAACATTACATGTTTCTGTCAGAGCTTTGCTGGTTTAAAAAGAAAAAAAAAGAACTGGCAATTATTTCATTAAGAAGCTTGTGTTTGGTCCTTTTGTTTTGTAAAATATCAGGTATGAGCTCTCGTTCTTCATGTAAACCCCATTCAGCCGCCTGAGTGCTTACTGGAAGTCCTCCTTAGAACTTCTGTGGTGTTTTTTGACTGTGGCTGTTATGTGTTGCAGAGTAGATGAAACCAACGTGCCTTCCCCGGCTGTAGCTGCTTCACCCTCCATGTTGATTTTTGGTTGATTTGCAGCTGATTTCTCCTCCCTCTCCCCTTTCTCCCTGCCCCTATAGCCCTCCATATTGCAGCCTGTCCAAGCCATATTCATGGGCCTTGTCCTGGCTCTGCTCTACTGGTTTTTCGGCCAGTTGTGGTAGAAAGGTACACACCAACATGACATCAGTCTGTCACTCTCATCTCTGAGCAGAAAGACACCCATGATGAAAACGGTGTTCTGCTCAGATGAATTCAGGGTCACAGTTTTCAGTAGGAAATTATAAAGCTTCAATGTTTCCACTTTTCCCAAATTTTGTGTTGCATTATCATATACCGAGGGTTGATGGATTGAATTCAAAGCCAGATATATATCGGATAAATGTCAAATATTTACATTTTGGAAGCTGCAGCCAATGAAAGAAAGAAGGAAAACAATTTTAACATAAACAAGACAACTATCCTGAACACCATTTGTTCTGGATTTTAAATTCTGAAGAGATGATCCAAACTAATTTGATTACAATGAAAAAAGCTTAGTCTGAAAATTTGTTTGTTTTAAATTTGATGTTTGTTTTATTAAGTGTAATTTCCAAAAAGGTCTAAATATTTCTATTTGAAATATAAGCCGCTGTGTACCCTCATGAAGGGTCAGAACACGCAGTAAGTGATTGGACACTTTAGTCACTGCATTGGTTCATTGTAGGGCTGTCAGAAGATTAATTTTCTTGATCGCAACTAATCTCAGAAATTTCATAGTTAATCGCGATTAATCTTGATTTACTTTGCATGTGTAAAATTTTGCAGTAAGACCATTGGAATCTAAAGTTAATCCCACAATGCAAAGTATTTCTGACCGTTGTGTCTTAAATCGGAATAAAAATGAAGACAGAGACAAAGGCAGAATTTACCTTTTGGGCTTTTTTATTTCCAAAAAGAGTGTAGACAAAGGAAAACAAGTATTAACAATTAATGACTGGCTACTTTGAGAAATTGTAAATAAATGAACACAAAGCTTCGAGCTGTCTACGGATGCATAGAAGGAACAAAAGACTAGCAAACTCGAAATAACGCATTTAACCGACAATGAGTTTAATTCATACAACCAGGGGAGCTGCATGTGGATGGGAGAAGTGTGGAAAATGCTGGCAAACTCTGATTGTGATTAAAAAAATATATTCGCAATCACAATTTACATTAATCTAATCGCGATTAATGCGTTTATATTCCCAGCCCTAGTTCATTGGCATATTTAGTTTAGCTAAATGTATTATAATACATGTAAATATATCACCTTTGGCCTCTTGATTAATAAACAATTAAAAACACAAGATGAAAATCAAAGCTTAGTGTTAGACACAGCTGTTGTCCACTGGTAAATGAACACTGATCCCTGAATTCTGAATGGCAGAACACCTTCATCACATCCCTTTATTTTCATCATCAACTTCATCTTCATCGTGGTATTGTGTCTGCATGGCTGTCGGCTACGCTCTTCTGCTTCTGTTCTCTTGTCTGCTTTTAAAGGCATCTCCTCCTGCTTTCTTTGCTTATTAGACCCCTCATATGTGTATTAGCCAGTCATGTGGTCAGGCTCAGTACTGACTGTATTTTTTTTTTTAGCAAACACATGGTCTTAGGAAGAGACAGAATTTCTCTTTTGGTGCTTGAGCTTGTTTGGGAAGCCCTACTTTTAAGAACCACTGTTAAAAATAATGTACAAGTAAAAGTAAAACATGGTTGTCATGGTGTTTGATGGAGAGGGAGTGAAGGATGATGGAAAAGAAGGGCATTCCTTTAAAAACAATCTCCTATTAAGTTGGTTTATTTATATTAAGTTACATATCCACTCCAGGGCATTGGATTTTTATTGATTTTATGGGCTAATTATCCATATTAGAATGTGATATTTGGTTCAGATATGAGAAAAAATTTACCTTTTTTTGTTTTGTTTTTTGTTTTACAAATAATGAAAGTCATTGTGGAATAAGCTTGTGCATCTAGTTTTCCTCTTCTCCTCCTCTTTCCTCTTGCTTTTGTCAGTCTCTCTTCATCTCTCATGTTTCTGCTGCATCATTCATTCTTTTCCTGGATTCTTTGCATCCTGTTTCTTGCTTGATTCATGTTTTTTTTTTTTTTTCCAGGTGTGTTCACATCATCCATCTTTTAACTAAATGCATTTGTTTGTTCTTTCTTCTTTTCAGCCTCTGGTCCTTCATGTTTTCTGTTGTGTCTTTGCCATCTGTTTGCTGCTTGTATGTTTGTTTGACCAGTGTTTCCAGTTGCTCAATGTATTGGAAAGCTGGTCTATTTTTTTCTTTTTTCAGTTTTTCTACTCTGGTGTAAACTCGCAGCATCATTTTCTCTGGCGCCTTCTTCCCTCCCATTTACTCTTTTTTTTTTGTCTGTTTAATGGAGCCTCTTAAGTCCCTAAAAATTGTATTTGGTATTTAGTTGAGGTTTCTTTTTTTTCAAAGTGTGTATTAATTAAGAACTTCTTAATTCTGGATTCTGTTCTGTGCACAGAGCCGCTGCAAAATACTCCATTAGTGAAATCTTAACTGGTGTCATAGAAATACATAGGAAGTACAACAACGTCCAACAGACTCAAAGACAGAGTTTGGTTGAAGTGATTAAAAATATTAGAAATATTTAATGGATAAAAGTACAAGGAAAATGCTAATTTTCAGGGACTTGAGGGGCTTCGGACTCTACACTAAGATGTCAAAGTTTCATTCAAGATGTGTTTGTTGAGACGTCTGTCCACAGGAACACATTTATACACATTTATAATGTTGTGTCTTTTACTTATTGTTGGTAAATGGTCTACACGGATTCACAGCAGCTGTAAACTCATCCTTCAGTTGATTTTATCTGTGTAAACTGAAAACCACTGAAAACTCATCAGAAAACATGAAAACAAGGCTCAAGTTTGTCCTGTAGGAAACAAGAGACACTGTGGACCCAGGTTTTTGTCTTATTTTTTTGTTGATTTTGATATTTGGTGATAGTTTTTATTACTTAAAAGTCTTGAATTATACTTACAGCCACCTGAGTGGCAGCAAAAAATGCCACACAGGCTGTCTGTAGAGTTACATTAAATATTTAAAATAAAATTTACAGTTTAATGTTGGACACATGAACTGAATGTGTCAGACATATGTTTACACAGTTGCCCTCAAAATTATTCATATTCCTGCCATTTTTGGGGGATTTTCTGTTTTTGGGATTTTGGTCCATTTTTCCTAGGCCAAAGCCTCCAGCTGGGTCTGGTTTAGATGGTCTCCTGCTCATCCCTCTGGTCTTCAGCTCCCTCCACAGATTCTCTGTATGATTTAGGTCAGGACATTGACTGGCCCATGTCCTTGAACCACTACAGCACTACCTTTGTGTATGCATGGGGTCCGTGTCCTGCTGGGACACCCGATCAGTCCCAATCTGGAATTTCTCAGCAGATACTTTCATTTTTTCATCCAGGATGTTGATATAATCATCCTTTTTCATGATGCCCTGTATCTTGATGAGGTTCTCGGTGCCACTAGCAGAAAAGCAACCCCATAGTAGGATGCTGCCACTACCATGCATGATGGTTGGGACTATGTTCTTCAGCATGTATGCTTCTTCTTGCTTGCTACAGATGCACCATCCATGTGGCCAAACAACTCCATCTTTGTTTCGTCAGATCACAGGACTGATGACCAAATGCTTGGATCTTGGTTAAGAAGAGCTGTAGTAAATGCCAGACCAGCCTCCTTATGTTTCATCCTGAGGCGTGGCATCTTCCTGGGTCTGCGTCATTAGACCTCCATTGTGCAATACTTGCTGGATGGTTGCCTGTGATAACCTCATACCTTTGTTATGGTGGTGGCACCATAATGCTATGGCTATAACCTATAATACTAGGATGCTTGTCTACTAGTGGGACTTGAAACCTCACCAAGTTACAAGGCATCATGAATTAGACATGATTATAACAACATCCAGGATGACAACATGAAAGTGTCTTCTGAGAAACTCCAGGCCGGTCCTGATTGGATGTCCCAGCAGGACACTGACCCCATGCATACCACCAAGGTAGTGCAGTAGCTGTTCAAGTCCATGGCCTAGTCCAAGTCCTGACCTAAATCATGTAGAGAATCTGTGGAGCGAGCTGAAGACCACAGTGATGGGGAGGAGACCATCCAACTGGACCCAGCTGGAGGCTTTGGCCAAGGAAGAGTGGATCAAAATCCCTCAGGAGACGTAAGAGAACCTGTGGACTCTATTAGGAACCATCATCAAGAACCAAGGCTAACTCTACAGACTGTTAAGATGAGACCTTGGACTTAATAAACTTAGGGTATAGATAATTTTCAACATAGTATTTTTTGGAAATCCATTAAAAAATATACCTGAAATAAAGTATTTCTTTAAATTCCCTCACTTGTGTGTCACCTCTAAGTCACAAACAAACTTAAGGAAAGTCATTCATTTCATCCCAAAAACAAAAAATGGCATGGTCATGAATAATTTTGAGGATAACTGTATATGTTAACATACTTGTAGCAGATTCAACAGAAAAATAACCAAGAGAAGTTGTCAGTTTAACTTGAGTTAGAAGTGATTTTTTTTTTTTTTTTTTTTTACAGATACATTAATATTAATATTAATGTTTTTCCCATTTGAAAGTGGAAAAACATAGGATGTTAAACAATTTTAAAACGAAAATAAGACCTGTATATTGAAAATAAAAATGTAATTGAAAAACCATTAAAAATATAGATTCAGATTGAATATTATTAATCCTAAAGGAAACTATGTTACAGTTGCTCAATGCCAATACAATACAAAATAGCAGGGAAAAATTATAAATATTTCATATACATATTTGTTCCTAAATATGCATTAAAACACAATTACAACAAGCAATTTGTACAATACGCACTAGATAAAATAAAATAGTATATATTTTATTAAACTAAATTTTTGAAGTGAAACACACTGGTCATCACACATTAATTCTAGACTGACTATTCACCTGATTTTTTCCGACAGTGACTGACAGTCAAAACAGAATAATGTTTGACTGAACTACCCAAAAGGACAGTAATTTAGTGTAATTTGGTTTACAATTATCTTTCATTTGAAATCCACATTAATGTGCTTTGTGTACTGCTCCACTCCTTCCTGAACTTAAAGCAGCTCCTTTATTTCCTGTCTTTCATTATTGGACACTCTAGCCCCTTTTACACAGCACTTCTGTTGCAGGAATATTTCACCTTTTTTTCAGAATGTCTGTAAACAAAATCATTGGATCATTTGGGGCAGTGACAGGCTGCAGAATTCATGCCTCCCTTTGCACCTGCTGTCTGTCCTGCACCAGGGGGATTTAAAAATGAGGGCTCCATCACTGGCACTTTGATTCCAGAACGCAGATCTGCTGTATAAAAGTCCATCCTGTCTCCACCTCTGTTACGCCTTTAGCTCGGCTGTGCGAAGCGGTCAGTGGTGGAAAAAAGGCGGGATCACCATCTCGCCTTTTTTCTGGGATCTGGGATTAATCCAGATGTCCCAGTAACTTCATGTGACTACTGTGGTCAGACACACCTGGATTAATCAGTGTGTCCAGTAATGAAAGACACGAAATAAAGGAGCTGCTTTAAGATCAGGAAGTAGTGGAGCTGTGCATAAAACCCATTCTTGAGGCAGGATATCAGTCAGTAGGAGAGACAACATGTTGTGATATGAATTTTTTTTCTTCTTTTTTTTTTTTAAGTAAATCTGTGAAACTCTTGTCCCCTACAGACACAAATACATTACTGAGCCTCAAGAAAAAGAACCTTGGACATTGTTTTGATTCAAATTTCTTCCATACCAAACCACTGAAGTGTGGAAGCTTCCATTTTTCTGTGCACAGACGTCTTATTGTGGACATGGTGTCTCCGTGTGTCCTCCATTGTCTTTTTCAGGTTGTTGATGTTCACGAATGTCAGACTGTCCTCTTCTCCGTTCTCCATTTGTTTATTCGTTTCTTCTTCGTTTGTCGTTGACAGAGCGGCTGGAGCCCCTGGATGCCGGTCGTCGCAGTGATGGTTGCCGTGATGGCCGCAGTCCTCTACCCCAACCTCACCAAGAGCACCTCCACCTGAAACACACACTCTGTCATACATACATACATGTACACACACACACACACAGACACACACACACACACACCAGGCTGGGAGGAGTCATTGCTTTACCTGTAAAAAGTCTAATTGTACATAATTGTAGAGGGAATATAAAGGTTGTGGTTTCTATACAGGATTCAGATTCTTTACTTTTTTCTTTTGTTTTGGTGGGAGGGGAGTTTGGGTTTTGACCCTGCTCTCTCTCAGCTGTGATGGGGGTTCTTTTTTTTCTTTTTTTTTTTTTTCCCCTGAAGGGTCCTCCACATAAAACAAAAAAACCCCGAACAAACCTGCCTGAAAACTGACACACATGTGAGGGTGTCCTCAGTCCAGTCTGGGACAGATTTCAACTGCACTTCCGTTTTCAATCTGTATTGGATGTTTTGGTCTGTTTTTCTTTATCAAACATGGGGCTATGCCGCGTGGCCAAAACTGAAACCGTATTGAACAAGTTTTTTTTGTTCTGTTTCTGTGAACCCAAAACAGTCGACAAACAGGGAGGCTAAAGACAGGAAACGCTGATTTGTATTTGATCATTTTCACATCAGTTAAAGTGCAAACGCTCCCATTCACTGAATTTACTGCGGAGCCCTAATTTCACACTGATATTTACTCAAATTAAACCATGTCTATAGATGATTTCATGGTGGTAAGAGCTGCAGTGTTCACTTTCTATTGCACTTGATGTGAATATATCACAGCTGTGAGCTAAACAGTTATTTCACTGTTGGTTATTGTGTTGATCTTACTGTCATGTTGATGTCTAAAATATAAAAAAAACCCTGAAATGACTAAACGTTTCCTCTCATATCTCTGACATTTTCTTTATTCAATAATCCAAAGAAACTCACATTAGTGTCTTAAAAGAGAAAGAAAAATAGAAAATAAGTTTAAGAATCTGGATGAATTCTGTTACTAAAACCAATTATCAGAATAGTTCTTGTAGTAATTGATTACTAATTGATTAATCGTTGCAACTCTTTCTTATTGGTTCATTGTGGGGTTTTTTTTTTTATTGCAAGTAGATATTTTTCAAAAACTGTAAAAGCAGCTCATTTCTCTCAAATAAGGACGTCGTACCAGATGTGAGTTTTGAAAGTTAATTTGATCTTGGTTTGTCTCGGTGTGTGAACGCCTTAAACCTACTGCATCATTCTCCCTTTGAAACATCTTCTGTTTCATTCCTTGGCATCAAAGTGTTCAGCCTTAACTGAATCCTCTTCAGTCCTGGGTGTGAGTAAATCTGTCCCGACTGGACCAGGTCTGGGTTTTACTGAAGTGATCCAAGTAAAGATTGTGGAGATGACGGCGGTTTTTCCTCTGCTCTGTTGTAGTCGGGCCATGTTCGACTCCTGTGTTTTTTTTGTTCTCTTTAATTCTTTTCAGGTGAATCTGGGTGGGGTTGAAACTTGAAGCCAAAATAATTATAATAAAAGTCTGATTTATTTTATTTTTTTTCTGTTTTTGTTAATTTTGCAGCACAGAAAAAGGGGTTGAAGTGCCTCTGATGTACCTAACACAGTTTCTCTGATGAATGAACACACACACACACACACACTGTGGTCCGTTGGGTTTGTTTCTGTGGAGAAGCTGCCGATCAGTTACATCTCTGAGGTTTGTCCGAGACCTTTCTACATCTGATGTTTTACAATCACAACCATTAAGTCACATTCAGAGCAGTCGCCGCGTCAGCTGTAACTTAAACCAGTCGGGGTATTTGAAGAAATGAAAAGAGCTGTTTCGCCACAGTTACTGGTTGATTAAAGTTGTAAATGCACTTTTATTTGACGCAAATTTACTACAAAAATCGGAATTAAAACAAAATGTATGTTTCAGAATTCTCCGTGCGGACATGGCAAACCAGAATCTGATGGCTACTTTTGTCCAGATTGGTTTAAATGACGTGTTTTCAGTGTGTAGAGTTTATTTCATGTCACACAAGATGCATTTTATGAAAATACAATATGATCAGAATAAGAACGCACTGTCAAACTTGGGCACTTCAAACTCTTTCTCCCATGATCTGAGATTTTGGAGACAAACACTTCAACTTTTCTGTCAGTTGTGAATGTTATGTAGTTTGTCAGATGAGTCCAGGCTTTGGAGGAGGTTTCTGAACGGCTGCTTCTCCACCTCTACACACACGATTACAAATTGATTAACCTCTGAAACACGTGTGTGGTGTGTGTGTGTGTGTGTGTCATTCACACTCGGAACTCTTGAGCAGCGTTTGTCATTGTTTGTGTACTCTTTGTCTCGTCTCCGTGTTTAAAAGAAAAAAAAACGTCGAACAAATATTCCTGATGTTTAAAGAGAAAAACACTACAATACAGAGAGAATTGTAAAATAAATTGTTATTGAATGATGTGCTACTAGACTTATTTTGTTAAAAATGTTTAGAGATATGTGAGGGCGTTGTGTAGAGGAGATGAAGATGTATTGAATATGCTGAGAAATGTTTGGATTAAAGTTGTAGCAAAGCTGACCCACCAAACCAGCTTCATGACTCTTCATTCACGAACCATAGAGCCCACTTTAAGTCTTTTAGTGTGTTTTTAACTGGGTGTGATGTGTCATACTGAACGACTACAGGCCTCAACCCGTCTGTCTGAGCTGACGTCTTCTCATGACAAACACATCAATCATCTTGAGGAGGAGTGTGTTGTTACATTTATGAGACCTTTACGTGAGAAAAGGAATCAGAGGCTGAAACACTACAGGGAATCTGTTTCATCATGTTGAACATCATGACGCCACTCTTTTATTTGGAAACAGATGAATGGGTAACAGACAGGGCATGTTTAGCTCAGATTCTCCTTATGACAGACCTATGAGAAACGTATGAGTGGTTTGAAGATTTTTAATGTAAAAATCCAAAGAACTTGTCAGATTATCAGTCTGTTTAAGAAGCATTGATATGACTTCAGTAAACGTACAGGAGAAAAACCAATGACTCATTTTTTGCTTTTGGGAATTAAATACACAGGACATACAGAAAAAGGAGATACCATCTCTCACCTTGTAATTAAACTCCATGGAATTTATTGAAAAAGCTAAACTGTAATGGAATATAGTAATTTTCTTTGGGCTTTTCCCTTCAGGGGTTGCCACAGTGAATCACATTCACATGTTGATTTGGCACAGGTTTTTTTTTTTTATGTTGGATGCCCTTCCTGACACAATCCTCTGTATTTATCCAGACTCGGGACTAGCATAATGACACACTGCCCCCTTGTGGTTACAGGTATAGGAATGTATAGCGTAAAGGGCCTTACCCAAGGACCCATCTTCCGCACCAAAGTCAGTGGTGTGAACTACTAAGCTACCCAGTCACTAAAACTAAACTGCAATAGAATATGAAAGATATGCCGTAATTTCTGGATTATAGAGCGCACCTGATTATAAGCCTCACCCAGTACATTTTTAAAGGAAAAAACATTTTGTACATACATAAGCTTATAGACAGGTGCTGTCTATAAGCCGCATGTGCCCACTCTTACCACAAAATGCATAAATTAGCTGCATCATTGCATAAGCCGCAGGGTTTAAAGAGTGTGACAAAAGTCGCGGCTTATAGTCTGGAAAGTACGGTAAATCAACTCAATATAAATAGTTAGATACCTAGAGCTGACACATTTCACACCTGTCACTGACAAAACAGTCCAAGAAACCAGCTCCAGTTTGGGTTCAGCCACGTTACCTAAGTTACCCACTAAATTTCTAAAATCGGTGCAGTTTGTTAGCAGCTCACTCATTTAGCTAACATTTCCCTATAATGTGAAACATTTCCCAGAGTCTTGAAAACCGCTGTCATTAGGCCTCTCCTAAAGAAGAGTCGTCTTGATGCCACAGTAATGGACAACTATTGGCCCACATGAACCTGACATCTTTAGGTAAAGTCCTTGAGAGAATTGTTTACCAACAACTCTCTGAATTTCTTCTACTGAACACCTGCTTTGATGATTTCCAGTCATGTTTCAGGCCCCATCACAGAGACCGCTCTAATCAAAGTGATAAATGACATCCTGAAGTTGATGTGTGTATCCATATCATATTCTGCATAGACCTGTGTTTGTCTGGTGAATATTATGTTGTGAATACAATGGATGAAAGCGTTTTATTTTATGACAACAAGAAAAGTGCAGATAGACATTATGAGATGGAATCTGGGTAAACAAAGTTATTTATTTTAATAATGAAAAGTGTTTCAAATTATTTACCATAAAAAAAAATCACTTATCAAAAATATGAAACAAACATCTGATGAACAAGTGACGTAAATGTTTCATGTTTACTGCTAGCATTTTAACGAGGTGGTAATGACAGGATGGATTAAAAAAAAACGAATTACTGTTGCTTTAAAATTGTAGGCTAAAGTTTTATTTTGATACTTTGATGACTTTTGATTGGAAAATAGATTATTTTTTAATTTGATAGAATTTCAATTAAATTTTCCATATATGACTGGGTATGAAATAGGATAGGTAATATAAATACAATAAAGCTGAGCAACTTTACAAAGTATATAAACGAAACCGCAGCGGTGAAGAGAAAAGCATATAGAGAATAAATCCAAAACGTAACTGAATGAACAGTGAAAAAAATCCAGAGTGGATGAAAAAGTGGCAGCTTTAACATCGTGTCTGATTGGAATCTAAAGTTCAATCTACTGTAAAAATACAAAAGTTAATTTTCTCATTTGGATGATTTTCCCAGAGGCTTGAGGCATTTTTCTCACATTTTGTCACCTCAGTTTTTCCCTCCATAAACAAACGTTACGAACGTTCAGGAAAGAATAAATGTACGAAATCCTCATTAAAACACTGTTACCTGCTCCTTTGACTTGATTACCGTGGTTTCCGTCCTCCTGTGTGAAATGGGTTTGCAGCACATCACGTGCATAGACGATCTTTGAGAAGCAGATCCACCCCAATGATGCCTTCACTGTCATCGAAAATTAAGTTTTTCTAACGTCCCCAAATTTAATAAATGTTGAAATAACGAAAGAGTCACGATCATTCTTTCAAAAAGAAACGAATTATACCAAATAACGTAGATTAATGTAATGATAAATAAATGATGAACTTTATTTATAAATATGAATAGAACTGAGAAATAGGAAATATCTAAAATAATAATAATAATAATAATAATAATACAGTAGTGTGTATTATTTTAGTGAGTAATAGATAGATTTGAGGCGGTGTGTGATTTTTCCAGCAGGTAAATTAAAACATTTTATTTACGTTTGTTGTACCATTTAGCTACCAGTAATTTCGGTTTGTTTTACTGGGTCCAGTGGTGTATTTTATTCTTGAATCCATCAGTGTTATAACTTCAGACCCCTTTTACTAGAATATCATATACCTCAGTGACCATCCTTTTCACAGAGGTGGGGATCTATTTGTTTCACCCCTCCCCCTATAAATAAATAAATAAAGTTACTTTTATACTGTTGTTATTTCTACATGGACACTTTTTTTAAATATACTTCTGTGGTTGCTGTTTCAATTCGTCCTGGAACAAAGTTGTTGTTGTTTACTATATTTTTTCTGTCTATTCAAATAATTGTTTAGTCAAATTGAAGAAAATACATAAATCAATTGATAGTTTCATCCCTATTGAAAGGTTTGCTACAAAAAAGGAGTTAATTTGCGTGGAGATGTTTTGATCGACAGGGGGGCGGAGCATTTCGATAGAACATTTCGACTTTTCGATTCGGTCCGTGAAGGCACCGTAGTCAGTCTGAGAGGTTGAGTCCGAAGCAACTTGAGGCTCCGGGACAAAGGCTCTGCGCCGAACTCCGACCCGCACCGACCCGAAGTCAGAACCGATACAGTCACAGGAACACACGACAGAAGGCCAAGAAGATGCCGGCCACAGAGAAGGACCTGGCGGAGGACGCTCCGTGGAAGAAGATCCAGCAGAACACCTTCACCCGCTGGATCAACGAGCACCTGAAGTGTGTAAACAAGCGAATCGTGGACCTGCAGCTGGACCTGGGCGACGGCCTCAGGCTCATCGCCCTCCTGGAGGTTCTGAGCCACAAGAAGATGTACAGAAAGTACCACCCCAGGCCCAACTTCAGGCAGATGAAGCTGGAGAACGTGTCCGTGGCTCTGGAGTTTCTGGACAAGGAGAACATAAAGCTGGTCTCTATAGGTGAGTCCATTCATTCCTCTGGAAGTTTCTTCAGGCTTCAGAACCCACAGATGTTGGTTCACACATTCGTTTATCCCCTAATGTTCAACTCACACACTGTAGGAACCCAGTAATGCTGGTTTTGTTGACTTATCTAACTCTTCTTCATAGATAAAACTCCGGTTCACAGTGTTTTGTCGGGCTGTGAACGAACTACCTTTGGAAATTGACAAATTTAAGAATCTTATTTGTTTTCCTTATCATTGCATATCAAAAGTATTAATTTTAACATTGCGAGTATAATCTATATGATCCTGGATTCTATTCGGCATATATATTATAATAAATAAATGTCTCTGTCTGTGTGTAAAATGTTTACTTCAGTTCATTACCTGACCGGGACCGAACATTGCGACGGGACAGCAGTAGACCTGTTGGTGTTCCGTGAAATCCAACTACATATACTTTTGAAGCATTTTCCTGTCTTGTCTCGGGGTTTTTTTTTTATACACACTTTATCTACTTTTATCAGTTACGCTCTTTGGTGAATTTGGGTCGAAGTTTCCCGCCGGTATGTGTAGTTTTATCAGGGTTTTTTTTATGTAAATAACACGAGTCCCTGTGTTGATTTAAAAAACAAAACAAAACAAAACAAAACAAAACAAAAACAAAAAAAAAACACCAGCAGTTCATTACTGAAAAGTGCAGGTTATTTTAATATCATTAGTCCCCAGGTGCGTCAGTATGGATCCCTGTGATACCCCCCCCATCCCCCCTGTTGTTTCAGATTTACGTGACCGTCCGCGAATGCGTTCTTCCAGACTCTGTTGATCATGTTTTGAGAACTTCATGTCTTTATTAGCATTTATGGGAGTAATAAACTCTTCAGTGTGTTCCTTCCGATAAATGTCTGTGAAACCAAGTCATATGTAAAATGTTGTATTTCATTAAACTTGTTGTAATTGTATCCAGAGGTTCAGGTCTCACAGTGATGACTGATGAAGATGTAGTTTTTGAAGTTAAGACATTAACCCTTCAAGACCCAAACATTCATTAATTCTGTTGTAAAATGTTTAATACTCCAATGATCCACAAATAGTATACATACATGTAAATAATTGGAGTAAAATACAGTTTATCTTTTCATGATCACAAGATATAACCAATTTTGACTTTCAGAGGCTTTATAATGAACATGAAAAAAAACTGTCATGTACTACAACATTGATTCAAACGACGGAGCATTAGGGCCATTCATCAAGGAGAAGATATTTTTTGATATGACAAGATTAAAGTCAACATATCGACATTAAAGTCGGCATGTCGACATTAAACTCGAAATTCCGAGAAAAAAATGTAAATTTCATGTCGACTTTAATCTTGATGGGTCGACTTTAAACTCGACATGTCGACATTAAACTTGGAAATGTCAAGAATAAAGT
>JAPSES010000211.1:7016260-7029677 GCA_029822895.1 Maxillicosta whitleyi
TGTGTATTATTCAAACTCACCTAATTCAGCTGGATAGCTGTTATCAAGAGTACTAAAACCCTTTAAAGAAGTAAAGACATAAGGCAGCTAAATAACTTTAAATTTTAATACTTGCTCGTATAGGCTGGTGTCAGTATCGGCCAGTATCGGTATCGGATCGGAAGTACAAAAAAATATCGGTATCGGATCAGAAGTGCAAAAACCTGGATCGGGACATCCCTAGAACCTACCCTGAATATGCATTATGATTTCAAACACACAGCAAAAACGGATACAGAAAAGTATGTGCTCATTTCACTTAACTCTGACTGGGAACAGGGTTTGTGCAGGTCATTGAAAAGCATTAAAAGTCATTAAATAGATTTTGTGTAAATTACATTTGATGTCCAGAGGCATTAAAAAATTAAACACATTTGATGGGGAAAAAAAGTATTATTATTCATGATTTATTTTGATTATATAAACATTTAATAATTTTGATCGGAAGTATATGTGTCATGATTAACAGAAGGAACCCTTTAATTGGCTATGGTTTATGACTGATACATGAAATCATCAACGGTGGATGCTTGAAATGCAGCGTGCTGTTAACATGCTCATGTTGTGGCAAAAGAGCAGAGGGAATATTAGCAGATGTCGGGAAAAATGGGAAAATGCAAGTTTCAGCAGAAGTGATTGGAGGAAGTACTATTCAGAACCAGGTTAAAGCCTGTTGATGGTAAACAGTATTTATATACAAAACTATGCAGAAAACTGTATCTGCAGTTGGACATGGACATGAAATTTGTTTAAAGTGGCATTAAAAAGCATTACATTAGATTTCCTGATACCTGCAGAGACCCTGTGGGAAATAGAATGTAAATACAGTGTAGAGTTGAATTTGAGGTGGCAGGTCTCATTACCTGAGGCTGTAGTGTGGAGCTGGGAGGCATTGACAGCAAGGTGGAGATCCTCTGAAGAGGTTTGAGTGACAGACAGTAGCAGAGTCTGGAAGAAAGATAAGTTCAGGTAGAGAAAAAACACACTGAAATGGTTTATAGTTACACACAGGAAAGATAATGACAAAGGAAAATAGCTGTGGACTTGTGGAAGAAATGGATTGTTGGCAGAATGAGTGACTAATCGGTAAGTGGAAATGGACTTTGAAGAGTTAGATCCAAAGGAAACACCTTGTAAACTACAGGCCCTAGTAGGCAGTAAATTAGATACCAGCGAGAGAACTGAAGAAGTGGAAAGACAGGATCTGGAGCAGAAACAGTTTTAAATGGCCAATATTTATACCAGCTCAGGGAGCAACTTTAACAAGCCACAGTTTGTAGAACACAGTCTGGAGCACTAAAGAGAAGTCTGGTTCTCTCTGCTCTGCATTGGATCAATTTGGCAGTAAGTACTGAGCCACTCAGCAGTATCGGTCAACTGAACGGCCTCGTTTATGGAAAAGCGGCATCAATGGGATCAATTCTTGTCAACATTCTTGTAGCTGGAATGAGTAGCTGGAAAAAATAGTAATATTTCACATATGGTTATGGCTAAATGCTCTATTTGAAATGCAGTAAACAAGCTTAGAGTTGGTCATGGTCTGAAAGGCAGAACAGGAAAATAAATCCAAAAATGCTGGATCATGGGCTTTAGTCAGAAGTTTAAAGGAATAGGTAGAAAGTGACTGCACAGAGGGCAGTTTCCTCCACACAAATGACAGCTTGGATCAAAGTTTGGTCATAAACCCAACTGTTATCATGCCACCTGTAATTTTTAGACATAATTTAAGCCCCTGTTTCCATCATTTCCATAGCCTTGATCTGGCAAGTTCTAAACCGCTTTTATATCAAAGCACATCAGTGATTGTTGCCTGTTCTTCCAGGTTGTGGGTTCATCTATGCAGCTGATCGGTGACCACCAGACGGAGGACCGCCAGCTCATCTCAGATGTTGTAGTGGTTAAGATGAACCAAGCTCTTGCAGCCAAGGCCTCGGGTGATGCCCGTTCCCCCGCCCGCTCCCCTCAAGGCCAGAAGCCAACTACTGTGCAGCCCCAGCAGGTATGAAATAGTGCTGCATAAAACCTGTGGAGTTGCAATATGGACAAAATTGGGTTTATTTTAGTACGTGGCACTGTGCCAGCTTTTTTAGACCCAATAATAAAAGACAAATGTAGACATATTTATCCCCAGGATGTACCTAATAATGACCTCAGGTAAATGCAAAAATACTCTTGCTCTGAGCTATCCCAAAATGTATGAATTTTTTATAAAATATTTAGGCCAAAAATAGGAACAAAACTGGAACACAAAATGCAACCTAGATCTTATTTGATCTGGAAAACATAGCTTGAAATGGTCTTATATACCATATAAATAAACACACTGTGTTAAGTTTGATGATCCTAGTGGTTTTTCTAATGCAGACATGTGGGTTTGTCATGAGTTAAATTCCACGTTTCACATGTAACCCATTGTGTCCACCTGTGTTACATGCAGAACATGTCCGTTTAAACATAAATAAATCATGAGTGATTTTGCAACAGTGGCCATTTTTGTGAAACACTGCCTTGCATAATTAGTTGGATTCCTAAAATGTACCTGTGGGAGAGAATAAAAAGGTATTTTAGAAAAATAGTAGCACACCTTTTTTCTTGTCCTTTTTACTGTGTTACACACAGATTTTATAATTATTAAAAAAATATATATATAAAAATGTGTTATATCTGAAAAATTGTTGCTCTTATATCTCAGTAAATAAAAAATAGAACTAGACTTAAATTGCTTCCAAACTTGCTTCATAACATTAGTCTACACCTGGTACGAATTTTTAACCCACATGTCCTGTTTTTAGGGACCAGTTTCATGGAACCACCCAGAAACTCAAATTAATAGTTTTAATTATGCAAGATATTAATTAGGCTTTTTTTTTTTTTAAATGGCTCTATGATGAAGACATAAATCTCAGGTTTCACCAAAGCACTGCACTTCTGATTCTTTGCCAGGACGCTCTCACTCCAGTTTGCCCTTCTCCCCCATTCTCCTTCTCATCTTTCCCTTTGTTTTTTTTTCTCACTCAGAGTGCTGCCCTGAAGGAAGGACTGGCCGATCCAAACAGGACTTCGGGTCAGCGCCCTCAACCTCAAGGTGGTCTGAACCCTGTTCTCCATTGAAATACGAATGAAGTGCTGCCACTCTTGAGCTACACCATGCATAGGATCCTCTTTGAATCAGCCATGGAGCAGCTCTCAGATATTTTGAGATACTGTTCCCAAAGAAGAATGTATTTTTGGAAAAATTTAATGCCTTCTCTTATCATACAAATACTGCCATTGGAGATAAAAGCTTACTGAGTAAAGTTTTTAATGTCACAGTATTTAACTAGAGCATTTTAGCCAAAATAGAGGAGTCTAAATTATGAAAAGCATCCATAAAAACAAGGTGATTTGAGCAAATGAAGTCATATGTAAACACTGTTAATACAAACACTTACCTTACCTCAGATACAACCATAAAGCTTAGCCAGGTTTTTATCCAATAGACATAAAGGTCTCACTGCCCATTATCATTGCCTTACATTATCACCCTGATATCATGGCTGTAATGTGGAACCATGTAAAGGAAAACAAAACCCTCCTCTCTTGGATTTGGTTTTGTCCAGTCTCAGTATAATCTGTGACTTCCACTTGAATTAACCAGAACATGTACAGTCCAGTGCACTTCGCCAGTGTATCTGCAGCCACAGCTTACGTGCTATTGTGGTGATGTTTGTAATCAGGGCTGATGTGTAGAAACTTAATGTGCCTGCAAAACGCAGTGGTAAAACAGGCTGTGACTCAGTGGATTAACAAAGCCATCATTAGTGGAGTTATATTGTTCACCAGTGATTGTGTTTGCACGTCCCTTCTTATCTAAAGTCGTTTCTCTCATTTTGCATGGATGTGGAAAATGCACGGACGTCATGTTGTATTTAATAAATGTCCTTGTGTTGGTTGGATTCTAACATGTGCCTACAGTGTTCAGATGTTGAGACATGCAGCTCACATCGCATCGCTTTGTAGTATGTGTGAATCATACATTTACAACATTGCCTTTTAAAGATAATACACTGTGAAAATGATCAGACACTGGTACTTATGCTTTTATTTGTGTAGATGGTCTGTTTGCATTTTTATGCATTTCTAAACAGGATGTAGAAGCGTAAATGTGCTGCTTTAACTGTGCAAGTTACATTTTGATCAATTCAGATGATTATCTGTTTTGTGACTAATGCTCAACTTATGAATTCTTCTTCATATTTTTTATCTTAATGGTGGAAGTCAGTTATTGGTAAACTAAATGATTTTTATCAATAGACAAGAATCCTCTCAGATCTGAATGTTTTGTGAATAAATGCTCAGATTTGTCTTTGGTTTTAAATGAACCTTCGACACTGTTCAGTACCTGGTTACCTGTTTTGTGAAAGACAAATTTGATTTCTTTCATTGCATGGTCATTCCTTACTTGCCTGGATCCAGACCGCTGAATTACTGATATTTCAGGGTTTGTATCCATGCAGTTTCTTATTGTGTCACCCTTAAATTTTCTTTGTACAAATGGTATTTTCTTTGGTTTTTATGCGTCGTGAGTCCCAAGCAACCATTGGGAAGCTTTATGACAATCTCTGATCAAAAGTAAGACTCATAGCCATTTTGCTGCCTGACAGCACTGACTCTCTGACAATGTCTGGGATGAATTTTCATGAGCATCTTAAGTTACGTAACCCCAAATCAAGAGTAATTTTACTTTAAAACATGAAAACATACATTAAAATGCATTATATTAACTGCTTCCATAGAAGCCAATTTAAGAAGACTGCCAAATATAATTCTCCTTTTTGAAAATTTAATGAATAATATTAACTTTGGAAACTCATCCCTGCCTAGTGTGTTTCTTCTCTGCATGTTTAATCACTTTAATCTTCTGTCGCATGTTGTTGCTTTGCTGCCTGATTTGTTTAATGTCCTCAGTTTTCAGTTGTATGATCTTGTTTTCTAATGAGTGTAATTTTATTTTATTTTATTTTATTTTTTTGCTTTCCTTAGTTCTCATTTTCTTCCATTTAATTTCCTTCAGTTTCACACACAGTTTTCTAATAATCATATAAGTTTTTGCGCATAGAAGCAACTAACTGTTGGCATGACAAGAGTCACCACACCTCCTCTTAACTGTTGATCTGCTGCCCCCTGTTGGTCATTACAGTCTGAACGTTCAGAGCCTGCTTTGCCACAGTCTGCTCTTGACAGATTAGTTTCTTGTAGGTAAAGAGTTCTATGAATGTGAGAGATCAGTTTGTGAATGGGCATGTGGAGAAGCTCATTATCTGTATCATGTTCTGCTTTGGTCTCTTGATGATTGTTACTGGTTTTCTAGCTGCTGCAGTGAAATAACTGGTGCAAGATTTAAAAAAAACAACAAAAAAAACCCCACTAATGCTTATTATTTTCTTCTGTTTATGCGTGTTTTTCTCTGAATGCTTCTGCTTACTCTTTATCTAAGTAATGCCAGAATATTCTAAATAACTCACTTTTATCGCCACTTTTCAGGGGCACCAATGAAATCACAGAGTGTAGACCAAACATCTGAGTCAGCTAAGAGAGCATCTGAACCAGTACCAAAGCCTGCCCAGGCCCAGAAACCTGGTCCAACTCAAGCTCAGAAATCAGCACAGGCTCAGAAGCCAAGTCCTGTTCAGAAGGCGGCGTCAGTCTCAAAGCCACCGGTCCAGAGGCCTCCGCCGATGACGAGAGCCCCATCTGTTACCAAGTCAGCGCCGGAGTCTGCTTCTGCCGCCGCTTCAGCCAAAGCCTCGCCATCATCCCCAGCTAAAACCGTAGGAGCAGCTCCAGCCTCTCCCCCGACCAAAGCAGCAGCAGCCCCTAGCCCCCCTCCCACCACAGCCCCCGCCTCTGGCCCGACCTCAGCTCCCACCACAGAGCAGCCCAAGCCCCAACCTCAGGGCTCCCCCTCTGCAGCTCCTGGGAAACCAAAAGAGCTGCCCCCCAAACCCACACCACCGGCAAAGCCCATCCCACCCGTACGCAGGAATTCCAAGCCACAGCTCCAGCCAAAGCCCCAGACCCCCCCTCCCCCCAGAGCTTCACCCAAACCAGCCGTCAAAGCCCCGGCACCCACTCAAGCATCAGATTCCACCCCAGAGCCCACCCCAGCACAGGTTCAGTCCCCAGCCGCAGCCACCCAGTCCCCGCCTACTGTCCAGTCTCCAGCCAAGCCTCAGCCCCAGCCCCAGGCCAAGCCCCCCTCACCTTCCCCAAATCCAGAGCCTGTCCCAGCTGAAGCAGCAGCGGCCCCTACTGAGGCCCAGGGCCCTGTGGAAGAACAGCCAGCATCCCAGCAAAAGACCCATCCTCTGCTGAAGTAAGAGCAACTCACTGTTGATAATGCAAAGACATGCATTTCAATGGGTCATACTTTAGAATCAGGACGTCAAATGTCATATTTAGGTACATTTAGCCCTTTTAACATGACACTGTAATTAATATGCTGGTGAAATTGAGATTTATCTGTCATTATTCTCAACATAGTTCACATGATATGTGGCAATTTTGAGATGATATGTTCAGTTTTTCACAAAAGCTTGAAACTCAGACATGCCGTTTGGGTGCTGAACATTGTTAGAAGTTGAAAAATCTCTCTGGTGACCAGTTTCCTTTCAGCCACAATGATGCAGTGATGCTTTTTGTAGGTGTGATTTAGAGATATTTAAAGTATAAGACAATAAATATTTGTATGCACTTAAGAATATGTGAAAACTGGTAGACCATTCCATCATGAATTAAGAAATTTCCACCATAAACTGAAGTGGAAAAAACTATAAATTGGTTAATAAAATTCTCCAGGCTCAAATGAAATCCTCATCTATGCCACACAGCACAGTGTCAAACAAACATGTCAGAAAAGATAAAATTAGATAAGACTAATGATCCCACTATAGGGAAATTTCAGTTGACAGCAGTAACATATAAGACACAAGTGTTAAAAAAAAAAAAAAAAACCACAGGAGAAAATAAATCAAGAGAAATGAAATATAAAAGAAAATGACAAGTTTGGTGTTTATACAAATATGCATATAAAAAGAGAATTAGGTTATTTGCTCATTGTGCTAGTGGGACATGGTGGTGCAGTACAGTGGAAAAAAATCCAAATCTTACCAAGTGTATTTTTCCCATTTCTAGTCAAAATATCTTATAATATCACATAATCTTCTAAATTGTAACTTTTTAGTGAAATATAATAACTTTTTTTTTTTTTTTTTTACTTTTTTAAATTTTTAGACAATAGATCTTGAAAACCTTATTTCAAGAAATCCAACCAAGTTAATTTCCACTTGTACCATTGGCAGAATTTTTTTTGCATTAAATAAACAAAAATAATAATAATAATAATAAAATCTTGAATTAAGGTCCTGGGTTCTGTGTGGGAACTCCAGCCCCCTCCCAGTCAGTCTAAATTACCAGTAGCTGTTAATGGCTGTGTATGTCAGCCCTGTGATGAACTAACCAAACATCCAGGTGTAACCCCACCTTCACCTGTGGGTAGATGGGATAGCTTCCAACACCCTGTGGAGGACTAAGCAGCTCTGAAAAAGAAGAATGACCTTTGTGTTTGACCTGATTCGTCTTATCCCAACTACACTGTCAGGATCTCATCTGTCAACATGCAGACAGCAAACAGGATATTATAAATTCAAGGTATTCTCAAATACTGTGTCACAGAATTCACAATTAACTCTTATTCTGAACAGTTTATAGATGTTGCATATAGTATCATTTACAGTTAGTGATAGATATCACCTTTTATCATATTTGTTTTTTTGTTTTTTTAATTGTACCACATAAGTTTAATACAATGTTGATTAAAAATATTAAAAATACATGTACAAGACAAAAGAATAATAACAACATGTGAATAATAACAACATCAAACAACACGTGCATGGGTAGAATCCAAAAAGGCTTATAAAACACCACAGTCTTGTAAACTAAAGAATGAACTAAAAATAAAATAATTCTACAGGCAATAAAACATAACAGCTTCAGCAATCTGACATCATTTACCAGTGCACTTTGAGACGAGTGAGTCAAAGCAAATATTTTGTCATCACTTTATGTTATAGTCCTTTATATAAATACTGATGTACATGTATCTCAGACATCTAGATCAGTGTTCCATGATTTAGCACCATGAAATATAATTGAAGATGGATTGTGACATGTTTTACATAAAGGTAAATACAGATTTGCAGACTGCCTGGTAGGATATCGATGAATCTGGTTATGAAGAAAATAATGTGTGATATATGAAGGCCAGTAGGAATCATACAGAGCTCTAAAAACAAATGTGCCAGTCAGAAGAGTGTTAATATCAAACATGTTCAAAAGGTTTAATGTGTAAAACAAAAGCGCACTTGGAGCATCAGTTTTGTGGCTCTTCTAACAAATTTTTTAAAGTAGTAATATTTAATTGGTTCAGGAAATGTTTTTATCTGTGATGTTACATCATCTCAATGTGTGACAATGTTCAGACTCCCTAAACCTACACATGTAAGTTTCATGCTTTCATGAAAAAATGAACATCCTTTTTATCTCCAGGACTAAGGATCATCATACTGTATATTTGACATTGCAGCCCTCTCACACATTTCCCTGTTTGTCTTCCCTCCTCACTTCCCATCCCACTAACTCTTTCAACATTCCCATAATCCTCTTTCCCTCCTCATTCCTCACTCTGTCTCATCCTTCCTCCCCTTGCTTCATCTCCTCTCCGTCCCTTCCCAGTAAGTCCCAGTCCCTGACCAATGCCTTCAACGCCTTCAGCGACTCCTCTTTCTTCCGCGGGGTCTCGGGCTCTGGAGGCGATGGGCAAGAAGAGGCGAAGGCCGAGACCATTCGCAACCTACGAAAGTCCTTCGCCAGCCTTTTCTCTGACTAGACCTAGACCGGAGGCATAGTCGGCCCCCTTATAGTATGAGTCTGGCGCTTTTTCCTATTGGCCAGTGATGACTTGATTGACATTAAATGTGAACCAGTCTGAGATTAAACTTTGTGTGTTGACTGTACTGTATTCCCTCCGTCCCGGTCCCTCCTCACCCTACACTTTGAGCTTCTCTGTTTGAGTAACAGTGAAGCATGCTGGGTAGGATGTTCTGTGAATGATGTTATACCAGAGTAAGTGGATTGAAGGAGTTAAGTCATTGAAACAGAAGAGAATAGAAAGAGTATCATAGAATAGAATAAGAAAACATTTATTTTTCCCAGTATACATTTAAGCAACACTATCAGAATTAAATGAAAAGACTTATATTTAAGACTATAAATGTATATATTTGAATACATATATAAATATACACATAGAAAACTATAAAGGGAGATAAGCCAGTAATGAAGAAAATCCAGCAGCACTTGTCAATTTGATTTTGTCAGTGACATAACTCTTTCATTCAGTGGATGGATTTAAACATAACTTAAATAATAATAATAATGATGATAATAACGATGAAACACTTTCACTTATGGTTCCAGTATTTCAAAGTGAGTCCGTTTTGGTTTGTGACAGAATTAGTAAAAGAAAAAAAAAACTTTAATGATTTGTTCTTGTGTAAATCCAGCCGTCGTGTCTCTGGTCTGTGGCTACTGATCTCTGGGCTCATCATCGCCACACAGTAGCGCCTCCCCCCTACTCCCCTTTCCCTCCTCCTCCTCCTTTTTTGTCAAACAGCCTTGAATTTATTGTCACGTGAGGGAGTTGGAAATATGTGTATGTTCATCTGTGTTCAATTGTTATGCATGGCTCCTCGAAGTGGCTCAGTGTGACTTTTGGAGCAGAAAGGACTTCTATAAGTGTTGAGTTTTACCCTTTGTTGCCTCTCTCTCTCTCTCTCTCTCTCTCTCTCGATCTACTCTTTCTCTCTAGATGTTGTAGCCTTATTGTGTACATGTTTTCAATTCACAGCTGCATTTGTTAGCTGTGCAGACCTGAGATCATTGCAACAACAAACGCATCCATTTACTTAAAACAAATAAAATGCTTAAGGTTGGATCGATGACTGTTGCGTCACAGGTTTTGGACTCGGTCCTTGTTATTGTGAAGTAAGTGAATGCGTTTCAGATAACTCATGTCTGTAGCTGTGACTGGTGATTTCTTGTTTCACCTCTGTGTAGATCTATCAACAGTATCGTACTTTGTTGATTATTCTCATAAAAAGACATTGAGACAGTAGTGCAATAACACCTCGACATGACTGTTGAGCGCTGTCACCCTATTATAAATATAACTATGATCATAAATACAGGATCTGTGTATCTATTCAACACCTTATTCTTACTGTACATTCCCTTTAAGATTCCTTTCAGTGGATGCTTTTCCAGGTTGCTTTAACCACAGTCAGCAGCTGGATGTCAGATTAATACGCCATATTGAACTGAAGGAGTGTATTAGTGAAATAGGACTGAATATAAAGCAAACTGGAATACACCCAGTACCTTAACTGGTCATTTTCAGTTTAGTTCATGTGTGTAAAAGAAAAAAAAACTTCTAAAAAACGCATATCAACCCATCTGCTTTTCAGTCATCAGTACTTGTATTTGTATGTATGTACGTGTCATCTCAGGAGTTTATTTTTTGTAATATATTTATTTATTTATTTTTTTGAGGCTCTATATTTATGGTACAGTATATATTGTTTGTTTTGTATTGTGTTTTTATTTGTAACGCAATACTGCTTTGCATGATCTGGTGACCAATAATGTTGATTTCTTTTCTGTACAGATAAAAGGTAATAAACATGTGGTTCCATCATTCACTGATTCACTAAGTGGGATTTTCTCTTATCACAGGAAATATATCCTCTACATGTGGCACATTAACCCTTTATATGGTACTCATTGAAATACTGTGTGTTATTGGACATAGTCATCTACCTTCTTTGGCCTTAACTAGTCGGGTCAAATTTGACCCGTTTTGACATTCAACTGTAGTAAAAAATACACTAAACATCATTCTTTTATCCTGAAAATTTCTTCCTAAATTTTACCAAAATAAACAAAAATGAAAATATTTTAAAATGTTATACTTTTGTACAGGTGCTCCAGATTTTTGGATACTGAGGCTGGTTCAGGTTAATTTTGTATATAAATCATAATGGCTTTTATGTTTTTATGCGTTATATAAAACAGGATATGATACTAGTAGATGTTTTTCTCCAAAAACTAGTTTGTAAAACTTAAAAAATTATATGCTCTTCCTGCTCTGAAACATTATATTTATGTATATTACATATATTTATTAATGTGGGATTGTCTTTTTAGGCATTCTAAATAAATCGGTAGTTCAACATTTGGTATAGATGCTTACCATCAGGGAAATCTTGGTCTGGGTCAAATTTGACCTGAACCAAACTGTGAAGGTTAAAACAGCTGTTGTAAGGTCATAGACTGACAAAAAAAAAAATCACTCATATTTAGTATTTGAGGCTTCAAAATGTCTATAAAATCTGTGTAAATCATTGTGTAGTTTTATAAAAAAAACCAGCACGCCCCTGAATTTGGTGTGGAAAATGACCAGTTTGTTCCCTTTGGAAAGTATATATATATATATATATATATATATATTCCTGAAGTTAAAAGCTGAAATTGTAAATTCAAAAATCACTGCAGCCTGTTTTGAGAGCTGCTTATAAAAACCCTCTACTTACCTGCTCATTAGATAAAATGCTTTATTTTGGTGCAAGATGAAAAGAGCAGCATTACTAATGTTTAATATTGGAAAGGTCAATATTCAAATCAAACAGAAAACTACAATATTACTCCATTAATGTTCAGCATAACACATCAGTGTAAAAAACCAAATACACATGAGGTTAATGGTATTTCATTATCTGTTGAGTTGAAGTTTTTTTTTGTTTTTTTTTTTTTTTAAAGTGGCATCACCTTTTTTGTTGTTGTTGAATAAATTTTGCCAAAAATGTGTCGGGGCTGGGCAGGGAAAAAAACGTGTGTGTGTGTGAGATAGTAGGGTGAGTCAACCACATTTGGGGAAATCTGTGCCAGCCTTGTCTTTTAATAGTGATGTCTAAATACAACTTTAACCCTTAAAGACCCAATCTACTGATCTAAACTGTTTAATACCTATTGATCCACTAATCCTCTCAATACATGTAAATAATTTGTGTAAAATACAATTTGTCATCTTTTGATGGTCATCAGATATGACCCATTTAGATGTTCAGAGGCTCAGTAGTTACTATGGAAACACCATCATCTTCTACAACATTGATTCATCAGTAAAACTTACAGGGTTTGCTAAATGACATTAAATGCAGATACTTAGTTTACTGATACCACGGTGAAAATATCCATTTTTATTCAGTTTTCTCAATTTCAGATCTACTAAATGTTCATTTTAATCTGAGCTTTCATGAATATTCTACATGATCAGTGAATTAGACATAAGAAAACATTTGATTTCACTGACAATTCACAAAATACAGAGGATAATATTACAGTAAATGGTGATAAATCACTTAAGAAAGGTTAAATAGTAGGAATTATCAGAAGTCACACTGGGTCTTTATGGGTTAAACTGTATCAAAGTCAGCCGGGCACAAATACAGGTTTTGTGAATGACCTTCAATGTTCCTTAAAAACAATCCTAGGTCATGCTTCCAAATGTCTTTAGTGTTGGAGGTTAAATAACCATTGTATGACAGAATTGAGTCTGCATCACCTTTTTTTTTTTTTTTTTGCTTCTATCGTGATTATGTATTAGTCATGAAGCCTCTGAGGTGAAGGTGAGTTTATTGGGAAGTTTATATAACGTTTAGACTATGAAGAACACACACAGAATAGCGTGTCAATAAAGATTTTTCTATGGGGAGAAAAATATTTGCTTTTTCAGTTCTCTAGCATGTCAGGATTTAGAGTTATATCCAAGTCAACACATGTCCATTAGTATCATATCATGGCATTCATTTATATCTATAGTGATTAACATTCAGATGCTTTTGATATGTGATACAACTTTGGTGCAGTTCAAAGTGATGCAAGGCTGAAAGCTGGAATTTTAAATGCAACCCAGTTTGGAGAACTCATTCACTCGCTCATTAACAGTTTGGCATTTATTCATGCATATATGTAACTATGATCAAACTACAAGTGGATATGAAAATGTCAGGACAGATGGGATGCACAATGTTGCTCCCAATTAATTTCCTCCACTCACATCTTGATTTTTCCACTGAATTCCACTCAGCTGACATAAATGATGAACATTGAATGATGAAGATATTTATATAATGGACAGTGATATGATGGTGATTGAACACAAGAGGCAGTGAAACCTTTCAGAACAATTCAGAGCCAAAATGATGGGCACATATTTTCA
>JAPSES010000211.1:7056174-7069981 GCA_029822895.1 Maxillicosta whitleyi
TATATAATTCATTTCTTAGAATAGTTATTTGTTACCCCTTTAAAAATACAACTTTTGGAAAAGATCAAAGTACTGTTTAAAGAAATTTTTAGTTTGTTTGGCTAATTATCTTTTTTTTTTTCAGCTAATAATCCTAAAGGTTCTAAAGACAGTAGAAGATACTGAAAATGCTAAAGATATCAAATCCACCTGCTACTTCAATAAAAAGCAAAACGACTACTGATTCACTGTTTTTTTAAGTGAAGTTCTTTGAAGATGAGAACATCGCCAAAAATTAGAATAGATTTGCTATACTCTGATGCATTTCCTGACTGTCATATGTAACGTACAGCACTTGCCGTTTAATACAAGAACCACAAAATAAACCATGAGTCACCATTTGAGAGGTTCTATATATTGCTGATACTCCAACCTCCCCACAGCAAGAGGAAGAGTTCTTTTACCATCTTAAATTAATTCTTTAGTGTGTTTTAATGCAAGTCATTATCATACATGCTCAAAGGAATGACTCCCACAGCAGGTTCCTTCAGTGTGTAGTGAATTTGAGGAGTTCAGTTTTTCATACTGTGCACCTGTAACCTGGAACACTCTGCAAAACCATCTGTATCTTATCACATTTTTTTTTAATTATTATTATTAGGACAATTTAAATCCATAAAACCTCGAGCTGCTCCTGTTTTTAATTCATCCTGGTCACTTTTACATTTTGGTATGTCTGATATGTCCATAGTATGATTCAGACCACAGTAAAAACCACAAATAACATCTGTTTTTTGTACAATTTATGTTGTTAGTAGCTGCACTAAAGATGGGGTTGGAATTGTCGAAATAAGGTCAGAACTGTCTGAACCGTGGGTCAACAAACCACGCTGACATTATAACTTTATACTCATAAACCACCTATGTAGAAGAAATCCCTGTGATTTAAAGCTGTGTCCAGTGGTGAAAATAACAACAAAGCATCTAGCTTTTATATCATTTTTATCACTTTATGACACTTTAGTCCTCATGGTATTATTCTGCCTCATCACAGGACTCAGTACCAGTCATCCAAAGGTCCATTTGTGTGAATACATTTAGTTCATATAACACAACCTAAAGTTACCAGAAAAAAATACAAACGACAACTTATCAAAAATGGGTTATAAATGACTTAGATACTGAGTTTTTTTTTTTTTTTTTTTTTTAAAGAACCTCCCATAGTTATGACCTGAAGGTGAAAGATATTTAAAAAGGTCACAAGTGTCAAAGGGTATTGTTCAAAAACATCTTTTTATTTTAGTAGATTTGTTTTGTTTTATTCTTTGTTGTTTTTAACTTTATTTTGTTTGAAGGACTTGCTTTTTAACCTGAACCAAACCCTTTAAAACGCTATGCCCAAAGTCATAAAAGAAACGAAAGTGGACTGGCCAAATAATATTAAGGACATTGTGCTGGACGGGCCAACCCTATACAGGGCCAGTGTGCTGCTACCCTACCACAAAATAAACCCTAATGAAAAGAAAAGCGAAAGCAGGACATCCGGATCCACCTAGCTAAACAAAAATAAAAAGCTATGAAAAGGATAACAAAAATGCTAAGCTGCAAGCATGAGAATATGTGATGCAAATATATGATGCAAGTGGCACCAAAGTAATTAAGCTTAAGCATAAAAAAAATAGGACAAAAATAGTTAACCTAGACAAATGCAATCAACTAGGCAAAATATCTACAAAATTATTAATCAAAAATAGACATAAACAACGTCAAAAAGAAGAGAAAGACTATAAAAATAGTTCCTACACCTAACACTGTACAATCCAATACATGAGCATCTTCTGCAGAACATCAGAGCTCTGTATTGTCTATTGAAACTTCTGGGTCATTTTTAATATTTAGATGTAGAAATACTGCATGTGTCTCCTTTAATATGTTATTTTTGTGTCTGTGTGCTTCCAGTATATGTCTACCTGAGTCTTTCTGTACACTAATCTGTGTTTCTGTGTGTCTGTTTCCTTTTCCAGCCATTCGTTTTGGCCGCATGCCCCAAGCAGAGAAGGAGAAACTGTTGGCTGAGTTTTCGTCTGACATGGAGCACATGCACCCGGCGGCAGCAGATCTGAGGGCTTTGGCTCGGCATCTGTATGAGGCCTATCTGAAATACTTCCCTCTCACCAAGGCCAAGGCCAGGGCCATCCTCTCTGGGAAGACTGGAGACAACGTAAGCAGCATGGCTCACATTTTGCATTTTATTAAGCAGAGACTCCTGCCCACATAAGCAAAAGCCTTCCACAGACGTCTGGATGAGATATCGAAATGAATTACAGTCACATTCTCCTTAAGTTGTTTATGTTTTTAGATACATAGTTGGATGCATAATCCATCATGGTCATTTATAACAGAATAAAAATGTATTCCAGGACAAATACACTAATGCTGAGGCAAAAAAAAGTTAAAAAATTAAGTTCATATCCAAAACATTGTGATGATATGCATTCAGCAGCAGGTCATATAGGTTTGTTTTGAGCAATAAACAGAGTACATAATTTATCAGTAGAGATACAATAGGGCTGTTTTTTTTGTTTTTTTTGTTTTTTTTTCTGCTGTATTCATCAGTGTCAAATAAAAAGGTAGATCTTTATTATGATCGTATTCATGGCAGTTGAGGTCCTCTGGGGGCAGTCAGGATTAGAGCACATTTATCTCACATACAGACATCATATCATCTACATTTACACCATTGTAGATCTCTGATCTGAGTTGCTGGACCAGTTATTCTCCTCAATGGCTTCTCTGACGTAAATGAAAGTGCCACTTAAGCCTGCAGATTACTACTTATTTAAAGGTGCAGTAGGGGTTTCTAATAGCATACACTAGCTGGTAAATTAATTATATAAAATGGATTGATCCAAGTTCATCAAGTTTTTCATTGATACAAGTTTATCTCAAGCCAAGATGATCAGTATGAGTCTTTATGCACTGGACAGATTTAGATTTACAGCAGTGATAGTGTAGAAGAGGGGTGTGTTTGTTTGGCTTGAGCTCAAATCTCAACAGTTGAGTTTAATCCCATTATGGGAAACACTACAATCTATTCAGTCTTTTTTTTTTTTTTTTTTTTTTTTTTAATCTTTTTAGGTATTACAGATATACTGATATAGTTTGCCCATTTGCAAAACTGAAACAAGTTCATGCACACATTTCAACTAAACAGTAAAAGACCCATGTGAACAGGTTCAGTTTAGTTCAATGGAGTTTCTAAAGGTACTAACAGGAAAAGTGGACTGACTGGTTTCTACATGTTGAAACTGCTAGAAAACTGATGATGTTACAGCTTATTATTATTATTATCACTACTATAATTATTATCATTATCATTATTATTATTATTATTACCAAGTGTACACCTATTGTCGGAGGCATTTTGTCCAGCTCTATACAGCTTTTGTGTCTGCTGCGTTCAAGGCCGCTCCATATCTGTGTTATGACTGTTCATCACAGTGATAGCAGCCAAATGGCACTGAATCATCTGTTTGTTTGAGAAACTCCTCTTTTATTTTTTAAACCACAGTACATCTCCTGAAACAAACTGCAAGTAAATGAGTTTAGTTTTAGTAGAATATTTACATATTTTTTTTACATCAGGGACCTTGGAGTTGGTTCATGCGTAGTCAACCTTTAACTACCTGACAGTATTCCGACTGTGAGCAGCAGAATGGAGCAGGGAAAGAATGTCATATGGGTGATATTTGAAAAAAAAAGTTTTTTTCCTCCCAAAACATGCAAAAAGGATTTAATGTGAGGCTCTAAAAATGATTAATGAATGGTAATTCTAAGCATACTAAGCTGAACTGAGGATTTCATTGTAACATAAACACAAATAAATAGAACTAGCCTGAAGAAAGTTCTATAGTAGATGAACATGAACACACACACACAAGGGGATTTAGTGGAATCTAAAAGCAGAAGTGGATATAACATTCAGAATTTATGTTTCCTTTGACAATAGCTAATGTTTTGTACTTTTTAGTATATATACAAATACATTGCACTCGACTCGCTCCCTAATGTTGTGTGAACAGTGAACATTCATTTGGTGGAAGTGAAACCGCACCCCAACTTGCATATTTAATTATGCAGACGTAATCTGGGTCTCATACGCACCACACATAATTAAAGGTATCAGTGTTAGTGTTAATATTGCTGATACTGACCCCGGATCATAGTACTTAGTTAATGTCTTTCCCTATTTACACATTACCAGTCAACAAGTCTATGATTCAATTACATGATAATAAATTATTACAGAGGCACATGATTAAACATGTAGTAATAAAACTACTTGTACTCCTTATCTTCTATTGGAAATTTGGAATTTAGACAACTGAATTTTAATGGAAAAACAGTCACTACCAGCTAATTCAGCCTACAGAACTCACAAAAAATGTTCCTTCTCATTCATAGATTCACTTACCTGCAGAAATTGTCTGTTGAACATAATATTATTCATATCCCGTCTTTGAAAGAGTTTAAGTGTATGAGCGGTGCAAGGCGTGTTTCAGGCTAGTGCATGTTTTGTTTTATTGAGCAGAAAGCTTGACTTTACTAGACTTAAGCGTCATTCAGCCATAAAGCATGTTTTTGTCTGCCTCACTCTGCAGCAAAGATTTATTTACATTGCCCATCAGACCTGTTAGGTGTGGCCTGTTTGCTTTTGTAGAACTGATAAATGAGCCAATGACCAAAACCTATAGAGAGTATGCAGCATGTGATTATATCTGTAGGTCACGTGTCCTCAGAAGACCTAAAACCACAATGTTTTTCTTTTTTACTTTTACCTTTTGTTTATTAATACACTTCTTCATTGTATTGCCTAAATATTTTTCCTATGCATTTTCTTTGTTATTTGCAGCCTTTTGTCATTCATGACATGAAGTCATTAATGGAAGGAGAGCAGTTCATCAATTGTAGACTACCCATCCAGAAGCACCAGCAGCCGACCTCCACTTTAACAGGCCCACATGGAGGTTAGTTATACTGTATTTATCATTTTATAAAGGAATCATCATTATACACAAGTCAATAAAATGCAGTCAGCATCTAACCAGAAGTGCAACAAGCAGCAAATGCAGAATATACATGATCTACCTGCAGGGGTGTCATACATACAGGACAAAAACAGCCCACTTCAGTGTCCAATCCATCCCAGAAATGCAAAAGATGACATTGAAGATATTAGCAGTTGAAGATGTCAAAATCATTTTTAGTTCAGGGGTCACATACAGACCAATAGGATTTCAAATAGATCAGACCAGTAAATACTATCATACTATCAATGTTAATTCTAAATTCCATATTTCTTTTTGTTTTAGCATAAAATGCAAAATTAAATGTTAAATGGACTGCACTTATATAGTGCTTTTGGTACTCAAAGTGCTTTACAAAGCCTCACATTCACCCACACTCACACACCAGTAGGTGGCTACTATGTTAATGTACCATGCCAGACCCTACTGGGAGCAATTTAGGGTTCAGTGCCTTGCTCAAGGACACGTCAACATGTGGGAGGCAGGATTTGAACTTACAACCCTCTGGTCATTGGACAACCCACTCTACCAACTGAGCCACATCTACCTACATTAAAATGTTTACATTTACAAATTACCTTTTTATAAACAATGTGAATAACCTGAACAAATATGAACAACCAGAAATGTCATTGAGGTCTCACAGAAAAAAGGCCAAAATTTTAACAGGCTGTTCATGTTATGCATGTTTTTGTATTTTTTGTATTTTTTGTATTTTTTTTGTTTTAGGAAAGTTGGTAGACCTAAACCTTTTCATGTTTGTAATTTTTGTCGCTGTTATTATTTAACTTGACTGTATGTAACCCCTGAACTAAAATGAGTTTGACACCTCTGGTCTACACTGTGGACATAAGGCAGTGCAGTGGACGTAGAAACAGGTGGATGTGCAGTGAACGTAATATACAATGGAAGAACTTTGGACATAATTTATATTTCTATGTTCTGTTATGAACGTATATGCAGATGGAAGTACTGGTGTCAATTTCTATCTAGAGCAATTATTTCTGTAACACTTGTTGCATTCAGTTGTTGCTTAATTCACTTAAGTGTTTTTGTTAAGTTTCCTTCTTCTGACACCACTGACCTGCCTCCTGCTTCTGTTTCTACCCTGTTTCTCTGACAGGAGTTCACTTGGCTTCAGAGTATGGGGTTGTGGGCATGACGAACACCAGTGGACAGAGGTCCACAGACACAGACGCTGTGGAGCTGCGTTTCTTCCAGAGCTGTCAATCACGCTCAGCCGAAGCAGTGAGAGAAGTGACGGAGTTTGCCAAGAGCATCCCTGGATTCATTGAACTGGATCTCAACGATCAGGTGAGATGCAAATATCAGCTGTTCATTTATTTGTCCCATCGTTCATTCTGTTCCGTTTAACCTCACCCTCTTGCCTTTTTTTCAGGTGACTTTGCTAAAGTACGGGGTGATTGAGGTCTTGATCATCATGATGGCGCCTCTCATGAACAAAGACGGGACCTTGATCTCATATGGGCAGATTTTCATGACGAGAGAGTTCCTCAAAAGCCTCAGGAAACCGTTCGGTCAAATGATGGAGCCAAAGTTTGAGTTCTCTGTCAAGTTCAACATGCTGGAGCTGGACGACAGTGACATGGCGCTGTTTCTGGCTGTCATTATCCTCAGTGGAGGTCAGTGTGGATTTGTTTTTTTTTTTTTTATATTTTAAGCCATTAAGACTGAATATTTCATGAACCTCTCAGATGGTATAGTTACAAATAAAAACAGCTGGTTCACAGTTGATGTGAAAGCATTTGTAAGACAGATACTGTGACACAGCCCACTTTACTTTGCACGCGATCCACGCTCAGCCTTGACCCATTTATCAGTTGGAATACATTATTGGGAAAACTTGGACCAGAGCTGAAGGTGAATGAATCAGTATCATGTGAGAACAATAAAAGGCAACTATATCATCTGTAGCTAGATTTAACAACAGCAGTAGAGTTGTGTAATTTAGATTAAATATATGATGTTAAAAGGATCTGCTTGACTTTGGTTTTTGGGTTTATATAAAATGAAAAAGTCCCTGCAAATTTCACACATGACAACACATTTGCATCATAAAAGAAAAACTAAGTATGTAGTGAATTAAAGTATAAAATCAGCACCTTTTACACGTACATATATTCAGGCAAGCATTATATATTGATACTGCCCACTTCTAATCTAATCTAATGTCGCCAGTGAGACCAGAAGAGGTCAGTTAAAAGTGCAGCCTTGACCTTTTTGACGATTGAAAATGGACATTTAAGTCACTTATTAACTTTAGTGACTAAGATTATAGCAGTAAATGAAGATAAGTGAGGTTTTACAAATAGCAATATTTACAGGTTCGTCTTATTTTTATTGCACTTTTAAACTAACAAAAGGAAATATTTACCTAGTATTTATTGGACATACATTTGTCTTCTCTTATAAACACAGCTTCTCTTTTTTTTTAATGAACTCCCTCCACTATTTCATTAATCCCATATTACAAGAGGTGATAAAGAAAACCTAGACTTCCTCAACATTTAACCTTTCCTAAGTGATTTATCACCATTTATTATATTAATACCGACTAAACTTTGAATTTTTTCAGGTATTTTTCTCTATTTAATTTACTGATTGTGCATAAAAATAAGGGTCAATTCAAAGGTTATAAGGTCAAAACAGAGAAACGTTACTTTTTCAGCAAAAATATGTTAGTAACTGAAGGCAAACACAGGGTTTTACTGATGAATCAATGATGCTCAAAATGTCCCCTACATGGCATCTGAACATCCAAATGGATCATATTTGATGTGTCTGAAAATCTGAGATACTGCATTTTACTGAAATTGCCTAAATGTATGAATGTACTTGTTGGTACAAAAGTTATTAAACACTTTGGGTCAGCAGATGCTTTTGGTCACCAGCGAGGGTTATTCATCCTGTGTGTCCATATTTCCTCCAGACCGTCCAGGCCTGCTGAATGTGAAACCCATCGAGCAGCTTCAGGAGACAGTTCTCCACTCACTGGAGCTCCAGCTGAAACTGAACCACCCAGACTCTCTGCAGCTGTTTGCCAAGCTGCTACAGAAGATGACAGACCTGCGTCAGATAGTCACTGACCACGTCCAAGTCATCCAGCTGCTGAAGAAGACAGAAATGGACATGTGCTTACACCCACTGCTGCAAGAGATCATGAAGGACTTGTATTAGAAATCACATTTGGAGACGATTAGTGTTAAAATCAAAAGTTGAGATTAAGCACTTCTGTGTTGCTGGTGTGTTGAAAAAAAAGGGAGGAGGCCAACCAAGCTGACTGACTGAAATTGAGAAAGAGATGGGGAAGAAAAGAGAAATCAAGGAAAGAAAGAGTCTCAGTGTTAGATCTTGTCTAGACAGCAGCATGTGAATAACTTGTGGTGCACAGTCATTTAGTGACTGCTGAGCCTCGATTTTTTTGTATGAGTCGACTGCCAACTTAAATATGAAACTACTACCTATCGCACCAATCAGGATGTGAGTCTGTGACTGACTGTAAGAGAAGGGGCTTTTGTCATTGGCAGGCTTGAAAAATTTTGCTTCATGCGCCTTAAGAAAAATGTATCACTGTGAATATTTGACCACATGTGTCAGACCACGCAGCATGTGTTGTTTATGTGCAGCTTATCTACATGTTGCATTACTACCGTCATAGGCAGCAGTGTGTACGTGCTTTACAACCTCTGTGAACACGCACAAATGCATTTCTGGTCCCGTATGTACACAAGCATGCACAAACCTGTTCTGTCATCAGGGTGAAGGTGCTATCTTGTCTAATCAGCTTATCCAAAGACAGAAATCTGATTATTGCCTGTAACATATTTTCTTGCAGAAACTGTGAGGTTTGAAGACAACAAAAAGCACATTGCTGTGATGTGGGGTCTTTGTTGAAAAATGACACATTATAAGCCATATTGTGCCTTCAACTTTTTGTGTGTGAAGTAAGTGCCGTTTAAGCAACGTATAATATACATATATATGTATAATATGATTTTGTATAGAAGAACTGCTTGTACACCTTTGTCTTAAATTCTGAAAAAGTATTTTAGATTAAAAAAATTTAACATGAAATTATATATGAAAATTGTCTATAATTAATCAGGTGATCAATCTGATGTTTTTTTTTTTTTTTTATGAGGGGGGATTTGTTAAAGACAAAACAAGTGTGGGGGGAACGGGTTTTGTTGTAAATAAAATCTTTTCTTACTTTTTATATGATTCCCGTCTCTTGTGTGAGATCAGAAATGTATGTTCGCATAACGTCCTCCTTGAAAGAATTACTTTCTCCTAAAAATCTGTTTCAAAGTCATGACATCAGCTGTCCTCTGTGGCTCTTACCAAATACGTACACACACCCAGTTGAAACGATTGCAACATCTGAACTCTGCTGAACTGCAGCAGAGGGCTGAAGTCTGTGGATATAAATGTGATCATCTAGTAGAAGGGTTGGGTTGACTTCCGACTGTTTCAGACACTACTTAGGTTTTTCCTTTTGAATAGAGATCATTTTTCAATTTTAATTTAATTTATTTGTTTATTTATTTTTACATCTATCACTTCACAGATAGACCTGAACATGTATGTAGGACAGAATGAGGATAACGTGCAACGAGGTTAGAGTCAGACTATATTACTCTTTATCCTGGAGTCAGGTCAGGCCAACACAGCACAGGTTCATTCACACCCACAGACACACACACACACACACACACACACACAGTTTCTCTGGCTTTTTGCCAAGTAATGAGTTATGTAGTAGATGAACACTTGTTTGTTTTGTAACTTATCTCAGTTTCTTTCCTTCACTCACACAGTTTATTGCTTTAAATCCACCAGTTGGTTTAAGCTATAATTAATTAGTATAAGTTCTACATAAATGAGATTTATTTAATCTATGAGTCATATAACAGACATCTAAGTTATGCTTATACAGCAAAAATACAAGTTATTTATTATTTTTATGCAACAATTATCCTTGTAGAAGGGGAAACAGTAGTTTATATGTTTACACTTCTATACATTTGTATTGTACATTTAACCCATTAAGACCCAAACATCCACTTTAAACCAAAACCATTACTGATGAAAAATCTTTAATACATGTTGATCCAACAATCCTACTAATGTAAATAGCTGGTGTAAAATAAAGTTTGGTGTTTTTTCATGGTCATCAGATATGAGCCAATTGGACATTCAGAGGCTCCATAGAGAACAGGAAACACTGTCATCTTCTACAACATTGATTCAACAGTAAAAAACACATTTGGTTCAATAAATGACAGTAAATGGACACTTGGTTTATGTTCAGTTAATGATATTGTTTTCTGAAAAGCCATTTATTCTTTAATTTTCTTTCAATATAATGACCTTTAACTTTATTCTGACATTTTATGAATATTTACATGATCAGTGAATGCAATATAAAACAAAATACATGATGTACACTGAAAAATCTCAAAATAAAGAGGATAATATTGAAATAAATGGTGATAAATAATATAAAAATAGTTAGATATTGAGAAAAACTAATTTGGGAACTGCCACCAAAGTATCACTGGGTCTTTATGGGTTAATAGGCTGAAAATCTTCCATTTATTTTTGTGCATGTCTTTCACAGTTTTAGTTTTCCCACAAAGAATTATGTTTCTTTAGAAAACATGATGAACAAATGTGCAGTCTTACAGTTTGAACAGTAACATAACACTAAGAACAGATTTTCACTGAAGTACATGACTGAAATTTACACATGGCTTCAGGGTGAGCCACATTTTATTTAACTGATTCTAATGTATTTACATTAAGCAAAAATGAATATAAATATGGTCTACATTAGCCAAAACAACAACTTTAAGGTATAAATTTGATCTCATATTTGAATCATTATGTACCAATAAGGTTGGCAGTTAATAATTTGACTTATTGGGCAATTTGAATTAAATTTGAATATAATTAGTATGCAATTAAATGAAATTCAAGATGTTTCACGAGTCCTTTTTATTAAAGCAAAACTTATAATGATTTCTACCACCACTGATGACACTGATCTACAGTTTTCTAGAAATTATATAGAAATTATGGGAATCTTACATATTTTTTTAAGAATAATTTGGAAAACATATGAGTCGTGTTTGGCTAATGTTTTTATGATAAATAAGTTTTATTACATATACTCATAATATTATTGCATCTCTATGAATAAAATATATACTGATGAATAAAGATTCTTTTTCTATGATAGATTCAGAAACCTTATAGTAGATGGACTTTAACATTAACCCATGAAAAGTGTCATGACTATAGATTACATATATTCTGGAATCAGTTTACTTGCAAACTAGTGTTATTTATAAATGACATTGTGTAATTATTATATCTGAAACATGAACATTTTATTTAAACAGAATATATCAGAATAAATGTGAGAGAAACGCATTCCACAGTCCGTGAAAAAAAAAGAATCTGAAAAAACTTTAGCATTTTGCTTTTTCCAATCAAGATATTCATTAACTGTATGATTTAATGAAAAAAAACAAAAAAAAACATTTACTTTCCTGGTTCTCAGGGGGATGCATACCAACATATTTACCTTCTGTCTTCATCTTGCTTACTTTTTTCAAGTTTATTTCTCCAGTAACGTTAAAGACAAGCATGTGATAGTGATAAACCTAAAGAGTAACATGAATAAAATGGTGTTTGAATGGTACAAAAATGAAAACAGACAGTGGAGAAGGTTGGATTAAGTGAGGAAATAGAAGGAGGAAAAACTGCAGGACGTGAGAATGTAGTTTAAAGAAGACATTTGGCTCCTAAAAATAAGCCTTTGAATTGGCAGATGGGGGGTTTCTGGCTCAGAGCCGGATGGTCCTCTTTGGATGGTTGATGATGATGGTGATTAAATGTGTGCTTTTTGTTGAGTCAGCATATCCTTACTTTGTTACGGCTGGTCTCCGCTGACCAAACCCTGCCAAGATTCCTGAGCTAATCTGCCAAATAATTTTCAGAAGTATATTTCTGCTGTTGTCAGTTCACACACAGGCAGTTCCAAAGATAGCTTTTCTGATTTAAGGAAGTTTTGTTTTTGTTTGAGTTTGAGTTCCTTAAGAAACTGCAGCTTCATTTTTTTTTATTCTCTTTTGTTTTAGTAGCAGAAAGGAATCCTACTCCCACCAGTGTGTGATACCTGTGTGTGCGACCATGTGCATATGTGTGTGTCCTTGTACGAGCCTTGTTTCTGAAGTGATACACCTGCCACTATAAGACAAATGTAGCTCTTAAGAAATACTTTGGTTTAATCGAGTGTTTGTAGAGAAAACACCTCAGGAATTTATATTAAGGGTCTTTATGCTCCTGGGACTTCTGCAGGAAAACATTCAGTAGAAATATGGATGTATTGAGTTGAAATGCAATTATTAAGGGAGATAACAGGGACATTCTGCAGTTATAAAGAAAGAGTTTTTTTATTTTACTGTGAAATCTGGACAATAAAGGTTAAGAAAATTGACCATGGGGTGACAGTTACCATGAATGGTCCATGGCAATCACTATGTAGAAGGAAAGTGATTCAACAATAAACCCACAAAAATGAAGTAAACGATAAATGTAACATTTATTGTAATGTCATGATGTCAACAAAGTACAGTTTTGTTAATGCACAAGAGAAAAAAAATTAAAACAAATTACAGACCTAAAGAAAACTACAAGTATTGATAGCAAAATTTAAATATTTCACTGTAAAAAATACATTATTTGCTTCTAAGGTGTAGAGGAGTAAAAGAATAAAATATGTTTTCAATCAGTTTTGGTTTGTTTGCGTATTTGTTTAAACACCCTGAGAAGTTTGTGGACATAAAAGTTAGAGGGTCAAACTTTTTAAACCACAAAAAGAAGAAATTGACTAAAAAGTCTGAAACGGCCAAAGAAAACTAAAATGTAGAATGTCAGAAATGACACTATATAACATCAAAATATTATAATATATCAAATGCCAGAAGACATGAACTGAATGAAAATGTGGATAAAACTATTAAATTAAATCACATTAACAGATTTAAAGTCAGGTTAAAGACATGATATGTTAAATCATGTTATCTCTGCTGTTTTCTAAAGGCAAAAATCTGTTCATGTTGTTCAGTATAATGTGTATGTTTCCATGCACTGGGTTATACTGTTGTACGTAAAGTGGAAATAAAATATTTGTACATTTTAGCATGAAATGATTGTGACAATGTGATTTATACTTGAACATGTCCAGGGTGTACGATGGAGCTGGAATAGGCTACAGAGACCCCCCTGACCCTAGTGAAGATAAAGTGGGTTCAGAAAATGGATGGATGGATGGATGGATGGATGGATGGGTGGGTGGATGGGTGGGTGGGTGGATGGATTTATCCTTGACAGATAAAGTGCTACTGGAACTCAATAATCATTGTATGTGGTTAAAGATGATTACTAATGTGGATAAAAAGGACTAAAAAGAGGAATGTGTGTGAAAACAACATTATTCTATCTTTATGGGTGACACTGTATAAATCACAGTTAAATATTAACTTTCAAGGCTGAACGTATCTCTAATGCTCAGTTTTCTTCTAATTTTAAAATTATATTTTCTTCCTTTATTCATTTATTATTATTATTCACTTTATGTATATATTTATTATATATTTATTTATACTGTTTCTTCCGTTCTTCATTTACTTATATATGTTTTCTTTAGATAC
>JAPSES010000211.1:7070081-7087595 GCA_029822895.1 Maxillicosta whitleyi
TTTTATTCATTTTTCACCCCCCCCCCCCCCCCACACACACACACACACACACACACACACCCATACACACACAGTCCTGACAATGATAAATCATTATGCTACAAATAATGGTCACATATCAATTAAAACAAAGAAAAGTATATTTAATGTAGAAAATAGGAAGGTCAGTCACTCACAACCGTCACCTCATAAAGGGACTTACATTCTTACATTCAAACATTATCCCTCATGTGATGTTTTATTTTACTAAACATTTGATTAAAACAACAGATAAATACTTATTGTGATCTCAACCATCAGAGCATTTTCCCCACCCACCTGCAGTCACGTCATTCTTTTGTGTGACTTTAGTTTTAATTGGTCGGGTTTTCTTTCACCACTCTGCATCATTTATCAACATCACATTACGTTTGTCAGGTGGATTTTTTCCAGCTGACTCACTCATTCACCTACGACTTATTGTCAACTGAATGGAAAGTCATTGCAACATGATGATGTGTAATCTGGTTTAAGATGTTCTGCCCTAACGTTCATCTCCTCTCTGTGTCTTTTTCATGTGTTCGCATGCATCCGATACTATAAGGATACTGAAATATTTTGAACTCCTTAAGGAAGTTCCGCTTTAAGTATTTTTGTTTTAAAAGTAGTGTCATTTTGGAGATGCAAATAAGAAAGGAGCACACTTTATTAAAATTAATAAAAGCATAATTTGTGTGCTTAGTAAGGGTATGTATATTATCATCATTTATGAAACATACAACATCTAAATCCCATAAAAACTGAGTCTTTTTGTTGCTGAATTTAAGTAGCCTGTAAGTAATGTAAGTTCAATAGATATACTGTGCATTTACCATTTATTAAATATTAAATTCATATATTAAAAGTGGAAAAAATGCACTGTGGAAAATGGAAAATGTACTAAACTACTGAAATATAAAGAGTAAAATGTTTTTAAAATGTAGGTTTAAAATGTACTAATGCACAACCGTTTGTGTATGTGTGTCAGTAATAACAGATACTTTTTGTTTTAAGGAAAATGTGCTCCTTCTGCACTTTTAAGAAGTTTTTCTGTGTTGCTTTTATGGACAGTGGGAGCAAAAATTAACCCTGCTCTTGCAACATGAACCAGCTGCAGCAAAGGAAGCGACTCTGTACAAACAAATGCATGTGTCTACAAAGAAATGGCCCTCACTGATATATGATTAGAAAACACCTACAATATCCCAAAAAGAATCCAATGTGATATTGTCTGTCATAGGAATTAAGCAAAACAAAAATCCAAGTGCCTTTTTCTTTTTTAAATGTATCTGTAATGCAAAAAAATATAGCTGTAATAAAACCTGGGTTAGAGTAACCCTGGTCCTTTATCCTAGATTTACCCAGGCCTCCACAGGGAGTCTCGATCTGCTGCACTGAAGTCATTCAGTTCTCAGCTTCCATGTTCTTCTTTAAGGTGGGGTCTTACTAGACCCACCGCAACATAAGATATATTTTATATATCTTCTGACACTTGTCTATGCTGTTAGTGTTTCTGCTGCTCAAACCAGGCTGAAATAATCTGTGCCAATAATGTGACAGTGACAGCCCTGATGTTGACCATACTTATGTAATACCTCCCTCTGCAGGCGGACTCACTCACTCCACCTGAACCCTTAAAGACCCAAACAGTCACCAGTGGCCAAAAGCTTCTACTGATCTAAAATGTTTCATACCTGGTGAAAAACTAATCCTAACAACGTATGTAAATAACTGGTGTGAAATGCAGTTTGGCATCTTTGATGGTCATCAGATATGACCACTGTAGCACTGTAGTGAATGTGGAAACACTGTCATCTTCTACAGCATTAATTCACTAGTAAAACCCATGGAGTTGGATCAATAACAGTGGATGGATACACTGGGTTTATATTCAATTATTGATATCTTTGCTGAAAAAAAAAATCATTATTTCTTCACGTTTCTCTTTTTCTGATATACTAACCTTCAACTTTAATCTGGGCTTTTATGAATATCTATATGATCAGTGAATTAAATACCATGAGTGAAAGCCATAGGCTAAACAATGCCTTTCCTGTTCATCTATCTATATGAATGACTGCCTGAGAAACCCATTAACTTACCAAACTAAGAGCCATTTGTGCTATAATGTAGTAAGAAATAACAGTAAGTCACATTTACACTTAAATAGAGTCATTTAGAAACTGGCACAAAGGTGTCACTGGCCTTGTCTAGGTAAAATTACACACCTTACCAGAATGTGATGCCCTAGTTTGCCCTGGCCTCAAATCTCTGTAAAGTTGCTCACGATGCAACAAAAAAACCAAAAAAACAAAAAACAAAAACTCTTCAGATCTTGAGCGAGATGACTGCTCACAAAAGAGCTGATTAATGCAGGCCAGAGGTTCGAGGTTGAGGATGGATCCCAATCAGCCTGTAGGAGCCATGTCTACATCTATCTAATTATTACAGATTGTCCGCCAACATGCATTAATATGGAGGAGTTACAGCACCTCTGGAGGCGTTGTATTGTTTCAGCTGGTGAAGTGAAGAAGGAGAGGAACAATGGACGCCAATAACAATAATGTAACTGTCAGGGCTGTGAGGGAGGCAAGGTCAGTGAAGTGATACAGTAAACAGTGTGGCCTGATTCCTCCTCAAAGCCTCCTGACAAAACATATTGAAGAGTAAGAAAGTCAAAGATGTTCTGTGTATTTTTGCTGGGATGAGCTCAGAGTGCTGTTGGATTGTTTGTCTGCTGTGAACATGAGATCACACTAACCTGCGTGTGGTCCTGACTTCATATATCATTTACACTGCGCTGGAAGTGAACAAAGTTAGAAGGTTTTTGTCTTATGTAACACATATGAAATGTATATTGTATTTACAACATAATATAATACTTATGTTTAAGAGACATTTTAGGAAAATCATATATAACATTTCAAGATTTATCAAGGATGGCTAATTGTACAGTACACTATATTATTTTTCATTACATTACAAGTGCTATTTTTTAAGGGACTGTGATCATTAGACTATGTACTCATGTCAAGTACCACGCAATTCTATATAGTCTTTTTATCTAATTGACCCCAAAAGGTAAGAGCAACTTGTTATGAAATAAATGCTCAACCTCTATTCATATCAATACAGAATTTCTGTTTTGTTGTTTTTTTAATTTTAATTTTTTATTTATTATTTTGGAAATTAAAATATTAAGATCCATAATTTATGCAGATATTTTCATCTGTTTGCATTAGTTTAGCTCATAATATCATTCTTTTTGAACATGTTTAAATATTCAGTTAAATAAATTCACAAAATAATATTAAAATGAATGGCCTTAACTTGCTTTGTAAAGATTAGATGTAGAGAAAAAAAAAATCACCTGGAAGCTGAAAACAGGGACATTTTTTAATGTAGTATACCGTGAAAAAACATAATTTGAGGTATTAAATTCAGTAAATAATTCATTCTTAGACAAGAAAAATATAAATTCTGGACTTTAAAATAACCAGCTGAAACAAGGTAAACCCATCTGATAGAAAATTAGAGAAAAATTTAATAAATCAAGAAAAGGCAGAGATCTGAAACACTGCTTTGGACCTGTGAGAATTAAAACGATTTTCCTTTAGCTACAGAACACAATGAACACCTGTAGCTGATGGATGTACAAAACCTACTGATTCTCTCTGATTATTTTTTGCAAAATAGAATAACACAATACACTGCTGTACAGTAGAATGTAATAACATAACACTAGTATCTGTGCAAGTGATATGTATGTAGGGGGTTATATTTTTGTAATTATTTTTTTTTGGCATAAAATGTTTGTTTTCTTCTGCTAACATTGAATTACGTGAAGAGAATCATATCAATTTGAAATTAAATAACTTAATCTTCCTTGAATTTCTAATGATAATGTGTTGCATTGTGTTACTTTGCAGATTTAGACATTTATGTGTTTAATCCATGTATGACAAAAAGTTATTTCGAACTGTTGATGTTGTACCTAGAAAAATAAAAGCCATCAGAGGTTCATGTATTATTGCTGTGCTTTGTTGTTGCTTTGCATACTTCTTTAAGTGTTTATTAGTAAACACTGTACGAAACATAAATATTCTTTTCAGTTTTAATACGTTTTTCAGGTGTGTTTCAGAAATGTACTGCAGTGTAAAGTTTTGTGGTCAGTGTGAAAATTTTTGCAAGAAAATAACATTTAATATTCCAATGTAGTCACAAAAAAAACTGCACGACATCCAACTACAGAGGGCACACACGTTCGGAACAATACGCCGACTACATACAATACACGAAGAAGAAGAAACCCGGAAGTGCCCTTTGTTTTGGTCTCGGCCACGGCGGGAAACCTCTCAGGAAGTCACCGAATTAAATGGCAAGTTATTACTAAACTAAATGCTTAAGCTAAGCATTATTTTCTGTGTGCATAAGCTCATATAATGAAGAAGATGCTTTCTCCAGTGTATATAGTCTATAAATCGGGTTTAGGTCAAACTTAATAGAGTCTATATGACTTAGCTTAGCTTCTGTTGATAAACTAACTGCTACTTTTTACCAGATTTGTGTGTGTGTGTGTGTGTGTGTATGTGTGTGAGAGCGAGAGAGAGAGCGAGAGAGAGATGGATAAAAAAATTACCACATAATACATTCGCTATGTTACCTACATGCCAATGTGTAGTGTCTAAATATACCAACACTACTGATGAAGCATGAGATTGTTTTATTTGTACGCTAATATTTTATATCACTGCATTCTAGCTTCCAAAGTGACATTTTAATGATGTTTTGGCTGATTTACATAATGTACTTGTATAAGTTATATGGATTAAAGTTTGACTGTATTTTAATTTGTTTTTATGTATTAATTGCGGCCTGTACGCTTTCAGATAATGCCGTCCAAACAACAGGATGAGGCCAAATCTAAAATCTCTCCTGTACTCTTCATGACTGTGGCCGGTGAGCCAATGTCATTCTTCCTGAGGCCGGGTCCTGTCAAACGCAAGCTCCAGCCACTCATCACAGCTGGTGGTGGGATGTTGTGTAATGTACAGAAGCCCGGAGCCATCCTCCTGATTGACCCTGAGGAGAAAGCCTCTGTTTCTCAAACCGCAGCTCACTGGTAAATACTAGACAGTGATATGTAAATATTTGCTGCAAGAGAAACTAGCTTGTGCCACATTTTTATCTCATTAATGTTGAAGTAATTTGTTATGCTAGAGGAAACAACTGTGTTAATAGTACACCTCTGGAAAAAATAAACAGATCACTGCAATTTCCTCTGAAATCAAAGTGTCTGCATGTATGACAGTCATTCCATTCCCATGTCTGTTGAATTCCATCAATCAGACCTTATTCTACTGAATAAACACCTGATCGATGTCTTATTTCAGAAGGAGATATATAAACACAGCTACTGTGACCATTACTTTTGACCATGTGTTTTGTTCTGCAAATACGTGCTCTAAATAATGATAGTTTTAGTTGGAATGTGGGAGTAATGTTGTTGGTAGTTGACAGAATAAAACAAAAATAATGTTTATTTTGCTGGAACACATACCTATGAATGGTAAAATCAGAGAAAGTGATAATTTTGCAGTGGTCTCTCATTTTATTCCAGTGCTGTATATGGTATCAAAGATTGAAAGGAAATACAGTCACTATAAATCACTTGAATGTACTTTATTCAAAACTAAAAATGGCTCTCAAATGTGCTAACTAAAACAATTCCTAAATCTTGATATTTTAATCTATAATATACTGTAAATATAATCTATCGAAACAACTGAAAAGAGGAAGAAACCAGTAAAGGTAACATTACACAACATAGATTAGGTTTTTTTTTTATTGTGTTAAACATTAAAATCACATCATTAAAATGATATTTATGTGTTTTGTTTTGTTTTTTCCTGTCAGGTATGTTTCCACTCAGTACGTTCATGACTGTATAGAGAAGGATGAACAGTTGACATTAGAGGACTACAGATTAACTCCTGAGGTAGAAAAGACATACTCTACTAGACTGAGAAACAGCAAAGACAGCTCTGTGGCCTCTGGAGTAGGTATGCTGTAAGACATAACTTAGCACAGAGTATTGAATTGAGATGGTTATTTTTCTATGTACTTTTTGTTTATTTTTTTCTTGTGCTTCCACTGCAGGTAGAGTTGCCTACACCTCAAAGGAAGATGCTGCCATTTTAAATTATGTTAAGAAACATAAAATAGAGGCTGGGGGAAACAAACTGTGGCAAGAAATGGAGAAGCAACGTGTGACCAATCACAGCTGGCAGTCGATGAAATACCGCTATAGAGTGCAATTGGCCCACAAACTATCAGAGTCTGAGGAGACGGAAACAAAGGTGATTATGTGGAAGATGTTTTATTTGCTACTTTTTACTTACTTTTTACACATTTCTTTCCAAATGTAATAGGTACTTATATGCCACAGCATTATGTAGGTTGAAATGATAATCTTCTATAAATTCTTCTTCTTCTCAATGAAGATCATTCATCTCTGTCACTGTTGGTCAGTCTTTTCTGAATGAAAGCTTAACTCATAGTCCATCATGAAATTTCCAGCAGAGCACAGCTAACCTTTGACTGGAGCAGAAATGTAGAGGTGAGACCTAAAGAGGTGAAGACACATGTAAATCAATAGCAATTATGTTTAATTAATTTAATTGTATTATTATGATTTATTGTGTATTAAAACAGTCCTAATTTTTGCCAGACATCAGTGTGTGTAGAAACATATATTATTTTTTTCACGCTGTGTGGTTTTTTTTTATTGCTCCAGCACCTCAACTCAGTCTGAGATGAGTAACATTTTATTTCAATAAATACACTCCACTAACTAAAATTTAACTCTCTGAGAAACCAAAAAAATCTTGGTTTCTGCTAGTTTTGCTGTAGATTTGAATCTAAGTGTTTTTGCTTTTTTTTTTTTTTTTTTACTACCACAGGGTGACAGCAAAGTCAAAGATCTGAAGTTCTACATATGTGCCTTTACAAAGTGTCATCATAATATTGTTAAAAGTTCAGATTTTTGTGTTAGTCATATTGTTTGTGTCTAAATATAGATGCTTTGGAGTCAGTTCATGTAACCCATACTCAGACCTAAAACCTTAAACTTCTTCAGTCTGTGCTCACAGGGAGACAAATCTAGAGACAAAAACCCAGTCATCCTCCTGTAGTGATGCAGATGTTTCTCCACAGACACATTCTGAAGGACCTCAACCTGTCAAGACAGATTCAACAGAAACAGAATTGACACAGGTAACAGGAAGAGCTCAGTGCTTTTATCAGTCAATCAACACCAAAAACGTAATATTATAGATATTTATGTGTGCTATAACGAGAATGTTATGCTTCCTCAGATAGATGCGCAGCCAATAACAGATGAAAGTACACAAGCAGAAGATGCAGAGGCTCAAGCATCCAGCTCTCCCCAAGAAGAAGTACAGCCTGAACAGCCAGTTGAAAGCCCACAAGTAGAAACTATAGAAGCTGAAGCTTCTAACTCCTCCCAACTTGAGGAACAATTTTGGGAACTGGAGACAGATGCCCAATCCATTCAAAGTGAGAGCGCAGAACCAGAAGCAATGGAATCAACTATTTCCCCAGAAACAGAAGATGTACCAGAGGACAACCCACCATCTCAACCTGACTCTCTGCTTGAAACACCCTCTCAGAAAGTCCCCAGTAAGAAGCAGAATGTGGCCAAAGCAGAGCGTCCAACACGAGTTACCCGCAGGCAGCTTAAGCTGGACGGGCCTCAGCCTTACAGCAAAAAACTCAGATCATCATCAACCCCTGTGAAGTCTTCACCCGAGGCCTCAAATAAAACCAAATTATCAATAAGGTCTGCTCATCATAAAGACACAGCAGTCCACCAGCTGCTGGTGAAAAGGGCCAGAGGAAAAGGCGGATCTATAGTGGTGGCAAATGAGCAAGAAGAAAGTGAAGAAAATGCCATCTCTAAAACAGAACAGCCAGGTTTGTTTCCAAGTATAGTATTACTTTTTCCAAAAACAAAATCTAACAGAATATGGGCCAGGGTCACTAGTCGGAAAACTAACAAACTGCACAAAAAACAAGAAAAAGGGGTAAAACCTCTTGAAATGGAGTTTTTCAGTCACTCACCAAGTCTTATTGCAAAGATAGAAGAAATGAAAAGGTGAGTCTCAAACAACAGTGTGGAAACAGGAGTCACTGGTTAGGAGGTAAAGAGACCAGCCAAAAACTGAACAGGGAGACCACGTCAGAAAACAGAGCAGAGGTGTTCAGGTGTAGACGGCACAGCCACCTGATCTGGGTCGCTCTAGCTCCTTTTAAAAACAGGCACACTCATTAACCCTCAACAACCTGTGGCCAAGACTCTAAACCAGGAGGAAAAACAACTGTAGGGGTTGATCTGTTTCTGTAACAATGAAGACAAAACAAAATACTAGAATCTATATGATTTCACATCATTTCTACAAGAAGGTGAATTATAATGAATCCTCTCCTCTGTCCCAGGTGATGAATCCAGTCCAACGACACAAAAGGGGCAAAAGAAAACAAAAAAGAGAAAGATGGGGATTCTTGAATTGGCCACAAAGGAGTTTGAGACTGATGATGAGGTAAGAATAATGCTTTGGAGTAGTTACTGGTGTAAAAGGGTAAAGGAGGCCTGCTTTATTTATGTACTTGGCCTACATATTAAACTTGGATGTGTTTAATGTTAAAACCCATATGGTAACACCAATCAACTAAAGATTCCATCCTTTGGTATTTAATGACTCATAAGAGTTTCTCCAGATATGTGTTTTATTCTGCATGTGTCTGTTCAGAAATTGTCAGTAAGCTGTCAAACAATGTGTTACATCTGGTATCTACTGTTTGCATATTGTTACTGGTGCATCAGAAAGTACGAAAACGTGCTTTGGAACTCCTCCTCAACACTTTGTCACAAACACAATTGGAGAATGTTCTGGAGTCTCAAAGAGAGTCTGATGTAACATACAGCAATAGACTGAAGCAGTTACTGGACCATGAACTCAAATTCAGCCTTCTGTCTTCTTGCTCTTTCTCTGTGACACAGCCAACATCTAATTTTTGAAAAGAGAAATGCAAATCAGGCTTGGAAATAATGGACTTGTCCAGGCTTGTCTGGACAACTCCAAAATGTCTGGGCATGTGTTTTCCGTCTCCAACTGACATCAATATTTCAGATGACTTTTCAGAGTACTTTGAAAGAAAAATCATAGCAGTGTTACACATGCATAGAAAACATGTACTGAGCTCATGTATGTTATTTAATATATGGTATATGATTAACACATTAATACAACACACAAAATAGGATTTTATTCACGTTTTTTTTATGCCATTATTGGATAGTTCACTGGTAAATTCCAGACTCAGTGATCTAGAAATAACAGGAAAACTAAGTGTAAGTACAAGGCATTGAGATGCAAATGGTTTAGGTTAGAATCGAAACTGGGCTGTTGTGGTAAAACTTTAGCCCTCTACAATGTGAGTACCATAAAAAATAGTATAACTGAGTAAGATTACATGATGTTTTATATTATGCATAATAAAACATGAGATTGTTCAACATAAGCTATATTAAATTAGAATTTTACCAAATTATTATATATTTATATATTACTGTGGCCATGTAATACATGCATTATTATATCTCCAAAATTGAGTTTAGGGGGTATAATGGTTTTAAGCCAACTGCTGGATCTGCCGCTGGATATGCTTTTCATGTAAAGCTAATAACTAGGACATATTTGGTTGGATTTCTTTGCCCTTAATAACTAACAAAGGGGACCCCTAGTGGAAGAACCCTATTGATTTCAACCTCTCTATGAGTGTTACAAGTCATCCAAATAGGGGCACTTTTGTTGAAAATAATTTTTATGGACATAAATAATAATAGGCCGATTGAGATTTAAAAAAATTGTCTTCATATTGATCATCTTACAAATGTCCAATTTCTGTCTACCATCCAGAGTTCATATGGTGTCATTCACTAGTTGGAGTTTTGTGGGGAAAATTTGGTTCTCTGACCATTATTAGTCTGTCACTATCAGGTCAATGTTACTGAAATTGAGTTCATATCAATATTGTCTCACAATTATCATGGATAGATTTATATATAGCAGAAATTGGGGGGGGGGGGGGTGTTTCGGGGATACCCCGACGCTGTCAGCCACCGAGAGCATAAGCCTCATTTATGGAATGAAATTCAGGTTATTTTATGATTATGTATTTTGCTGTTAAAATAAACTGAATAGAAACAGAACAGAATAACTGCATTCTCAAGTTTTACAAGTTGAAATGTTTGTTCCTCTTAGGATGATGAAGATGAATCTCCAGATCTCCAAAACAAAAGTGAAATGGTAGCAACGCAGTCAACTTTGAGGTCAGACCCATCTGCAGATGTACCGTCATCATCGTCAAACTATGAACACAGAGCAACCCCTCAAGAGCCTGCCGAAGATGCCCAGGCCTCCAGGGGCTGCCATTTGGCCGAGATGGACGTTCCTGAGCCTGCAGAGTTTCAGACTGTGGCATCTGAACCTGTACCGTCTGAGGTCCACGCCACCTCCAAAGCCCACCTCTTTATATTTGACCAAGAATCTCAGGAAGAAGACTCTGAGACCCTTGTTGGTAACGGTGCAGCAAATCCTCCAGATTCCCAGACAAAACCGAATGGAGACACCGCACCTTCACTGACTCAGGCTCAGATAGAGGAGGACAAGCAGCGAATCAGGGACTTAATGAACCAGACAAATCAGGTGAACATTACAGACTTGCTTTTTTTTTTTTCAATATGGAAGACCACTTACTCAAGCATAGAGGAGTCATTTCAGTCTACAATCTTACTTCAATTACAAGGATTTATGTGAAATATGTGAGTCGATTCATTTCTCTATTTTTCGTCTAGGACCTAGCAAGTGTGACCAAAGCTCTACTGAAGACCAGTGGAGACTGGTCTGCTGCACTGCATCTGCTTTTGGACTCCTCCTCCTTTTCTGGACCATTTTGGACTTACTCAGACGACAGGCTTCTGGATTCTTCTGATCCTGATGAACGTCACATGCTGCAGGAGAAATATGGTGAGGAGGGCGTGGCCAAGAGACTAGTGTTCCTTGAGGTAGTGGGGTCAAGTTAAAAGACAGAAAGTGCGTGTAAACATGGGAGTAAAATACTGCCTGAACAAGGTAGTTTTCTCATCATCAGCTTTTGTGATGATATTCATGATTCTCTCAAGGTGACAGTTGTTCATTTTAAATGGTGTGAAGTCCCAGAGTAAATGGAGAAGTTCATATGTTAATAGAGGCTGTAGTTACCAAACTTTAGTCCTTTAAGAACATATTTTAATGATTTTAAATTTTTAGTAAGAATGATAGATGGATGAAATATTGTACTGTATTTTTTATTACTAATGACATTCATACAAAAGTGTAAAATAAGTCAAATAAACTGTAAATATCTAAATGTATGGACTTTACTCTGTAACCCTTAGGGATTGTTTTGCACATTTTATGTGCTTTTCATTCATCTATTTTAGTAATTTTGGTTGTTTATGCATATGGAATGAATGTTGGCAAGATTGTGTATTTTTATTGTATTATTTCCACAATAGCTCCAACAGTAAATCTGAAATTCTCTGTATATGAACAAGTGTTATGCATGTACTGTTCAACAGAGATGTGACATTGAAACCCATTCAAATTGAATTTTAAGCTAGTTTCTATTAAAACATGTGTTTTATTGTATCAGGGGTTTTGCCTTGTAATTGATCATTTTTGCTACTCTTCAACAAATGGCATCACTTTGACCATTTACTGGCATATGAACAATTAAAACATGGAATTTCCACCAGACAGGTTTTAACTCTGAGCAGTAGGTGTTTGTGTGTGGGTATAGTAATTCAATACAAATATTTAATTTGCATGTAATGAGATCTTTTTTTTTTTAATCTAAAAACATAGTAGAATCATGACAAAAACCTGCCATTGAAAGGCTTAAAATGTATTTAAAAAAATAATGAGTATGTAATATCAATGAAAGTAGAATATAATATTAATGTGCAATATGTTTTAGACCTAACTTTTAAAAAGCACATTTTTTTGTGCTTAGTGGTATAAGTGTCATTAATATTAGAATGGGCCCAGAAGGGTAAATTCTTACTGAAAAATACTAAACTAATTACACACAACACACACTGATTTTTATCCAATCCACCATTTTATTTCATTTACCCCAATATCAACTGAGTACATTCATAATTTTGAAACCATTTGCCCCCAGACCCACATGAATACATTATACCAAGAGTTGAACCAAAAAAATATACCAACAAATCTAAGAGAGAAAAAGAATTCATTTAGAGCAAAGAAAATCAACCATTTAACCTGGACCCATAGAGAGGGATCTGATGCAAATGAAACAGAGGTCTTCAGCTTTTACCCAAATATGGCCACACGTATTGCTGCAGCTTTTATGTTCTGTCTGATTAATGAAAATAAAAGCAAATATGATAATAGTGTTAACAGCACATATGCAAATGAACATGTAAAATTATATGTTGACACAAAACCATTTAATCCCTTTGCTACACTGATTAAAAACCACTCGTATAAAACCCTTTTAAGTAAGAAACATTCACATCCATCAGGAGCAAATTTACGTTATACCTTTAGGTCACATACTATTAAGTTGGTCAGGTAAGAAACACCAGTAAAGCAATACATACCAAGGTCTCCAATAACATAACAGCACACCACAGATCCCTGGATTTCAAAGCTACATTTTTTGCTCAGCTTTTACTTTTAAGGTCTTTAGAAGATGCCTCAAATCAAGCTACATTCAACACAGAGGGTTGCAACAGTTTTTTTTAACTGATTTAATTGGATTTTGACCTGCTTGAAGAGAAAAGAGTGGTGGTCGTATACTTAATGTCATACAGCTTACAGAATTACTGATTTTGGAAAACCCTACAGCCTGCCTGCAAACTAACATGTCTGTTGTAAGTTTGCACAATGACTGAGACTTTCCCGCGTTAGTAGTAGTCATAGCTTGATTTACATCTTTGTCATGTTACTGTACATGTTTGCTTTGGTTGGCTGGTTAGTGTGATGATCCAAGGATTATGGGCTACAATCTAAGAGGAAATGTCAAAGATAGTGAACTATTGTTATGCCTGCTGTTCCTGGATGTTGTAGCCATACAATGAATAAATAATGTTTGCTGTGGTTGCTACAAAGTACAGTACCAATAAAAGAATGGCTCTTTGTTTCTTATCAGGCTGGTTTTACATCAACGCAAAGACATGAAGGCTCCAAGTGACTGAGCATGTTCCTCAGTCTTGTTTCATATTAACTGATTAGTTTTTGTTATTCGGGGTGACTGATGTTGTCAATAAATGACCAAATTGTCTGGAACAAGCTTAATAGCTATGCTAAGTTAACGAAAGCTAGATGAGGTGAAAGAAATATACTTTGCTTAACACAGAATGATTAAAAATCAGTGAAAAATACTTTTCGTCACAAATACAATCAATTGATAATTAGGAGAGAAATGATTAAAAATGTAGAGCAGTCTGCATTGCAGCTATTTAGTTCAAAGTAGGTTATAAAAAAGCTCCTTTTCTCCACACAAACATGCTGAAATAACAAAAGGCCTGTGTTTTAACATTCTGCTTCTTTAAAACTTCAAGATAGAAGTAGCACTTAAATGTTGATCCAGCAAACCATACATACATACATTATGTTACAAAGAGGTGACAAAAATATCACTTCTGTCCCCATGCGTCAGTTTCTGCACTAATCCAGTGAAAGCACTGAAAAGCCATTGATCAGACATCTTTATCTGCTGCAAAAAGACAAATGAACACAAAGGCCTCTAGGGTGTATGATCACATGCCCACAGCCCTCTTATGTACAGTCTATGACGTCTAACCCCTGTTTTAAAAGACAAAGCAGCAGGATGTGCAGCCTGTCTGGAACGGAATCCTCCACAGGACTGCAACAAAAAGTGTAAAAACCCATGAGAACACACACATAAACATATGCAAACATTCTCCAATATAAAATACTAAATAAAGTGGGATTGTTTTGCATGTATTGGATGTGAATGGAAGTATCTTAAAGTGTGTCCTTTGGTTCTGTGTGTTTGGCTCTTCTGATAAGCATTGTCAATTTATTTGATTTGTTCTTTTATAACTAAAAGAACAAGACAAGAAAAATATACTGCCTGCTTCAGCAATAAGTAGCTACTGGAATAAGGCAATGTAAATGTCACTAAAGACATTCCATCTTCTGTAGAGGGGGCGCTGTTCCAGTTTTTCCTGTTAACATGCACAAACGGAAAAAAAACACTCCATACTGAGATTATTCAACACTCAAATGCACAAAAAGGAGTCCTCAAAATGATATATAGAAAACACCTGCTTTGCTCAAAGGCTAATTGTATTGGTTTCAGGAGAAATGAGGAAGGGTGAAAGCCAGTCCAAAATTAAGGCCAGCTAAATTGCATAGAACTTCAGTAGTGCATTAATGCATCAAAAGGCTGTGCTCCTTTCCTCTGGCAACTCTGGCAACCTTACAGAGTTCCCTCAGAAACCCCAACTCCATTCGTCTCCACTTTCTGTGTGTCGTCTCCTGGGCAGAAGACAATTAAGCTCAAACCAGTTTAGTTTGGATTACAAATCCCCCATCTGGACCTTTTTATAAATCATGTCAAAAACAAAACATTAGTCCAAATTGAGAAGTGCAGATATTTTTGATCTAAAATCTAAAATAAAACATTAAAAAGTGTAGATGGAGGTTGGTTTAAGTGAATAATGTATGCGTTGTTCACTGAACAAGGAGCACAATATGTACTGTATTCAATTCCTTTTGAAAAAAGGATGTAAATAGGGTAACAATTTGTAGAAAACACCTCTCAGCCAGTCTAAAATTATTATTATTTTTTTAATTTCTTCCCCCAAATTGATGTGAAGCTTGAGTTTAAATATCCAGTGAGGAAGAGAGCACAGCTCAGACTCTATATGCACCACTTTGTCTTTGTGAAGCACACAGACGATACCCCCACCACATCTGAAACAACATAAATTGTAGAAAAGCACCAGTTCTGGGGCGGCATCTTTGAATGTGACCATCAGAATTTGAGAAGGTCATACAGGCCCAGATTAAGGTCAGACCACCACCACTGCACACGCTCTGTAACCACAGTGGTGACCAGGGGTGGTCTGGAGGAGATGGGTCAGGGCCCGGCTATGCAGCCATCAACTAACGGGGACTTCAGCCTCTGCGTCCTTCTCTGAAATCTCATCCTGGATCTCATCCGTGTTCCCTGAGTCACTGCTGGCCACTGAGCTGAAAGAGGGAGAGTTCCTGCCTCCTTTAATCATTCGCCGACAGGTCTCCATCTGCACGTCCAGGCCTCGCTTCATGCTGCACATCTCCATGTACTCGTGCAAATGGCGGTTCATGTCGCTCTTTGCTGTGGCTAATTCCATCTGAGAGACAGTGCATAAACATATGCAGCATTAGGTCTGTAGGATACAAAGAAATGTGCAGTGTGTGATGTGTGGTAACACTGTTCAGTGATGTTCAAGTGGTGATGACATTATTTTTGTTAAATAAATAGTGAAGTGTCTATATGTCATAAAAGCCAAGTGGCTTCTGTGTTTGTGTGTCCGAGGATTGACACAAAATCCAGAAAGTACTGATCGCAGCAGTTTGGAATACTTATGTATTTTTGGTGAAGGAAGAGACTCGTGAAAATGACAAGCTGATCGGACCAATATTTCAGGAAATAATATTATTGGAATACAGTAGCCTTACAATCACGTTGCTATGGCCAGAACACTTTGGCAGTGACTGCCGGACAAATATGATACAGCATGAACGAATACCTCTAGAACACATGGATCCACAAAGGTCAGTGCGCTAGTTTGTTCTATTGGTCCTAAATCTGACTAACATTGAATATCCTGCTCCCACTGAATAAACTATGAGTCAGATTACATAGAGCAAAATGCACACGAATACCCAACCAACGACACAGAATGATGATTCAAAGAAGCCAATAGAACTATGAGTAATGACGGTTTAATTTCCATTGCCCCCTTTAAAATGTGTCCAAACACTCAGCTCTGTGTTTTTGTTCATGACCCTGTGAACAACACAAAGTACATGTACTCTGGTCATATATAATCTGATCATGGTAACGTACCTTTGTGATCCTGTGTCAGTTAAAGACCTTTTCAGTGTGTCCTCAGATCAGACTTCATGTCACTTGAACTCATCACAACTCTGCATCTTGTTATTAAATATGTACATATTTGTATATTTTCCATGTTTTTCAGTACATATTTTCAGTATAATTTTGTGTGTTAGTTTTTATATACTGTCTTTTAGCATTTCTGTTTAGCAACATAATCTGCTCCTAAACAGAGCTGATACACACATTTTCATTGTTCTTGTAACATTGAGAATAACATTATCGTTTGTAGTCACATGCAAATCAACAATTTTTGATTGAGGGTCTTCAGAGATCTCTCTCTCTTTTTTTTTTTTTTTAAGCGTGGTTCATGTGAGCAGGTCTTTCTAATAAATAGTCACAAGGTTGGAGGGTTTTATTTTTATTTTATTTTTTTGTTTTGGTTTTTTTAGAAGTGGTTCCATGCATGGCTCAAATGTCATTGTTGATTATAATTCGGGTTTGTAAATATCAGATAGTAATTATGTCTTTTGGGAGTCATTATCCAGGGGGTTACTTACTTTTTCCAGTAGCCTGTGTGTTTAATAGGTGCATTCAATGAGGACATGAAAGACTATAATTACTTGTTTGGTATTTGGATCAGTGCATTCAGTTTGTTACTGATGACTAACAGATGCAGGTTAGATTATATTTTATGACCAAAAAGGCTTCACATACTTTTTCTTGCCACTGTATATCATTCATCAGTAGTGCAGTTATATGGAAAACAAAAGAATGGTCATGTGTATTCTGTTAGAACTTTGTCAATATTTTGATATTTGCCCTTAATCAGATCCCTGTTGGAAATGTGGTGTAGATGAAGGTACATTGACACATTGACACATGTGCTGTGGATATGCCCAAAAATTAAACAATTTTGTTTGAAGATTTACAGCTATGTTGTTATAAATGTTATAAAAAGACCATTTACGTTATTCCCCAAGGTATTAGGAGATCCTCTAGTGCTGTCTGCATTTCTCAAACCACTAAAAGACTGGATACAGACTGTTCTAATGACTGGACGACAAATTATCATGAGGAACTGGAAGAAATATGGAGAACCTCTGTTCCAGGAGTGGATGATGGAAGTGGCATATGAGAGAATGTCATATAGGATGCAGGACAAGATAGAAAAATCTGTTTTGAAATGGAGGAAATGCCAGGAATGTTTAGATTTCAAAATCTAAAGACTAAGATTTTATATATATATATTTGAATGATGCCTGATAT
>JAPSES010000211.1:7093524-7111321 GCA_029822895.1 Maxillicosta whitleyi
AATTTCAAAGTGATCCAGAATCCAGGATTTCTTCTGGATCACCCCCAAAAGTTAATCATTTCTTCCTTGTGCCATTGTCAACAAATCCTAAAATTTCATCAAAATCTGTCCATAACGTTTTGAGTTATGTTGCACACAGACAGACAAACAAACACCAGCAAAAACATAACCTCCTTGGCGGAGGTAATAAGTGGTGTTGGGACAGTTACATTCAAAGTGTATTTGACCATAGTCTGCTACATGACTCAAATTCATAAGCATTTAAAACATACAATAGATATACAAGTATAGAGTTCAGAAACACAAAAGCAGTGTTTTGTCAAGAAGAATGAATAAAAATGCCTTCAGATAAGGCCATTTTTACCATCTCAGTTTTCCCACAGCATTAAAGGGGTGAAAATGATATGCAAGTTACATAACATGTAACTTGATTTTTCTCTGTAACCCCATCCTCTCATGTCATGCGTGGAAAGGCAGACCACACTGATCCACTATGGTGCAGAAAGGCTTTGCTTTAAAGCAAGGGCTGATGGGAAAGTGATGCCTTTTAAGTCCTGGCATGAATAATGCCTCTCACTTAACCCTCCAAAAAATAAACATCAAAAGAATCTACTAATCTAAAATGTTTAACAACTTCTGAACCACTCATGTTATCGATATATTTAAATAATTCAGGAGAAATGCAGTTTCTCAGCTTTTTAGCATCATATGATTTATCTTTGGATGTTCAGAGACTCCACAGGGAACATGGAATCATCCTCTACAACATTCACCGATAAAACCCAAAGAGTTTAATAAATAACTAGTTGTAGTCATGTGTTGTTATGATGTTATTGATATTTTGCTGAATTTTTTTTTCTTTTTCTTCATTTTCTGCAGATTTCTCTGTTTCGACCTCATAAATGTTGGATTGAATCAAATTTTTTATGAACATCTGCACGGTCAGCAAATTAAATCTAGGAAAATACATAATTTTCACTGAAAATGGAGAGGATAATACTACCATAAATGCTATAAAATCACTTACAAAAGATGAGACATAGAGACAAATCCATTTATAAGTTGCCACTAAAGGTCTTTAAAGAGTAAAATAGGTTGAACTGTAAATACTTGTCTCTAAGCAGGTAAAGGAAGTAAAATAATGTCTGAATTTCCTCATGATAAACTTTTATAAACCTACTGCGGTAGATAAAAGAACGACACAAGTTATTCTAATCAAGACCTTTTGACCGTATATGCGCAATAATCATTTTCATATTAGTTACTGTTTAGCTTTTATGACCAGTGTCCACAGTCAGAGTTCCATTTTATCACATCATGATGACACAAATATGGAACATTGTTGAAAGTATGTGGACCTGTGGGGACAACAGGGTAGAAAACATGTGGGGAATTTTTTATTTTTTTTATGTCAGTGGGGTTTTGTTGGATTACAGAAGGTAAAATATATTTTAAAAAAAAATAACAGTACATTTCAATTGTCATCACTCACTCATCCAAAATACCCCATATAAAAACACTGCATTTCTGCTTAATAGTTGTTTGTGTGCATTTACTACTGGTCCTCGATGCCTCACAACACTTTTCTTCCAAATCATTTCTTGGCAGGTTGAAAAATTTATTAGTCTTATCATTTCCCAGTTTAGCTAATAAAGCAATTCAAGAGCCAAATAGGTTGAGCAACACTGTGAGTGATACGATTGTATCAAGACAGATCAGAACACAGGAACAGCCAGTTGGCTTTAGGCACCTCAGTTTAACTACTACTACAGAGGATGCACTCAATTTAGCTGCTACATGTTCCAAAAAAGTTTTCTCCTCCCACTTAGGTGCAGACTTAGGTGTTGACTCCCTCAGAATCTCAGACAAACTGCCTCAAAGATGTATGCTGCCATTGACTGATTGGTGCAAAGCACAGACACCAAAGGAAGCTACGAACATTAGGTGGGATGAGCTGTTATATAAGTACTTTGATGCCTACCTCAAGATGTGACACTTAAAATTGATTTCACTTTAACATCTTCTTCCTTTGCCTCTGCTGAACAGCAAATAATTCCGGCTGCTGGTGATATTTGACTCACATCTTGTGCATCCAGGCACAGATCTGCTCCTCTTGATGGGTTTGTAATATGGTTTTTCTAATCTGACATGCATCTTTGTGTCTCTGCATACACTCTGTTGCAGCTCAGCAGCTGTAGCTCTATATTAGCTACAACACCAAAACCATCTGAGCTATATATAAATGTTTAAGCATGTGCAATAGTCGCACTTTCAGAAATATATGTACAGTCACAGAAAACATTCTTACAAGACCATCAAAAATCATCATAAACAATGGTTATGCAATCAAGTACTAACTGCTGTGTGTACCATGTGACTAAAACAGACAAAAGAAATCATGGAATGCCTAAAAATACTGTTTTTGTCAGTACACTGACAGATATTAATGTAAGAACTGAAGTAGTTTTGGTTATTACCAAGAAAACGTGGAAAATGGCTCTGAGATTAAACACTTATGAGTTATTTTTGTTGTTATCATTATATTTGTCCAAACAAATGTACCTTTAGTTATACCAGGCATTAAAATGAACAAGAAATTGAAGAAAACAAGGGTGGTCTAATATTTTTTTCTGTGACTGTATTAGCTCTCTTCTGTGTTTTTGGTCTTCTTATGATAAATGACCTATGGCAACACTTCAAAAAGTCTGTATCTGAGTATATTGGTGAAATATACTTTATTGTTTATATTTCCAACCTGCTGCAGGGATTCCACCGTAGACTCCAGCTGCTCTCGTTTGGACAACTCCTCTTCCCATCTGCAACACAGAGCACAGAGGTGGGTCAGTTACTGCTGGGCCTGGTCCCTCAGGGGCCACTAGGCTGGGTAATGGTACTTTTGTGGGGATAATACTCCCATCTCTGGTTGCAAAATGCCCTTGACTGTGTGGGTTCACACCCACTTTCCTTCTGTTTCCAATCTTTTGTCTCCTTTCCCCTTTGTACGGTCAACTTTAAAACCCAACCGCTGCAATAAAAAACGGTTGACGGTCCCATCCTCCTTCAAATACAACGCACATTGTTCATGAATAGTTTGTGAACCTCTGAGTGGCTACAAAGTGATATTTGAGCATTTACACACAGGATAGGAGGGGTCTATCTGCTGCAGCCGGAATTCCTTTATGTTCACAACTCCATTCCTCAGTAAAAGGAGCGCTGTGTACATACTGTTTCAAGGTGAATGAAAAACTGACCATGCATGGACAGAATTGTTCTGCTTTAAAAGTTGCATTGATGGAGTGTAACATATTAATCTAACATTTTTGCAATTATTAGTGCTAGCATTCTTTTTTTTTAAAATCCAATATATAATTGAAAGACTGAAAAATATGGTACTTGCTTCCTTTAATCTAGTTTCTCTGTCTGTAGTCACTGCTCTGTAGGATTCTGCAACATAATCTTTTACTGCAGCATTTGGACTCAAATCTATATTTTGCCAGTTGTGATTTTTACCCTTTACTTATTATTTACATCATGGCATCTGATGTGTTTGTTTAGATGTAATCTTGGGTTAACTTTATAGGAAATGCTGCTGGGAGTTCCCTGCAGTTTTTCTGTTATAGGCTCAGTGGGTGAAACGAATGAATCTAAAAATGAAAATGAATCTAGTGGTGAAGCCCCAGGTTGCAACCAATACAATTCACCTCCACTAAACCTACAGTGGCCACTGAAATGGCTCTTCTTAAAAATGTTTTAGTAAATGGGATAACTTTTGTCTTTACATCAACATAGTAGGTGATAATGAAAGTTGATTTTTTTTGCAATTTTTTTTGTGGTTCAATTTTAATATCTTTATGGTGGAATTCAGCCTCTGTATCTAAACCAGCCTAGACACAAAACAATCTATGTGCAGATCTAAATACATATCTATGCTAGAACCTTGGCAGAGTGCAGTGACAGGAGAATTACCCTAGCATTTATGTTTTAATGGCACAGGAAGAACATATCATGGAAAAATGCACCACTGTAACCAAAATACCATACCTTTTATTTTTTTCCAGTGATTTACCACTATGTCAACATGATTGTGAGTACTATATTTAATTCCAGAGGTTAGATTCTGGAGTAATTCTGAATCTTATTCCCAAAATGTATGTTGCAAATGTGTATCAGTTCCAGTGTTGGTTAATGGTCTCCTTAGTTAATATTCTGTATAATTATTAAACCTATAAAACTATTAGTCCTTATTGTATATATAGTATGTGCACAAATGTATTGTACTACATTGTCATCACCAGATGACTCATAAACGATGCACTGCCTAGAAAAGCAATTAACATTTTTGGCTTGTTAAATTTGAAGGCAACATGAGATGACAGAGTGTATCAGGGATGATCATAGGAAGCAAAAATAAACTTGCTGCCGTCCTCGTGCCTGTAAGTTGTGATTAGCGGTACAATTCCTGTTTTCCTCTTGTGACTGTTCATGCCAGTCCTTTGCACCATGGTAGCTATGTCAAAACATAATTATGAGTCTATTTACTTGCCTTCCACGGTTGCTTTTCCTCATAAAGCATACACCTCTCAGCTCATGCTGCATCAGTCGGTTCAGCATGCTCCTAATACACTCATACTGCTTCATCAGATATGGGATGCTGAGTCACAGACACTTCCCCAAAATAAAAGTGGTTCAGAATGGACAAGGAACTCATTCAGTGATATGAGGTAACCACAAGGCATCAGACACCCATGTGATGATGAGCCACTGTGGGCCACATGGATCAGGACAGCAGGGGATCAAATGAGAGGGGGGTTTCTGAGTGAGACTTCCACTGTGAAGATTTATGTGCAGTGGTGGTAGAAGCTCATTCCTCTCTATATAAGTTTAATGAAAGGGACTAAGCTGACATTTGACGATCACCGCAGGGACATTAGCCTACCCATTGCCTTTAGCACTGGGAAAGAATCACAGACACAACAAGTCCACTACATGCGTCACTGGACATTCACTTTCTCAACAAAACTCGGCTTTGTTTCCATTCCAGACCCCCTGAATGTATACTGTCTAATTAGAGAGGAGTATTCCTTGGCAGGGCGTGCCAGTGCACAGTGTGATTGAAGCCTTGTTCTAAAAATGCTGGCAGTGCTGCTTTACTGTGTCCACAACACTCCGCCTGTCTGCCGCAGGACTCTCAGTAAGGTCACTGGGGTTTGCAACTGCATCACATCCTCTGCAGACGTAAACCTGTTTGCCACAGCATCTGCATCACTTATGTTGTCACTTCCTTCAATGTCTGCTTTAATACCATGGGTAATAACGGGACAACACAATTAAATTGGCCTACTGAAGAAAGGGAGCCTCCTTCTGTCAACAAAATGTCAAGCCTATTTATGTTATCTATCAAAGGTAATGGGATCATTGACAGGACTAAGTAGCAACGGCTTCCACTTAATGTGTGCCCTTGCACTCGAGCAATCCATAAAAGTCGAATAGAAAACTTAAACATCTAGATTAACAGACTGAAAATGGCTAATCCAAACAAGGATAACACGATAGCAGAGCAGAAGTATTCAGTGTGGCTTCAGTCATGGTGGTGTAGTTCTGGTTTTCCTGTACCTTTGGTGTGACTCAGTCAAACGAACACACCCGGAGTCTCCTTACAAGGGCAAAGACAGCATGAGGCCTGGAGCCTGTGTCAACTCATGGACATCTGTTTATGCCCAGACACAACCTCTGCAATCCTTCTCTAAAGAATCAAAAAACAGCGGCGCTACATGAATTAGGTCAGCCTAAAACACTGAAACTGCTGCAAAGAATTTTGTGGTTTCTTCTCCACATTCAGAGGGGTGGTTAAAATGAAAATAGATCGATTTGATACACATAAGTGGATAACATAAAAAAGCCACATAAACACAGACTTAACATCTGTAATGCAATACAATCTAGTCCACATTCATTCTTTGACTTTTAGTTTTATGTATATTGTATGGTTATTGTATGATAACCCAATGTGTCTTGAATGCATATTTTGTATTATGTCATAATCTGGATGATAATGACACAGAAAATAATGAAGTGTCTCATATCAAAGAGACACTTTCTCGTACAAAATGTTTGTCTGTTGAACAATAGCATTCCTGGAGCCTTTGCCAACTAACACTCCCTGCCTTGTGTGGTATGTCTGGAAGGTACTTTTGCATGTGAGCTGCCTCTGTGGTTTCCCATCACTGTGCCTCAGGACAGGGAGGAAACCATACATGTACATCCAAAATCAAATGCCTTAATATTTTTGGTTGATTCTTAATAATTGACGACAGCTCATGATAGTTTGATTGTTTTATGGCACTCATATGATTTAATAACGGAGCATTGTTTATCTCTGCAAAAATTAAATAATGAAAGATAATATCTTGGAGGTAAATATCATGTTATAAATTATGATTTTTTTTTTCAATCACATGTTTATCCAATCAAGATCACTGTGTTCATTTTTTATTGTGCAACCAGCAGTAAATACCAAAAGGAGTGGGAAATATGCAGTAAATACCAAAGGAGAAAACTCTGAGGTGTGGTTGTGAATGGTTCCATGAAGCCTGTATTGCTCATAGCAAATAAAATGCGAACTGAGACAACACCCTGTTTGGAGTATATGATGCTCAAACATATATTCGGCAGATGTTGATTCCTACAGAACTATTTACTGGGGGCAGCCGTGGCCTACTCAGCTGGAGAGTCGGCTTGTGACAGGTTTGATCCCGTGGAATGGTGGGGAGTTGTTGGCTGATATGCCCTTGAGCAAGGCACTTATCCCCTCCCCCCATTTGTTCCATGGGTGCCTGGCATGGTGAGCCCATTGCTCCTAGCATGGAGTATGTGATGCATGATCTAGTGATGGGTTAAAGGCAGACAAATTTCAAATGTGTGGTGTATGTGTGGCAAACTACTACAGACAAAATAAAGATTCAATTGTATTCTATTGTTAGATTTTGTAATGTCAAAATACCAAAATTAGAATTTATATACTCTATATAAATACTATATACTGTATATAGTATACTATATACTGTAGTCTGAAGCTGACAACTGATTCACCAGCCATTATTACCCCATGTGAAGTAAATCTATCTACTATCTTTGGCTGTTATAAACTGAATAATTCAAAGTGACCCAAATAAACAAATCTCGATCACAGAAAAGTTCAAAGTCAACTGCAACTGAAATAACTCAGGGAAATTAAATGTGCAAATTTTATATTTTAAGATATTATTTTCCCTCAAAGACAATAATTAAAACCTGATATCAGCCATGCTTTGAGTTCTGCTAATACTAATAATATGTAAAACATCCTCTCAGCACAGATTAATCAATTAAACTTCAAACTTCAATTAAAATTTCTAAACAATTTACTACAACAACTAATACAATTACTTCCATTGCTGAATTATGTTCTACAAAATTAATCTAATACCACTTTTTTTAACATGTCTTTTCTACAACATCTCTGCAGAACAGACTGATGTACCCATGCATACCAATAAAGACGGTTAATAATACCATTATAATTAATTATCACGTGAGTATGATAGTAAAACAGGAAGTGTTACATGACAACACATTCAAGGATCGATATATCTGGCTACATGTGGGACAAAAACGCCTGTTCAGCTGTGTTGCTTGCATGAAATAATGGCGCTTGACAGCTCTGATAAATCATGTCTGAGAGGACGGAGCACATGTGAGTCGTCCCATAGGTTCCTATATTGGTCGAACGTATAGAACATCTTCTCCGTGACAGCGATCCCCTCCTTCTGCATGCAATTGCCCAGTGCACATACAAGGGGCTATAACTCACACTAGGCTGTGTTTTTTCAAATTATGTTGGCTGGACACGAGGAGCATGCTGGGAAGGAGCATCTGTGGTGGTGTGATGTGAAATAGTGAGTAATGTAAGGCTTTCCTGTGAGAAAAGGGGAGGTCTGACTGGAGTGGGTCATCGATTGAATGTCATGATGCTCTGTAATCTATAACCTCCCCAGACTCCACAGAGAGACACGTGTGGTGTGCTAATGATGCAGTCCTGTGAAATGGAGCAACAACGTCAAGCCACCCCGGAGCCCACCGTCTGGCTCCTCAAGGGTCTCAGCTGACAGTAGAGCACCTCAAGGTCAAAACTCATTTCATTTGTTGGGCCTTGGTCTCATTCAAACTCCACCTCTCACCCTTATCTATGACAGAGACATCCACCACACACACACACACACACACACGCACACACGCACGCACACACACACACGCACGCACGCACGCACGCACACACACACACACACACACACACACACACACACACTTATCCCCCATCATCTCAAGCCATTTTGTATCCATGGAAACTAAGCAAATCCACCTGCATCCAAAGCCCATACAGATGAATCCCCAGCTCTCATAATCATGTAAACTCTGCACAGAAATGTCCGGGAAGATAATTGATCACTGACGGACAGATGGATGGATACTCTGTTTCATGTTCCATGAGCGCAGCCAGACTTAAATATAGCCCCTCGACCCCAGACAGGACACAGACACCAGCAGACCGAGCAGGAGGAATGTCTGTGTTGCTAAGTGACCACAGACATTTTCCCCAAGCCATCATTATCATTGGCTCTCAGGGAGCAAACACATTCTGCTAGTAGCCTATATAACGCAAAGTACTCTTCTATTGATTTCTTATTTTATTTGAAGCCATTTTCATATTTTCTGCTGCACTTTCCAATCATGGGAAACAAATTGTCAAGTGGAATGCCTTTAACATTTAACGGGGCTCAGTTGGTAGAGTGGGTTATCCAATGACCAAAGGGTTGGAGGTTAAAATCCTGTCCACATGTTGAAGTGTCCTTGAGCAACACACTGAACCCTAAATTGTTCCCAGTAGTGTCTGGCATGGTAATGCCTTGCATGGTACATTAGCATACACTACATACACCTACTGGTGTGAGTGTGTGTGTGAATGGGTGAATGTAAGGCTATGTACAGCACTTTGAGTACCAAAGTGTAGAAAAGCAGTGCAGACCATTTAACCTCCAAAACAACTCCAGTATTTTTAGATTATATTCAAGTAATGGAAAAATTCTAGTACTTTTTCACTGTTAAATTTCTATTGATAACATACGTATGGAATGTGCGATGGATAACTGGATGACAAATTACAGCATGTCTCCTCTTAGGAACAATAGTGTCTGTGTGGACTGGAACTGACAAAAGGAAGTCGTTGAGTATGAAATGCGAAACACCGGTCCCCCAGACTTGTGATTGGTCTGGTATTAAATAGATCGGGCATATTTCACAGCAACTGGCCCAGTTCCAGACTTTTTTTTTTCTTAGTTTTCTTAGTATTGAATGCACTGAGAAAACCGGATAGCTGGCCAGGCTACCATAGCACCACACCTGAGTCAGATCTCCATTAGGAGCCTTTGTTTTTTAGCAGCCCCTCTGCTCAGGTGTGGTTCTGGGACATGACTGCTGTCAACACTGCTGCTGCCACCTCAGACATCCATAGACTTCACTCTTCACAGCCAAAAACCAGACTGTCACTATCAGTGCTGTGGACTGTGGACCACTTTTCACCCTCAGGTTTTTCCATCTATGTTCACATTTATTTTTTGTTTAATAAATCTGCTTCAGTACCGTGCATTTGAGTCCGTACATTCACCCCATCATGACAGAGATGGGATGAGAATTAGTAAAATTTTAAATGATGATTTGATGACGATGATGATGATGATGATGATGATGATGATTTTAGATGATTCCAAACAGATCTTTAGTGCAGCTATTGACAATACAAACCATTTTTGAATTTATCTTTTTAGTGACATTCAGTATCAGATATTTGCATTTGGTACATCAAATGTATATATCATACATTGGATGTCTGCTCTAAATGCCAAAATAATATTTTTGTTTTATGTCAGATAACCAAATAAGAGGAAAAAAAGAGGAAAACCTATGTAAAAGTAGGGAGTGATTTTTTTTCCATTCAACACAATCACTGATTTCTGAAAATAAAATATACAGGATGGGACATAGTTGACTCCCTGTATGCAAATTTTTCAGATTTGTGATTAACAAATGCTGTTATCTTTTCTATTTTTAAATATCCATTGTGATTTCCATCCATCTGTTTAAAGTTAGGCTCTCCTGTAAACGTCATTTCCTAGTAATAGTGTTTTTACAGGCCACTGGCAAAATATTCATTAAATGTTTATCTCTTTTGGTCATTCCCGAGGTCTGTTTCTGAAGAACAGAATTTTACTTTCAAAGATAATTTCACATTTAAAAACATCCTGTAGGGAATTGTGTATCTCTTTCCATTTGAAGAAGCAATCTTGATAATACCATGATACAAATGTGTATAAACGATGAGCTTTATACTTTATTTAGTGAGTGATACAATCAGTGGATAAATAGCCCTGACTACGTGCATTCAGATATGTGCTAATGAGAGTCTGGAATATCAGAACATAGAACCCCTTTAAAACATATAGTAAAAATATGGTAAACAGGCTGCATGTGTATGTAAGGGCTGGCTATAGTATATTCTATATATACACTAACATGTAAAATTCATATTTTGCAAAAAAAAAAAAAAAAAAAATCTAAGTATAAACCAAATATAACCTTGATATCGCAATATACTGACTTGGAATGCTTGTAACACAGATTCTTGCTGATACATAACCCTACTTAAGTGATAAAGTCCAAGTATCCATCTCAATCCAGAAGAGTTACTTTCCAGCGTAATCTCAGTGAACACACACTTGTCAATGCTTAGTTATAATATATGTTTAGCCCAGACAGGATAGAATAAAATTAAAACTGCAGATGAGAGATTGCATGCACAGGGAAATGTAATCTGTGAGTCTGATGAATGTTCTCTGTCTAAACCCAGACATCTGCTTTGATTTAAGTTGCTGCAATGGCACTAGACTGTTATCTTTGTATCTTTACACTCACAGCAACTTACAACAGAGATAACACTTCCATAAGCTTCATTTATGACAGTTGATCCTCAGGAATAATTATCCGATTAAGTGAAATATCTTATAAATAAAGAGTAAATCCTCTGATAGGGGACCGTGTTTTCACTGATTTCAACAGAAGGGCTCTGACACGCAGGTTCAACCAAAGGAAGATACAAAACAACGTGGACAAGTTGCAACACACCTTATAAGAAAACAAAGTCTAGTTAAAAACTATTTTCTCTGAAACCTGTTAGGTCTTTTACAAATTAATTTACAATGATCAAAGCATTAGACTGAATAAAGGGTTTGGTGAAAGATCCTCCCTTTATAGAGACAGACTAACAGATAAGTGGGGCCACTGTTGTAACATGTCTAATCCTTCATCATACTGCCACACTGACGTCTACTGACAATATGGGTGTGAGCTCCACTTGTTTGCTTTACACAAATGCTTTATCTAATTACTTAACACTAAAGCCAGCCCAAGCCCTTTTCCTCTGGCCTGGGGGAGACTGCTGACAGGTTGGTTGTAAACTGTTTTGGGGGAGAACATGCACATAAGTATTACATAGTAATTATCATCAGTTTGCAGGTAATAGGTTTGACCTAAGAGCACTTTGAAACCAATGGATAATTGCTTCCAAAGTATCTGTGTAACTGTTTATGATGGCAATAGTTTCTAATTCTGTCAGTGGTTAAACTTTGCAGTGACATGCAAAACACCCAAATCTTAATAGTCCATTTAATTTGACAGTTAAATGTCTCTGTCTGAAACTTACATATTAAAAACAACCCTCTAAACTGAAAACTAAATTAAATATTTTGCTATTCGTATCCTCACTGTCTTTGTTTTTTGTCTCTGAACTCATTTAATGCAACAAAAAGCAACAAGGGTGAAAAATTGCTTTAACATAACAACACACGGAGTCATCTGCTGCTTATGAGGAAACTCTGCAGCAAAGAGGGTGACAGAGCACTGTGACAGAAAATCAGTTTTCCCTGCAGTCTTTATCTTCCCACACTACAAACTGACCCCACCCCACACCCTATAAAGCACATAAAGCACAGTACTTTGCTGTTAAGTTGTTATTTTCCCACTGATGTCATTTACTGCAGTGCACATTATAGCACCAGTCTCCGTACAATATGCCTCTATCCCCTGGTTATTGACTTAACATATGACTGAGCTCCACAACAAAAAGAGTAAATACATAACGTCATGTAAAAACACTTCACTAAAGAGACTGTCCCAGTCTTCTAAACAATCCTATAATGGGAAGCTTTGAGTTGGATGTTCCACTTGATAAATGACATGGATTTGTGAGATTCCTTACAAGTGCATAAGAATAAGAGCACAAACAACGCGTGCATGTCCAGGCCATGTTAGGGTGGAGCTGCACTGGGAGTGACATCCCATTAAAGAAGAAAGGAAGATGAAAATGTTCACTTCTGGAACAAATCTCCACTGGCCGGGGTGTGTACAAATTACTGACGACATAATAGATCTGAGACATCATCATAACAGAAATGAAGTTCCTTTTGTGCTTCTATGTATACACACCTGGAGGGTGAACCCCTTCAGTGGAAATAGAGCTGCAGCCCTGTTCAAACAAGTCTAGTGTCTACACTTTTGACTTAATCCGAAGCAGACTTCCGGTTTCAGCCTAGTGACTCTTGAGCGAAACCTGACCTCTGACTGACAGCGCTGATGTACAGAGCACGTCTAACACTGAAAGGCCTCTTCATTTTCCAAAAACAAAGGCTGACTAGTGACTCTGTAAGAATGCTTATTTTGTCAGTAAATATGTACATGCACCATGCACTGAAATTTGTCTTCTGTCTTTAACCCATCACTACATCATGCATACATCATACACTTCATACTAGGAGGGGGTTGAGTGCCTTGCTCAATGGCATATCACCCAACAACTCTCCGCCAGTCCAAGGAATTGAGCCAGAGACCCATCGGTCACAAGAAGACTGCAGCCATCTGGGCTGTGGATGCCTTCTCTTTGCAGCACAGAGAGTTTTAAGAGAAGTGAAATGTATATTTTTGTGTTGCTTTGTGTTTTGTGTTTTGTTTTTTCAGTTATGTAAAACACAAAAACAAAGTCTTAGATGTGTGTAACTAACTGATTAATTAACTTTCCAGTCCTTATTCAGAGAAAGAAAGAGGTTCAGATACAGACAACAGTCATTAGTATACAGATATAATCCTTAGTTCAATTTAACTTCCTCCACATATGTGAGAAATGGAGTCCAAGCACTTGAAAAAGTGTTCACAGAACAGGTCCTCAAAGACCTGAGCTTTTCCATCTGTATTAATGACAACATATCATTGACCCACGGTTGTAAAGAAGCTAAATTTGGGGGCTTTGTGTGTTTTATAGTTAAATAAATGTCACATGCTACTATTCTGAAGACAAAAAGCAACTGGTGTAAAGAAGAGAGAATAAATGACAACATACAGAGTGTATATAGTCCTAATATATGGATTAAAGAACAACCGAATATTCAGTCAGATGGATCCATTATTCATGCATGATAATCTGATCATGCAGTTCTCTGTAGGTATGGTCAGAAATGTGTTTTGTAAGCCTTGGTGAGGCCTTGACCTTTAACCTTTAGCCAAGCCAAATTAGAAAAAAAATATCAAACAACTTCTAAAACATCACATTACATTCATAAGAGTAAACAGAGAGGCCATGATCTTTGACCTTTGGCCATCATAATGGTTTCAGTTATTTGTTTTGTCCAAAGTTTACAATTTTCAGTCACAATGTTCCTCAGATTTTGATGTAAAATTTTACACATGTATCACATACACATGCTGTGGATGTATCTAAAAACTGTTGTGTTCCCGAGAGCCACGCAGGTAACACTGATCTACAGGCAAAATGTGAATATGTGTGTGTGTGTGTGTGGGGGGGGGGGGGATGTGAAATTCTATGAATTAATGAGAGAATGGGTTTTACTCAAAAGGAAACTGTCTCTGACCTACCAGTCCTACTTCAGAACACTGTCTACATATTAGAGTATTTTCATTTTTCAGGTACTTTCAAATGTAAGACTTATTAATCGAGTCCATAAATATATATAAACCTATGCAAAATACTTTATCATATATCTTGAAACCATTACCCAAGCAGAAATTTTGCCATTCGTTTTCCAAATTCATCAAGATTGACCATATTTTATCCCTGACGCGGAGCTGTTCCAGAAAATTGTAGACCTGTGTAGTATCACTTTGAGATCTGCATGTATCATATACTATTTCTTCCATTTTCATGTGAGATTATCTAAACTGTGAGAAATGATAATATCATACAGGTCCTGAAATACTTCACTGGTTCCACAGATAAAAACCTGCACCTGTGCCTTAAATGGTTAAGATGATGACCATGATCCACACCATCCATGGTTCAAGTCCTGCACGTAAAGACCTCTTCATCATTATTGATCATTCTTCGTACCAACGGGTTCCAATCTCATGGAAGACTCTGGAATTTTGTTTACATTTATATCACAAATTGTGCTGTGCTCTAAAGGTCATGATGAAAATGGTGTCAAAGGATATTAAAGACATTCATTTGTCAGTGCATGAAGCTTCACAAATAATTCCAAGGAGACACGCCTGTGGCCTACTTTAAGGTCAAACACGCAGGAGCACAGAGACTGATTTAACACCACTGTCAAGACTCTCACACGCCATCCTCCTATTTGGCACATGTGTGACATTATATACAGTTCTGCCCAAGGAGATGTGTTTGCGTGTGTTGTTTTATGTGTTCTACACATCAACATTTCCCCTGGAATAATAAGCCTTAGAAATATCGGGGTTATTAAGTTAGAATGCTGTATCAGCATGTTCAGGACTTTAGGAAAACCATAAATGCTTTCAAAAAGAGCAGGTCTGAACAGAAAGGCAAGACACTTGTTAAATTATTAGGTGTAAATAAGGATTACATCTGATCATTACGATCTTAGCAGTGTAATTTACATGACCTAACAAATGTGTCCTCTTTACTTCAAAACATAGTGGCTGCAAGACGCAACAGTACTTTTCCAATACAATCTGCAGTATGTTCCCTCCATATAGTCACACTCCAAAAAAGACAGGTGCATTCCTGCACCTTTAAATATGGCAACACGCCACTGCTCTCAGCTGTATCGATACCCATGAATAATCAAACATAGCCGCACAGCACAGCAGCAGCAGCAGCAGCATCTCTATACAGAGGCACTGAGAGAACAACAGCAGGGCCGTGGAGATGGTAACAAACTCCCATCACATAGATTTTCCTTCCAATACAGTCTTTTCTGAGAAAGACAATATTTCTGTCTGTGTTGATCTTTTTCACCACAGTCCTTTGCCGGAATCACTGATGTTATTTTAAGCATTTAAACTGGTCCATTCATAATTACAGATGCAAAAATATAGTGTTATTTTCTGTTTGTTTATTTGTTTATTTTGTTTTTGTTGTTTGCCCCCTGTTTCTGCAGGCAAATCCCCATTACATACAAAAAATTAAGTTAACTGATGTAAAGCTCTTAATTACCTTACTTGAATGAGCACAAATTCAATCATGCAAAATTAAATTAAATGAAAGAAAAAGAATTGAATATAACACAACAGATACAAAACAGCCACTCCTTTTTGTGAAATAAAATGTTTTATAGTGACACTCAAATAATTTAGTAATTTTTGCTTCCATCTATCCTTTGCATTCACACTATTTTTGCTTGTAGAAAAACAAAAACTGCTTTATGGTGAAAAAAACTAAAAGTCCTTCTTTTTTAATGTCATGAAGTGTTCCAAAAGTTTTACAAAATGCAGTTGTTATTGGCTCTTTTTATCTGTGGATTAATGCACGTGTTTTGACCAGCTGATAGAAATAGGTTATTTTACTACTACTACGGACTAGTGTTGAATCTTTGATAATAATAGAGGTCCTCCGAAGAACAGAGATGACAGGGGAATGATTAGTGGAATATCCTTTGACAAATTGAATACTTTACCTCTTCAATGAAGATAATTTACAATAATACTAAAATCCAGTGTGACTAAAAAAAAAAGACAAAAACATGTTTTGCGCTCAAGAAAAGCACACTGCACAGACAGGAAGAGGGAGTGAGCCAGAGACAATACAGACTCTAATCTGGAGCTCAATGGTCTTAGTGAACTGAGCTCTCAGTGTGTCTCAGATGCAGGAAGTCTTCTACTTTGAGAGGCCTGAGTTCAGCATGGCGGCTGCGTGCCAGAATGTGGTGCAAGGCTGGCTGGAGGATGAAGCCTCGGTGCTAGGTGACGGCTTAGAGAAAATCCCTGTTGTGAATAGAAGGCCTGGATTACGCAGGGCAGGTCAGCACCAAAGACAAACTGGGGTACCGAAGAGTTCATCAGTGCAGTGTGTTGCTCTTCGTGGGGAAATTTGATATTGGAAATGCAACGCAGTCACCTTTGGAATCTCAGTTTTTCTCATCCTGTAATTGGTCAGTCCTTTATTACTGCAAACCTACTGTAAATCCTGCTTCCATAGGAGGTGCTGAGCTCTGCCTTTCACCTCTGTTAAGCACAGGAAGAAAGATCAAAGCCTCAGAAAATTCTCATTGCATTGATCCACACATAGCTAAATTCAGCTGTAGTTGAATTATTCATGCAGGAAGTACATGCCCAGGAGGGTCCAATGCTGTTCTGGTTCACTATATGTCCTGTATCAGCCATACAGTGATCCAGCCGGACAGTTGTTTGGCCTCTTGTCAATAATGGAATAAACAACCAATTAGGAGAGGCCACAGCTATAATCCCAGGGTCTCTGGGTCCAATCTGTGTCCTTTAGCACAGTATACTTAAAATACTGCAGTAAGCATTACATTACCCCTAAAAAGTGCATAAGACTGTAAATTAAACTTTTCTTGCACTTTCACTGTTTACCATCTCAACAACTCCTTTCATAGCTGCATACAGTTCCTTTACATAAAATCTAATCTGCAGTCATATCAACTGTATTTAGTGTGCTTATTCATCTTTGTAATAGGCTATGAATGCTGGTCTGCATATAGCTCTTTGAATATATATTTTCATATCCCTGCAAGTCAAATTACTGTCCTTTAGTTCCTATCATTTTTTTGTGTGGTGATACACAAAATATCTAAAACATTATGCAAAAAAAGCTAACGCATATCATGTAAATTCTTCTTGGTCACGTCACAGAGGCAAATTCTACCCAGTGTTTTGTGTCATTAGATGTTCGTCATTGTCAGTTACACTTTTAATGGCCTTTTAAGCTTTATCACATGTTGGTGGCACTTATGGGCAAAAACTGACTGACCCCACAGTGATACATTTCACAGTGATGCATGATAGTGGAATAAAAACTGTGGCTGATGGCTTTAGTATTGTCCTTGCCCATCTTTGCATGGTCGTTTATCAGCATGAACAGTATGTATCCTCACAGCCCAGACACTGTGGCACTAAGTGGATGTCTAATTTATGGAGCTTAGCCCTAGACTGTTAAATGGATATGAACTGTATATTTTTGTACGGTGTGTTTTGATACATGCTATGTGTGTGTATGGGTGTGTGACCATGTACGCTTTTGCATATGACAGCAGTGAATGAACAAAGCTACAGGCTCAGATCATTTAGTTAATCAGTTAAAGAGCTTTTCTTAGATCCACAAACAACTGTGAAAGAACAACATTGTTCTCAACTAAAATTATGTTTTATAATAAGGAGAACAGAAACATGATATTGGTCAATAAATTTTTCCTACAAACCCCCC
>JAPSES010000211.1:7114788-7129623 GCA_029822895.1 Maxillicosta whitleyi
ATATATGAATTAACAAATGTGAAAAACTCTGATTAGTGTTTACATTTGACACAATCTTACTAAGTACTGGCCGAAACTGTTGATGAAAATCTGCCCATATTGATAATTAACACAAAACATTATGAATTATTTCATGTTTAAAGGCTGATTTATCTTATCCTTATCTTCTTCTTAAACTGGTTTATGGTTGACCATGACAACATTTAAGATCTAAAGGTACAATATTCAAGAGAAGTCTACGGATAGATTGAACACATTGAAACATCCATGTGTAAAACAAGTAAAAACAACCAAACACTGAAACAGTTCCAGGGATACAGTGCTTCAGTTCCCAACATGAACAAACGAAATCCTAAAAACAAAATGAGATATACTGTGAAAATGATACTCATCATTATGTGTGATGTATAGCACAGTTTTTAATGGCCCAGTTCTACCGTGTTTCTATAAGTGACCTGGCAGATTTACAAGATCAGGGCCTAGACGTTATCCGTGTCCTAAAACCGGGATAAGATTACACGTAGGACCAGATGACTTTAAAGAAGTAAACATGTATGTACTCACTGACCTACACTGGTTGGTACAAACATGTTTCCATTACTATAAGTCTATAAACACTACAGTGATCCTGGTGGACTGTGTTAAAGATATCTAAGGAATACAGCTCAGTAAATAACTGAACCAGGGATGTCAAACATATGGCCTGTGGGCCCAAACCAACCTGCCATATAGTTTCCAAACTGGCCTATGGAATGAATGCTTGAAGGGCAAAAATTACACTGAAGATATTAACAGTGATATTTCCATGATATTATGTCTGTTACTGTTTGTGTATTTGTGGATCCAGTGTGATCTGTACATGTATGAAAAGTAAATGCATAATATTGTTAAAATTGCACATTTTTCTTCAGGTTTTTCAGGCTATTGAAGGAAAGTTTATAGCTTTTTTTTTTTTGCACTAACACAGATACAAATCTGGAGTTTCTAGGTTTTTATTTTACTGGTGGGCCCACTTGAGTCCACATTGGGCTGTATGTGCCCCCTAGAACTAAAATGAGACACCCCTGGGCTAAACAATTCTAACCAACGTTTTTCATTTAAGTTCTACTTCATATCCTCTTTCATTAATAATAAATGCACCCTCAGCCCCTTTAATGAGTCTACCAGTGCAGTCACTCACCTTTTCTTGTATTCGTCTCTCTCCCTCTTGACTTTGGCCAACACATTATACAGAGCCCTCACTTCTGGGGTTATGGTGTCTATCTGGACCCCCACACCGTCCGGATGCGTCCACGTCACCCCGGGCCCGTGCAGGGTCTCAAAGCGCTCCCCTTGCCTCCGGACGTGCGTGAAGCTCCAAATGGTCCCCGGGAGCCGAGACTCGGGTCCGTCCGTCTGGACTGCGACTTCCCGTGCGTAAAGTCCACGGTAATGCGGTCTCTGCAAAGCTTGCTGCAGTTGAGTCTCCAGCAGTTTGTTTCTCCTCTCCAGTTCATGGACTTTGGCGAGAAAGCAACGGAATCGCAGGTTGAGGGTTTTCAGCACATGGATGTTGGAGCCCAGGTCATTACGCAAAGCGCTGGTCACCGCGCCCGACCCGGTGGGGACGCTGCAGACCGGACCGGGCGGTGTATCGGAGAAATAAAGCGAGTTCATGTTGGTAGACAGCAACAACAACCGGCAACAATCCTACTAAGGCTTTGCGTTGCTTGGATGCAGAAACTTGTTTTTATCTCTGCATATTCCACAACAGTCCCACTCCTTTCCTTATACTGCGGATGCTGAGAGTGTGGCTGGAGATCGGATGACCATCACTGTCCCTGCTAGGTCATAATAACACGGATCCCCTGCAGCATGGGTGCTCACAAAAAACACAAACATAAACCATCAGAGTAATTTAACAGGCACAGAGGGAATCATCATCATCTGAAGTAGGGAGAGATTTGACGCAGACCAGCATTACTTCCCGTCAGCCTCATCTCTGTGCGTTTGCCTTTGCTTTGTCAGGCGCTGCTGATGCTGTGCAGGTTCATATAGCCGGCACGAGAAGATGGTCCACCTTCTTCCTTTTACCATTCCCTGTTACTGAAGCGCTATCTAGTCTCCATGTGGTGCGGTTGCATGGCAGGATGCGGGACCGCAGAGCCCGGCCTCTCCGTGGTGTACAGGGATCATGTTGCAAAGTGCTAAACTCGGCACTATCACCCACATCTGCCCCTCCTACCTCCCTCCCTCCTTTTCACCCACACCGACAGCGACGAAATGGATCACATCCAGACTCAAGTCATAAACACAGGCCAGATTAATAGGTACACTACAGAACAGTATTTGCCACTTTATTTCTAATCAACCAATTCATATAATAAATAATTAATGTAATAACCTCACATTTAGACACATTTTCATTCATTTCATGTATTCCACCCATTGTTTATACTCTCCCCCTTCAATTTAACTGACATCCATATCAGGTCTATCGTTCCAATTTTATCTTTTTTACATCCTTTCCTCAAGTTCCCCTGATCAATTAAGTCTTATATGATACTGACTGAAGCCATTGCCACTGGTTTTTAAAATCCATATTTGTGACCACATGCAGTTCTTGATGAGGTTGTTCTGAAAGCTGATCACTGTGGATGTTTTGATGCTTTCATAAAACACTGCTATCAGACCATCCTGGTGTTATTTAATGCTGCCACCTCTCTGAAAGTATGATGCACATGCCCACTCATGTCTAGATTACTCACAGGGCACTGAGGGCAAAAATGCTTTAGACCCTGAACATATAGTTATAATTTGACATATGAGATTGCAACAGGTGTATTCTAAGATTTGTACATCAAGAAGGGGCCCAACTTTAATTTTCACTTGAATCTTGGATATAGGCTTTCTGGTTACACTACAGTCTACAGGCCCGTTTTACACTAGATTATACCAAGAATCCTTTTCAACGTGCATGTAGTTGCTGTTTTGACACAGGGGCCATCTAGTGGTTTAATGCCAAACCAGCATTTATAATTTAAATCTGCGTTTTTCGAAGTCATGTCGAGCTCTACCCTAGTGAGTGTAAATCTTTGTTTTTAATGCCACATCCCCAATATGATGATATAATATATTGCTTTAAGTAATGAAGTTTATGGATGGATTAAATTGAAGTTTATAACTGAACATATATCTCATAGCCCAATTCAAACGGTTATTCGGGAGCATTAAAAAAAAACTTTTAAACCCTATAAATGTCCGTCTGAAAACACTACGAATTTCATTTTGTTATTTATCATATTAATGTCTCAAAGTTTTTTTGTTTTTTTTCAATTTTTTACTCAGGCGCCACATGGGCAGCTTCGCCAAACAGAAACATTTGGGGTCCTTTTACTTCACGTGCTGCTGTACCATCGTGAGAGGAAACCATGCCGAAGTCAAAGAGGGACAAAAAAAGTGAGCAAATATACGTTTAAGTTGTAGTATTTTCAGACTAATGGAGGGATTAAGACTTTTGAGTGCTCGATGATATGTTTTTACTTCCATCAATGATCGAAAACTAATAAGAGGAACGTAAAAGCTAACGTTAGCTTATCTACATGGTGACATATGATCACAAATATGGTTAACTGACTAAATCCATACAATCTTTCCCCAGTTTCATTAACAAAAACAGCCAAGAAGGGTCTGGAATTAAAACAGAAACTAATCGAAGAGGTGAGTATTAAAATGAACTGAGCTGGCCTGTATTGAATATGATGCTAACTCCAGTTGTAAGTAATTTTATTCACAATGAGATTAAATTCTCCTCTCGTTTCTCTTTACAGTTACGGAAATGTGTAGACACCTACAGGAACTTGTTCATCTTCTCTGTAGCGAATATGAGGAATAACAAACTGAAAGACATAAGGACAGCGTGGAAACACAGCAGGTAATGGGACCTTAACTGGCTTGTTGATGTATTAAGAAACTGTTTAACTCAATATTTCTCTGATACAGATTCTTCTTTGGGAAAAACAAAGTCATGATAGTAGCACTGGGTAAAGGAGAAACTGATGAATATAAAGATAATCTGCACAAGGTAAGAAACACAGGGCTACAGACATAACCACTGAAACAGTTGTTTGTACAATTTCTATACAAGTATATAAACTGTTATTGTTCTTGGTAATCTCCAGGTCAGCAAATATCTACGAGGAGAAGTGGGTGTACTTTTCACAAATAAAACAAAGGATGAAGTTCAAGAGTAAGTTTAGCTTTAAATCACTTGGCCTTTGTAGTAAGTAACCATATTATGAATTATATATATAAAAAATAAATTTGCCTGCAGGTATTTCAGTCATTTCAAAGAAATGGATTATGCACGGGCAGGCAACGTGGCACAGATGGACATAACTCTGGATGAGGGACCTCTCGACCAGTTCACTCACTCAATGGAGCCCCAGCTGAGGCAATTAGGACTTCCCACTGCCCTCAAAAAAGGTATAAATTCAGGTATTTTAGAGGGGGTAAAGGTGTGTGTGTGTATGTATATGTATATATACACACACACACACACGTTTAATAGATCAATATGACATTTGTATTTACTGTTACTCAAGGAGTGGTGACATTGCTGAAGGACCATGAAGTTTGTAAAAAGGGGGAAGTTCTGTCTCCTGACCAGGCTCGTATTCTGGTAAGTTAATTGTCAGTTAAGTGAATAATCATGACTCAGTGCTGTGTTACATGTGGTTGATCTGTCAAATGCGTTTTGTTTTCACAGAAACTCTTTGGTATCGAGATGGCAGAATTTATGGTGCAGATAAAATGCATGTGGAACTCAGAAACAGGTGAATTTGAGAACATCGCTGGTGAGGAAGAGTCTATGGAGGATAATGAGGATGAAGAAGGCGATGATGCAGAATGAACCTTCTGCAAGGACAATATCCTGCACACATCTGGTTTTAAAAAGCCATTTCACCAACAGCAGATGGACATTAAAGTAGGAACCAGTCATTGTGCTGCACCTTGGAGTTGATGTAGTCTGTTTTCAGACTAAAACACGAGTCTGTCATTCATTGTGAATTTTATATTGGCTGAATTTTTGTTCAGTAAACATTGGCAAGAGGAATCGGAAAACACTTGTCATGTTATCTTCATTGTCATTCAAATGTAAAAATATCATGACCTTTTTTGTATTGCATTCAAGTTTTTCCTATCAATGGAAACAGTACTGTTGATGCAATAGACTTGGACTTTATTTGTGTGGAAAATGTTTTTCAGAAAAAGTTTGCCTCAAAAAGATTAACAGTTTAATTAAAGGCGTGAATTTACTATGGGTGAAACAAATCTAAAATTATCATTTTGACATTTACAGTTATTTCTACAAATAATCAATACTGATCTCACTTTATCCAGTCATAGTAAAATAAGTGATTTATATGACATTTTAGAAATAAGTGCAGGTAACCAAATGTGAAAAGAAGCTCAGTATTAACCTGCATAAAATGTTTGGCCCAACAATTTCGGTTTTCAGCCACAGTAAAAAGGTTCCTCAGCGGAAGTACTTTGGACATTCATGAGCAACAATATTCCAGGCTTCATGGAAGGCAGCAACTACTCTGTCATCCAGAGGCCCCTCCTCAGCAGCAGCTAGATTTTGCTGAAGTTGCTCCATGCTTGACATGCCAATAATGACTCCATCACCCAGATCACCCTGGAAAAGCAATAAGCATGGATCAGAGACAAAAATGGTGCCATACAATCATGAGTTTTATTGAGTGTGTTTAAGGCTGTTACTGACAACATTCAGTGTTTCCTCAAAGTTAAAAACCATTACAAGTTAAATGTTACTATAATAATCCCACACTGTGTACTGTAATCTTCCATATTAGACTTGCATAATATTATCACATTCAACTGATATATTTATGTGGGTACCTTGAGTTGGGAATGATGGTACATCCAACGCATAGCAGCAGACGTCAATGTGGGTTTGTTTGAGCCATACACTGTCTCCAGAGCCTTAAGAACCAAGTCTATTGCTTGGAAATGACTCTGATTCCAGTATCTAACCCAGGAGACAGCGACCAGTCAAGGACTTTGAACAAGTAATGGGTCAGTAATCCACAATGAGTGACTTATTGTTAAACTGCCTAGTTTATTTTACCTGTCTCTGTAGGCTGCAGCCCAGTTGTTACCAAAGAATCGTCCTTCAGGCTTAGATACATCTTTATCTTCATAATGATATTTTCCTGTCAGAAGGCCACCTGGTGGGAGAAGTAATGTCACAGCTTACCAGTGTGGTGTAAGGCTTTGCTAACATGCTGAAAATTAAGGATTTTCTCAGTACATAAAAGTATTAGGTTAATAACATTACCATATATAGTACAACATTATCAGATCTTGAAATGTGAACTTCATACAACAGATCTATGTGCATTACCTGCCAAGGGATTATATGCATAGAACTTCATGCCATAGTTTCTCAGACAGGGCAGCAACTCTGTCTCAACCTGCCTTGTAGTGGCATTGTACATTCCCTGGGGAAGTTAGGGTTACATGAAAAGAAAAGAGATTTAAGTTTGAGTATGGTGAGTAAACAGAAACCCAAGACATGGGACAAAAACCACTAGGAGCACCTTGACTTTGACAGCTACAGTTTGATTTGCAAATGGACAATACTTGAATACCTGATACACAGTAGGAACAATCCAGCTGTTGTATCTGCAGATGCACACAACTTCAGCTACTTCCCATGATGCGTAGTTTGACAGGCCAAACTCCTTAAATTTTCCCTGTGGATTACAGTTAACATCAAATCCTAATTTAAATGACAAATTTGACACTTTATAATCAATATACATATATTATATAATTTATTTGAAATCACAAGTATCTGCTTTGGCTGTGCTGTATTGCAGAAAAAGTTTCAATTAGATTCTTGCAGTTTCTCTACCTCTTTGTGGAGCTCGTTGCAGGCCCTGAGGGTGTCCTCTATGGGGTTTTGGTGGTCAGGAGCATGAAGGTAGAAAAGATCCACACAATCAGTCTGCAGCCTTTGAAGGGAGGTTTCTAGCTGGGAGCGCACACTCTCTGGCTTCAGTGTCTTCCCATCCCACGGGTTGGCTTTGGTAGCTATGCTTACTGTCATGGAAAAGCAATACATTAAAAATATGAGATGGTTTACTTCAACAGAATAACAACTGTGTTTACTAAATATAGAACATACAAATATTTTATATGATCAAGTACTAAGTTTATATTCAAAACAATCAACTGATGGGCATTTTTATAGGTTAAACCTGAAAAGAAATTGCAATTCTTCTACAATTCACAAATACGAGCAAAAACTAACTGATCAGCTGAACTTAGTGAATGACAGCTTCTTACTTAGACTGTGTATATCACACTAGGCAAGGTTTTGTGCATATTATTGTGATGAATTGATTTAAAGACCCATTCAAATAGAGTTCAGTGAAAGCACAGCAATCCTTTACAAAAATGCAGGTTACCTTTATCATGACAATTATGCAGACCACCTATCAGGTTCGAATTTTACTTAACTGTTAATGTTACTTCAATGTGGTGGACTTTTTAGACAAACAAAATACCAACATTTAAAAACAAAAAAAAGGATTAAACTATGCGTTTAATACAAAAAGCACGATCCCAGAATCAAAAGGTTTTATCTGTTCAAAAATTGTGTAAAGTCAATAAAATACTGCCCAAAACTAGCTAACATTAGCTTGGCAAATTTGGCCTAATACCCACAATTCCAAGCTGTTGCCAAATACCAACAGAACAGCAGGTTGATAACTTGTGTAATAATTAGCCTCAGCTTAGTTAACATAAAAACTACCACCAAATCCGATTGTCAGCGCTTTGGGAATACCTGATTTTGGTAGTTTCATGCCTCCAACGATTTCCTCGGACTTTCCATCCATGTACATGAAGGCTGTATCCACATAGTTGTGTCCCCTGCCCATGAACACCTTCACCATGTCGTGGCTTTGCTCGGCGGTAGCGCGTCCACCGAACGCCATGGTCCCCAATAAGGTAACCGGCTTTTTAGCTTCAGACGACATGTTTCTGTACACTGCAGACCTCGGCAACTTTATGAGCACGTCTTTATTAATGTGGCTACGCTGAAGCGTGCACAGTCCTGCTTTTACTACTCGAAGCATCCTATAGGCTGCGTGCAGGCCGTGGACGTCAGGGTAAAGGTCGGTCTGAAATGTCTGGGAGGGATCGTCGTCAAGTTACCGAGCGAGGTGAAAACGAAATCTGACTTGGAAGCACGACTTTTTGCCCTTGTGCTTGGTTGAGGTCAAAACAAGACAATATCCGTTTTTCTGACCATTTCCTGTTGATGTTTGTGATAATATGGCATCACCTCTGGTCGTTGCATCATATTATCTAAAGCAGGGCTTGCCAACTCACGTCCTGGAGACCTACTATCCTGCATGTTCAGATGTTTCCCTCTTTCAACACACCTGCCAGGCATTATCAGGCTTCTGCAGAACTTGATGACAAGATGATCATTTGAATCAGGCGTGTTAGAAGAGGGATGAATCTAAAACATGCAGAATAATAGATCTCGAAGACTGGGTTGGTGACCCCTAATGTATCTGTATCGTGTCCTTTTTGTTTTTAACCAGAAGGTGTCAGCAAATACCCATTTTATTAAATTACAAAAAGCGCTCTCCTGTTAACGTCAATTTCTATGCCCATGACAAATAACAAAGTGATAACACAGAAAAACAAGATATGTCGTTTGTTACACTGAATATAAATCAGTCATCCTAAATTGCAATTATTGCATATTTTAATCATAGCTTGGCTGAAGTAAACAAAGCACAAAGAGTATGGACATTTGTGTAGGGTATTGATTGATGATTGAAATATGAATAAACAAAACATATTGTACATTTAACCACTTATTCCTTTGGTAAACAGGAGCCACAGTAACATGTGGAAGAACCATACACAGTCACAACAGCCTGGCATCTCTTCCTCATGATGTTCACCAACCTGCAGTCATATGGCAGTACATTCTTCATCTAGCATTTGTTAGTTGTGTTGATCACTCTAGCATGAAAAGCACATCATCTTGATCCCACAAGTGTCCATTGAGGTTGAACTTAGGATAATCAGACACCTGACTGTCAGCACCAGAAGGTTAAAAAAAAAAGTTGGGTGCAAAAAAAGATGTTTGCCAACATTGGCAGAGAAGATCTGGCCAATCTTCTATGGGTGCAACCCAAGTATTCAACTGCTCATCACGGAAATGCATGTTCTTTACAAATATAGTATCATTTTAAAAGTAAAATAAAGAGGCTTTCCAATGTTATAAGATTTGTTACCATGAGGCATTATTACAACACCAAATGTACCAAACACAAATGAGTTTCTGTGGGTGAGAAATGAAAGACTGTTGACCAATAAGAGGTATTATTTCAATGCTTACTCTGTGAAGTCATTTTGATGCTGTGAGTGAATGAAATTCTACCAAAATAAACTGTCTGGTCAAGGGTTAGGGTGTATACAGTTTAGATATAAATTACCTTAGTAAAAGTAATGTGATGCTCACCACACAAATGATGTGAAACACCTCTTTTGCCACAAAAAAGCTTAATACAATGTCGTCCAGTTGGAATTTAATATTTTTGCCTTTTCTCATGATATGATTGTGACATTATGATTTATTCTTGATGAAGTATAACTAGGACTCAGTATGTAATCATTGAGCCTGGTAAGATGTGGTTACTAATGTGTATAAATAGGAATAAAAAGAGTATTTTTCAAGTATAATTATTATTCAAGTATAATAAAAAAGTAGCAGGAAAGAAATTAATTTAAAAAAAATGGACAGTTAGAACAGCAATTTTCACAATATGTTGTAGACAATATATTATCACTTTGAAAATTAAAGAAATATACATAAATAATTGTGCGAAAATATTGTTGTGTCACTAAAAATGATGCGGTTATAAACAATCTGATGGACACAGGCAGGAAGAATTTCCTCTGTGGTTCAGTGGTACATTTGAGAGGAATCAGTCTCTCAGTCCTGTGAGTGACCTGCACACCATGAAGTGGGTGAGAGGAACTGTTCAGTATTGTCCTGATCTTGGACAACATTAGTCTCTTACACCACCATCAGAGTCCAGTTCCATCCATGACGTTACTGGCCTTGTGGATCACCTTGTTCAGTCTGTTGTCATCGGCGACTCTCAGCCTGCTGCCCCAGCATGCAACAGCACAGAGGATGGCACTGGTTACAAAGACTCATACATCCTAAGCATTGTTGAATGACCTCAACCACCTCAGGAAGTAGGTGTAAAGTGAAGATGTATTTTTTACTCAGTACAGTTTGTTGTCAATTTGTACTCAGATATTTGTAATCCTCCACTATTTTTCATATCAAACCTTATGGATGGAAACAGAAGTCCCAGGTGTCTTGCACCTCCTGAAGTCCACAATCAGCTCCTTGGTCTTCATCATGTTGAGCTGCAGATGGTTCTACTCACAGCAGGTGATGGAACCTGCAACAGCCCAGTACTTTGACTCCACACCCCCACTGATGCATCCAACGACTACACAGTCATCAGAAAACTTCTGAAGGTGACAGGTCTCAGTGCAGTAGCTGAAGTCTGTGGTGTAGAGGGTGAAGAGGAAAGGACAGAGAGGACGGTTCCTTGTGGTGCCCTGGTGTCGTTGTCCCTGTCCAACACACAGTTCTGCAGGAGCTGTGGTCTTCCAGTCAGGTTATCCACAATCAAGACACAAGGGAGGCATCCACCTGCATCACTGTTATCTTCTCACTCAAGAGGGTCAGCCTGATGGTATTGAATACACTGGAGAAGTCAAGAAAATGTGACCCTCACAGTGTTCTCTGGCTGGTCCAGGTGCTGGTCCAATGATGGCGTCATCAAATCTAAAATGGGGCTGGTAGGCCAACTGAAGGGGTCTAGATCTGGTCTGAGTCAGAGCAGATCCGGGATCAGTCTCTACAGGGTCTTCATGATATGAGAAATTAGTGCCACAAGAGTCTGAAAACAAAAATATTTCAAATTTATAGGCAACAGTGTAGTACCAAGTAAATGCATGTTGGGTAATTACAGGTAGTTAGTTTCTATCAGCACAGCGATTAAAAGGCCAAGATGAGTAATTTCTTTCTTTTTATTTTCCCAGTCAAATCTAATTTTATTTCTACAGCACCAAATCATAAGTTATCTCATGACACTTCACATATAGATCTGGTCAAAACCAGACTCTCCAGCCAATTTACAGAATCCTCCAGGAGCGAACACTTGTAATTGGTGACAGTGGTGAGGAAAAACTTCCTTCTAACAGTCAGAAACCTTGAGCAGACCCTGACTCCTGCAGCATGGGCCTTGGCCATTTTTCATGACCCTTTCTTGTTTAATTTTAAGAATTATTTTCTATATGCTTATTTTGTATGTGTATGCATTGTTGTGTAGTCATGAAATCATTCCTAAAGAAGTGTATCTTTGAAGTTGTACTGGTAGCTATCATGCATAGACCACTGTGTGCACAGGACATGATTCATATTGGAAATGACAGAGAACAGCTTATGCTCATTCTGAGTTTGGGTCAGCGTAGGAGCCCAATGGCAGATGTCTGCCCAGGGGCCTCAATTAGGTCAATCTAAACATGTCTGAGCTCCTACAAATATAAATACTTTAATAAGGATCTCGTATGGAGAAATGCAAAAAAACAAACAAACAAAAAACACTGAAGGCCTAATGGTGTGTTGTGTTTCTCAGTTTCACCACTTTTGCTTTTTATAATTACGAGTCTTTATAAGCTCTAATATCTTTCTGAAGGTTCATAGACTAATTAAAGCAGCATGTTATTTGTGGTGATCTTCAGAAGTGGCAGGGACGGTGGTGACCCAGGACTCCTTAGGGTCATTAACACACATGAATGCAATGAAGCCTTTGTTTGGAGAGCAGCAGTAGTCAGTTGTGGTAGACTGACCCTTTGACCGTCCCATCAGCTGTTTGCCCCGCAGAGTCACCACAAGCGCCCCTGCCTCCATCCCAAACATCCTCTATTGCTCCACTGGTGATAGTTTTCCTAGATGGCCATACCCGCTGTGAGTGTTTACCGCAGCCCAGCTCAGTACTTTTATTCAGAGCAATGCTGAAGTACAAATATGAAGTCCTTAAACTTTTCTTAAGTTTTTCCGTTTCAGATTCAGGTTAATATTGTATTTCACCCCATTACATTTCACAGATTTAATTAATTGTCAGAGTTAATTTCATATCAATTATTTTTTCTTTCCTGTGAAAACCACACATCCCCACATCTGTCGACTCTGCGGAAAAAATGAAAGCACTAAGTGTTCCTGTGAGTTAATAAAAATCCTCCTACTTCTCAACCTAAATAAACCCTCCATAAAAGCTGAAAACATTACTATTTTCATTTTGAGCTCATGAAATGTGACATTTTTCTGTGATTCTCACAGCACAGTGGTACAATATATGATGATTGTATAGTGTTGTATAGTGCTTTGCTGCAAAATAAACTAACCAACAGACTATATTAACCCATAAAAGACTCAATGCTACTTTTATGCTACTTCCCAAATACATTTTGTCTATTGAACCTTTCTTAAGTGATTTAGCACCATTTATTATAATATTATTGTATTTTGCATTTTTCCCCATTAAAATGAGGTATTTTCCTGTAGTTCAATTTGCCGATAATGTGGATGTTCATAAAAGCTCAGATTAAATTAGAAGGTTATTATATCAGAAACAGAGAAAACTGAACAAAATCAACCTTTTCACCAAAGATATGAACAACTAAATGTAAATACAAGTGTCTCCAACCACTGTCATTTATCACACTACATGGGTGAATCAATGTTGTAGAAAATGATGGTGTTTCCATTGTAACTATGGAGCTTCTGAACATGCAAATAGGTCATATCTGATAACCATGCATGAAAAAATGACGAACTGCATTTTACACCAATTATTTCAAAGTATTGATAGTTTTTAGTGAGGTCAGAAGTTACTAAACAGTTTACATCAGTAGATGGTTTTGGTTGCTAGTGGCTGTATGGGTCTTTATGGGTTAAAGTTGTCAAAAGGTGCTCAGCCTTAAACATGTAAACTACATGAATGCAACAGTAAAACCAATCTAAACTGAGAGAGAGAGAGAAAAAAACACACCGACTGAGATTTATTCCATTTAATCATAATTTTTCCTGCATAAAGTACAGCTTTCTGATACTATTATAGTTTTACTTAAAAAGGTTTTGAATGCTTAACTGTCAGTTATAGGGAATATTTTAATCTCCTATAGTAGTCCACTTCTAGGTCTGGGCGTAAAGGATGTTGTCTTGCGTCTTCAGTGCGCACAGGTATTCTCCGTGTTTACGCACACATGCAGTAATTATAACCTACAGAATCCAGTGAACAGAAAAGTTGGAAGTTTCTCACTTTGGCTGTGAACTTTGACAACTGTGGGGTGTCTGGTGTGTGTGTGTTTGAGAGGCTGAGCTCTGAATAATAAACGGCAGCCTGTGTGCATCCTCCCCCCAACCATCATTACCAAATCAATGGAGGGAGGCAGAGCGCACTCAGCCTCCGCCGCTCAGTCCAACATCTGCAACGGCGGAGCGTGGGTGAGCCGCCCTGACCCGACGGTTCCGATTATAACCTGAAGCATAATGGTGTCATTCTTGCAAAGTGATGGTTCTTTTCACGCGGTAGAACTTTGACGCACTTTTTAAGCTTTTCCCGGTGGATCGCTTTGATTTCCTTTTTTTATTTGGTTGAATATTTATCAGTGGTTTTGCTTGTTAAACTCTCAGACTGATGAATGACTGCACAAGTGCTCCACATTTTTAAAATCACCCAAGAAGAAAAATGGATAGTTTTGTTTTTTCATTTTTTCTTCTATTTATTAACGAAGCTTACGCACTTCGTTATGGAAACGCCAACAGTCTTCAGTCTTATATGTGAGTACCTTGGTTCATTGCATAGCGTCTTAATTACTTGTATCTACTGCACATATTCACTGGAGATGGATGTTTAGCTCGTTTTCTCCTAAAATGTTTTCCAGCAGTGCGTTAAAACTGGACCATGAGAAAACTGCTCACCTGTACATGTATAAACTTGTGCCAGAAATTCACACAGTCTCTGAAATGGAGACTTTAAAGTTTTTCTGTCTTGTTTTAAGGTGATCAAACTACGTCTAGGAAGGTACCAGATCTCTCTAATTGTTTGCTGATAGATTCCCTTTGCTGTTGTGTGCTTTCATCATGGGCTTTATTGGCCTCCGTGGAGAGTATCACTGTCATTTACATGATTATATACTCCCTCAGTGTAGATCATCTTTGCTGCATTCCTACCTCTGTCAGAAGCTGTTTGTTAAAAGCCTTTAAATGAAAAGTCCATTTGACAAGCATTTTAAATCTTTAAAAACTAATAAATAAGGGGCTAGTAAATGTCCTTTTTTTGTATGTCTAACAATAAGGTCTTTCATATGCAGTTATGTGTACAGCTTGAGGTGATCATGATTACTGCTGTTTATAAGATGAGCAGCTGGATGCTGTCTTAAGATCCCTGTTGATCTCCATATGCTGAGCCTTCCTGTCTGTCCCTGGATCATTACCAAAAGGACTAAATGTTTCAAAGATCAAGTTGCACTTTTTGGCTGAGAATCACCTGTGCAGTACACTGAGTGGTGTCAAGACATCAGTGGCACCTCTGCCTTTTAACCCAGACAGAGTTTGTGTAAGGGGGGACGAGACATCACAGTTGAAGGCTTTTTACCTTAGGGTGAACACGTTAACTGTCTCCTCTTACTGCTTCTATAGTCTCACAGACA
>JAPSES010000211.1:7149576-7179442 GCA_029822895.1 Maxillicosta whitleyi
GTGTGTGTGTGTGTGTGTGTGTGTGTTAACTTAACTCTTGACTTCTAATCTCCATTTTCCTCTTCACCTTGATCATTAATTCCTCTGACTTTTATCTTCATATGGAAGCAACTTATCCTTGGGATATGTTCAGTGCAGAGTTTTCACATTCAGTGCACAGCCAGTGTACTAGTGCTTTTACTTACGCTTCATGAAGTGTGAACAGTAGATGCTAATCTGAAAGAAATGTAATGAGACGGGGGGAGAGCATTTGTCTTTCATATGTCATGGTCAGATTTGCAATGCAGGTGTCATTTGAATCTCATTACTGTCTCAAGACTATTTTTTTTTTTTATCTCAGCGATGTCAGTGACTTTAGTCATAAACACGTTGGTGTCTTGGGTTCCCATTACTGACTCCACCTGAACAAGGCAATGAAGGCAGAAGTGTTTACTTATATTAGTAAAATTATACCAGGCAGCTGCAGTACACACATGTGGATCACATATTAAAGCATAAACCTGATGGGAGTCGAGGATGTCATTGCCCCTGTCTTTACAGTCAGAGAAAAATGAAAAACATTATTACCCCCGTCATCAAACCAAATAAACATTGTATCTATTGTAGTTTTTGGACCGCCATCACAAAACACCTAATGAGGGAATACCTTTTAGAAGGACAGTGATTCCTTCATGGGTCACAGACTTGTACAGACAAGAAACATTAAATCTGTCCTGGAGGCACATGGGGGTCCACCAGCTAAGGAAGACACTTTATGTCAGTTTTTTCCTTAATTTGTCCCACATCAGTCATTGATGAATGAGCCACTGTGCTCTGCATGGATCAACAAATGTTCTGTTTTAGGGATGAACTGATACCGATCCCAGTATCGAGTGTGAGTACTTGTACTCGTAAAAGTACTCCGATACAACTGCACCGATACCACTTACAGCAGTGTGACATTTGCAGTCAAATGCAACAGGTAGGCAGAGGAGGAGTAATGTCAGCAGTGTGGAGATTTAACTAAATAAACAACAGTGACAAAAGTAACACGACTGGACGTAATGTTAAAGACACAGACAGGCACAGATGGAGTGTTCTGTCCGTCCTCTGCGTATGTAGTTCTGTCCATTTTTCAGGTGCTCTTGTATATGTACCCAGATGGAGAATACCACCAGGAACCATGGAGGTAGAGGATCTGTTCAAAGAGTGACTTTGTGAGTTAGTGAAAAACTACTAACATATGTATGACAACTAACCAGGGCTGTGCCGGTTTGCGTCCTACTTATAATACTATGGGGGTAAGGAGCGATGTGGACCCCTGCCCACAAAAGTGAAAATGAAACTTAAACCTCATTTATCTTTTCTTTACCTCCTGAAGCTTCAGTTTTAAACCTAACCAGTGGAAACTCTGCAGCATATTGTTGACTTTCCTCTTCTCATAAAACTTCATTTTTCTTCGTGGTATTTGTCCAGAATTGTTAATTAAGAGTAGCGCCCTCTGGTGGATTAATTGACAAATGCTCATTCCAGTGCATTAAATGTCAGTAGCAGCACTTTGTTCCAGTCAGACTAATGACAACAACAATAAAGCACATTTTCAAAAGTAACTAAAAACTGTAATAGGGTTATTAAGTAGTCATATCAGTACTTGGTATCGACAAGTACTCAAATGTAAGTACTTGTACATGTACTATGTGTGAAAAAAAAGTTGTATTGTTGCATCCCTAGTCTGTTTGTATTTCGCAAAGAAGGTAATTCTGTGGTCAGACATTAAAGTTTTCGCTGTTGGCACACAGTATTTCTAGTTTGTGATTATGCTTTAATAGCTGAATTATTGAGAGGCGAGGGGGAAAAGTCCATTTTCCTACTTGTCATTCAGATAGTGACAACACAAAGAGGATGGGGGAGCCTTATTTTAAAATGAGGAAAGTAGTTTGAGCTCTCTCTGTTCACTTCCATCTATGTGAATGGAGCACGCTGCCACTGAATGAGATATACCTTAGGGGTTTATGTATTCGACTGCTGTTCCTTTCAACTTCTAACAACTGTAAACCATGTCATGTCACACGTGAAGATTTGAGGCAATAATCAGAGCCTCAGTGTTTATTCCCTCTTTGCACCTTGAGCGTGATACTCTGTCATGCACCTGTCAACTTCTGCCCTTCAGGGAAATGTCTCTGAGCATCTTTCCTTTCCTGCACATACCACCGCTGCATATCTCACATAAGCGAGCGTGAGGGAGATGGGTTGGAAACCACAACAAGTAATTTTTGGATTCCTGCTAGCCTCCATGTTTTGTCCCAGGTAGTCAAAGCCCCTGGGTCAGGGTTGGAAAAGACGAGTCCTAACAGGTAGAACACATATTCAGCACACGCAAAGGGTCACAGGGCAAACCCTCAAGGTCCATGAGGTATTTTTTCCTCTTATTCATCTCTGTAGATCATGAAATGTTATTCTGGAGACATTTGCACATGAAGACAGCTGGTCTCCTTTTCTGAGTTATAGTCTGTAACTTTTAGCGATAATAAAAGCAAGGGACAGAGGTTACACCTCTAGCTGGGCTTTTGAAAGGACAGCTCTTTTCTTAGATTTATCTCTCCATCATATGATCACAGCCAGAACAGTGGTGTGAGAGATGTATGGGATTGTCTCTACCTGCCCTATAACAGCCTGGGGTCTGTGACCGCTGCTGGAACAGTCTTGTGACCGTCTTAATTAGGTGATTTGAGCCGCCAGTGTCTTTGGAGGAGTAAGTCATCCCACGCCGCTTTAACTAAAAACCAAAGCTTACAAGAGTCAGAGGCTCGAAGTGTGTGTAATGAAAAACCAATAGTACATGAGGACATAGCAGCCATATCACACTCAAACACTTGCACATGAATACACACTCTTACAAATTTTACCTTGTGATGTGAAACAGGTCATCAGAACAGGGATTATAGGACTTTAGGTCTCAGTGAAGCAGAACAGTCACAAAACAAACTTAAACACTGGATTTCAGTGTCTTTGATGTTGCCCATAAATCCCTTGTGATCAAACATGCATAAATATTAAAACTTGGAGATCAGTGGTCTGGCTAATAAGCTGGCTGAGGTTAATGCAGAGACTACTGAGCTGCTTCATTGATACTCTTACCCCTGAGTCAGACAGCACATCGCTGTTCTCTCAGCTGCTGTGACTTCTTGTCAACACATGCCTCAGGAAGAAGAGTTGTATAAAAACAAAATGCTACTGTTTGAATGTGCAGATAAGCAGAGAATTAAGGCCGTCTTCTTCTGCATTTTCACATGAGAAATGTACCTCCACGGAAAAGTGACAAGTACTAACCCTGGTACTTTAAGACATGCATAAGCCAAGGCTTTTGCACCATTTTAATGAAGTGTAACTCATAAAACTGGACTATAAGGTCGACATATTGGTGAATTGAAACTTATCATCTTCTTTTTGCGTTAATGGGAGGAAATGCATGTTTAGTAATTTGGTTAGATTTTACCTTGCTTGGTAGTTGCTGTTATCATTAAACTTTAAGAAAAGGCAAATTAGAACATCTTCCAGTGCTTATAGATGCTTTTATGTCCATGTTAGAACCTTTTACTCCTTTTACTAAACTTGAAACCAATTGTTAATGACCTCATGGAAACATTAGAGGTTTTTGCATGGTGGTAAAGATGTCTTAAACATCAGTGGATGTACATCATAGAGGGCTGTGTGTGGTTAGTCTTTTGTTATTAAAAGGGACATTTTTTGACTTCTCTGGTTCCAGTAAAGCCACACTACATCTAAATGGTACCACTTAACAAGTCAGCTGCCACTATAGCCACAATTACAGGGCTTCACTAAGGAAGTTGCACCAAAACTGGCACTAAGAATGCATCAAAAACAGAAAGAGGAAGAAATAATTGAATCCTCAGTGCACAGCACGCAGAGTTTTCTTGTCTAAGCCAGTGTGGCGAACCAGACTGAACCCGCTTTACTGGAGAGGGCACTCTCCAAGTCTGTGTGGTCTTCTTTGACTAAGAATTATTGTATTTTGGCAGCTGTGTTTTAGTTGAATGATGAATGAGAGCAGAAGAGAATCACATAGTGTTAACTTAATAAACATCTAGGAGCACATCTGGACCATTCTTGATGTAGCAGGAGATTAACAGCAGGGGGCAATGTTGAACTTAAGCAGGATCCATGTACAAGGGAGGGTAAAAAAAAAATACATGGTTATTTCAATAATTGTCATCAAGTAAAGTAACATAAAAAAATGATTGGTGTATTCAATTGTAATGTGTAATCTTGTAGCTGATTCCTCTGACTTCATCCAATGAGATTCAGTGCTATTCTTTTTAATAAACAGCTTTCTATAATTTGCAAAACTCTCTTCTTACTAAATTGTTTACATTGCAGCAATGGCATTTCCTTTAGTCTGTTAATTCCCCAATATCTTATTTATCTGGGCTTTAAGCAATAGGCTCATTATCAGTATGCAACTTTCTGCCTCATCTGACATCCTCTGGTATGGGAAGTGTGCATGCTTTTTTTTATTTATTTATTTTTTTTCTAAACCACAGATGTTGTCTCCCTTTTAAATGTTACACTTTACAGTCACAGCCATTGGGCAGAAAAACATTTCAAGGAAACCTGAGAATTACATTGCCTCCAGAACACAGATACAGTAACTCTTACCTGCAGAGGTTATGGTAAATAAAAAAAAAGGTACCATAAAACTTTTAAAGGTGTCTTAGGGATTCTTGTGATATCCGACTCCTGGAGTGGAATATCCATATGAAATCCACAAGGAGTTATAGGTCTATAAAATAACTTTTGTAATATTGTTTTGTGAGCTTGAGTGAGTATATTTCACCAGTTCATCTGTTTCATGTGAGCCGTCAGCTTTGTGATGTTGCCTTTTGGCTGGATAAAAGGGCCATGTCTTTTACAATAAGCTTTTTGAGGTTCGCTTATACTAGAGGTCGATGGTGAGGATGAGTGGGTGTGAAATGTATTGTCAGTTCCAGCTCATAGGTGTTTAGTTAAAGTCTGACAGCATTCTGTTATTAAGTGTCCCACAGTCACATGTGCAGGTCCTCTCCTGAGTCGTCGCCTGAATGAAACCTCTGACTCAAATATGCCTCCTGGAGCCTCTATCCCTATCTTTATAGCACCTGGTAAATGAAAGCAGCTGTGTCTACCAGAGGGAATAGAACCAGGAATGAACACTAACAAAGCACATTATTACACCAGCAGATCAGGGCCCTAAAAGGAAACCACTCTGGCTATCTGTGGCGTCCCCCCTCCTGATCCTTAATAAATGCTCGAATTTTCCAGCCCATGACCCCAAGAGATAAAATCAGGCGCTGTTGGGTTTCATTGGGCATTTCTTAGCCCCTCATGGTCCTCCATGAAATTACGTCCTGTCCTACTGGGAGCTGTCGTTGTCTTATCACAGGAAGTCACACAATACAACAGTGGAATGTAAACCCAGAGCTTTTCTGCAGCTGAATTTGGAGAAACACAATCAAAAGGTTTTTTTTGTTTTTATTTTTCATTCCTCAACTGATTGCTTTGGAACACACTGTCTACTACAGGAAAATACTTATTTCAACCCATTTTAAAAGGTGGTTTTACTTTATATTTCACTTTCAAGTAGTCATAACAGCACTGAACAGTTTTGGTAACTTAGAAAAGTAGCTGAGGTTTTATTATTCTCACAGAATAATGTACAACTCCACTTCCATGTGCACATGATGGGGATTACATTACAAATATTTCTTCTCAGATCCTTATGATCCTTTGACTTAATACAAACTTGCCTAAACAATAGTTGTACCCTGTAAACTTGTAACACTCTGTACGCTATAATATCTCAGCTCTTTTCCCCCTGGGGTTTTTATTTTGTTTAGAAAATATATATATATATTTTAACTATGTTAGCAAAGGTGGTCTCAAAGGTTACTAATCTTTTCCATAAAACACTGCAGGAAACCCAAAATCCATCCATCCATCTTCTGCCACTTATCCATAGTCAGGTTGCAGGGGCAGCTGCCTAAGCAGGGAGTCCCAGACTTCCCTCGCCACTTCGTCCAGTTCATCTGGCAGGATCCCGAGGCGTTCCCAGGCCAGTTGAGAGACATGGTCTCTCCAGCGTGTCCTGGGTCTTCCCCAGGGCCTCCTGCTGGTGGGACATGCCTGGAACACCTCACCAGGGAGGCGTCCAGGAGGCATCCTAACCAGATGTCCGAGCCACATCTGGCTCCTCTCAATGCAAAGGAGCAGCGGTTCTACTCTGAGCCCCCCTTCGGCTCAGCTCCCTCTTCCCGATGACTGACTGGCGCAGAGCCTGCATTACTGCTGACGCTGCACCAATCTGCCTGTCGATCTCCCATTCCATCCTTCCCTCACTCGTGAATTAGACCCAGAGTTACTTAAACTCCTCCACTTGGGGCAGTATCCCCTCCCTGACCCGGAGGGTGCAATCCACCCTTTTCCGGTTGATGACCACGGCCTCAGATTTGGAGGTGCAGCACCTCCAAACCCAAAAATAGTACAATAAAATACAAACCACTAATCTCAGCATCTAAAATTAGTATGTAGTTGAATAAATGCCTCTGCAAAAACTGTACATGTGTATATAGTGTAATAAATGGGTCAATTAGCTGTTCAAGAAATCACCTTGTCCCTCAGAGGCTCAAATGTGATGGTTTGATCCTGTTAATTTTTTACTTTCTATTAGACATTTTAGGTGAAGACCATACACAACAGGCAACATGAATACGACCCCTTTGCTTTGAGGAATTTCTATTTGGCATTTTTCTGTCAGTACGGATATTTTATCCATAAAAATAAGTGAATAATGAGCAATAGAGAACATACAGCAGCTGGCTAGTGAAAGAAATAATTGTTTCAGTTCTACAAGGTTAATAAAGTATGAGAAAAGATGTGAAATCATGCGTTTATAGCAGCAGAAGACTGCTTGAATTAACATGCCTTTTTTAATGAAGCTAATAAAATCATCTAATTTCACCATTGTGTGTACTTTCATATTAGAGGGAACCTGCACTCAGTTGATCAGCAAAGAACATGACTTCAAGACGCCAATGTCTCATACCTGAACTATGTGAACATCCGCCACATGGTGAAATTGTCTTGAGCCATTCCCTGCATGCGCTCAACCCTGAGCTTTGACCTCTGACCCTTACCTGGAACGACAGACACACTAGTTTGTAGGCATCTGAAATGTCACTCCTTTTAGAAAACACATGCACACACACACACACACACACACACACACACACACATGCAGAGCCCCCACCCAAAAAAGGCTGAGGTCGGGTGAAACACCTCTGTGAACTGATGTTCCCAGAAAACAGTTGATCTTGAACACTCCTTTTTTTTTTTTTTTTTTAAAGCTCCAGCTCTTATTTCACCCCCTTACATTTGACTGATCAGTCTGCTGGAGGTTTTCCTGATGAATGATTGATGGATGGATACTGGTGGTGCAATGAACTGAAAAAGAATCTCATTCTTGCTCCCTGTAGTTATGAAGTGATGTAGACTCCACTCTTTCAGAGGTCATGGAGTTTAACATTCAGGAAAAATGTCTTTCATGGCAGGGATTTCTTCCAGTTTAAAAATTAACTTGCATGCATACAAACATAAACATAGAAAAGATTTAAAGTGAAGAAAGCATTCCCTTTTCCAGATGTACGGTTAATGTTACTGGTAAATTCATGGAACTGTTTATTGATTTTCAGTGCAGATCCACTGTAGAAGAAATAAAGAAAAAGACAATTCAATAGAAAATATTAATATAATGCAAAACATTCAGAGAACACACAATAAAAGTCTGTTTCCATACTTCCATGTAAAAACCAAGTTTCTTCTGGCCTCTAAGCATGACTCTTGTGGACTCTTAATCCAGCTGAGGCAAAAATGGGCAGCTCCTGTCCTTACTAAAAACACACTACATTCTTGAGTCAGTGTTCCAGTTTCCACTGCTGCTGTACGTATTCCCCTGACCTGCAGTCCTTTAACATTCCTACTCACTTATTGGGCAGAAAGACATGGAGAATGATGAGCATGACACTGACCCTGGGCAGACCTCAGCTCAAGCTGTCACACAGGTGTGTGGCCTCAGGGGGAAGGGAGGGAGACCTCTTCACATGAGCGTCTCACCGCAGGATCCACTGGGGTCTTTAATCCTGCCCATGACTTCAGCCCGTATTTGTACTCTGTGATCATCACTTATTTTCTTTTGTCTGTTTGACTTTCTTCAAACCTGCTGTTACTGCACTGCTTATTTTGTAAGTTAAATGATCTATAGTTTAAACGACACTTTGTCTCACCCCAAGACCCAGACCCATTAGTTCAGGCCAGGACGCTTCTGATGTAGGGTCCAGTTAAATATTGGTGGACATCTCCAATTGGATCTTTGGCTGCAATTTATCTAGTCCTGCCAAGAGGTGTTGGACTAATAAATAGTTCAGGAATTATCCTTTTATTGTACAGTAAAACGAATCCTCGATGTTAAAGGTAACATTTCATTACACATTGTATGCAGTTTAGGTTTTATGACAGAGTAACGTTTATAAATAACACTTGGAAACCGAAACAGTGCTGTATTTTGGTGTGAACATTTCCAGATGTTGTAAACTGAGAGGGAAATCGTTTAATTGGCTGCTTAAATACTGGCATCGCAATCTGCCGAAATTTGCTAAAGGGGGGAAAATGTTCTATAAAGCTATTTTGTTAGCTTTCATACTCTTTGTCTGTAACTCTTCTTTTATGGACATGTGAGTTTACAAGGTGATTAATGCCAAGTGAGTGCTCTCTCCTAATTTTCTCCATGCCTTTCAGTTTTCAGTCCAAGATTCCTTCTGCAGGCAGGGCAAATGAAAGAGCCCAGTGTCATCAAGTCTAAAACTACACCCTGAACATAATCCATCCTGACAAAATGCCCATATGAAGAGCATTTACATTTAATGCAAGTGTTTTCTTAAACTGAACAATCCGTAACACATTTTTCTCTTGCTTTCAATTTTAATATCTCCTCATTACACCGAAGCACCCGAGTTTGATTCTGGTATATGGCGAACTGTCAGCACCTGTATCTGACCCCAGTAATTATGTGTAGTTTAAGAACGGGAGGAAAAGATTTTATCTGGTTTATTCGATGACAGCTCTGGCGGGATATTTAGCTGATGGAAATAAAATGCGAAAACTTGTTGTGGAAGTGTTTTGGAGGTGCTGCGTGGCTGGTCCTGGTAATTTTCTAAAACGTTTACAAGAGGTGACAGAGACATATTTTATTTTGTCTTACTTAATTTATTGCTCGATACATTTGTCTCAGTTTTGTTTATTATGCACAGTATTTTCCGTTCATTATTTGTCTTGAAGTTCTTACCAAGGAAACAAATTTAAGGATGGAAACGGCACACACCATATCCTGCAGCAGTTCTCATGAATTGGAGTTTTCCAGGCACATAAGCACTTTCCATACTTTCAAAATTAGCCCAAATTTATTCATGGAACACATCTAAAACAAACAGAAAATGAAAAGGACGACTCGTGTTCTTTTTACCGGTCTTCACTATTAAAGAAACTGAAAACGAAACTTTTAAAAGATATTAAAGCACATTAGTTTTCTTTACAAACGTCTTTACCCCTTTCTTTACAAAAGATAACATTTATTATTTCATCATCACTGCTTATAATATAAAGTTTTAATGATTGCAAATGTATGTAAAATGTTCTCTTTTCTTCCCTGTCAGATGTGAACGAGTGTGAGGAGACCAATGGAGGCTGTGAGGCTCTCTGCTGTAACACTATTGGAAGTTTCTACTGCAGATGTCCACCTGGGCACAAACTAAATGAAGATGGTAAAACCTGTCAGGGTGAGTCCTACAATTAATTGTTGTGGAGCCGTATTAGATACAGTCTAAAATTAATCTAAAAATTTGGCATAAGATAGGAGATGACTTGTACAGCTTTTTTTGTTTGAATATTGAAGCATCTCCAACATACTGCAAAAACTGTTCACTGCCACCTCATGTTACCATAATCAAATACTGTATGAATGCACTGCTGTTTATGTTGACATATAAAGCACATACACAGGGTTTTCACTTTTATTTTTTGGCTCATTGTAGATAGTCTGCCTCATGTGAACATCAAAATCAGATCATTGAACTCCAGTCAGTGAGTCCAGTCCAGTCAGTGTACTATAAATGATAAATTGACCTTGACTTTTGGCATTTCATGTGGGGGGAAAAAAACCCAGCTACCTACCAGTCTATCATGAAGTCCAGCATCTCTGAACCACAGTTCACCAAAACTCTGCTTCTTCCCATCATTTTCCCATGAGATTTTTGTGCTCTATCATAGTTTAATGTTTCTGATTAGGGAAACTCTGTGAGTGGTTGGTTTAATCAGAATAATGATTCTTCTGTGCAGCAGCCAAGCCTAGAGGAAAGACTCTGGAGTGCTTTGCAGTATGGTGGTCTGCAAAAGGAACCAATGAGAGATCTGATCCAGGCCATGGTTATTAGTTGAGTTGAAGGGAACATTGTCACAGCTGGCTTTTATAGTTATCTGCCCTCTGCCACTGGTGTATATTGGAAGAAAACAGCTACCCGCAGCATTAATGTCCTAATTGCCTATAATTGGCAGGAGCCTTTACAGAGGTAAAAGAAGCTGAATGGAGACTTGGGTAGGGTAGATGTTTAAGTTAGCTCTGTATGTGTGGTGCGGCTTCTGCCAAAAGTGATCAGCTTTCTGTCTGCAGGACAGCCTGAAGCTGAGAGAGGTACAGAGGAAAACCCACGAGTCTCAATGAGAGACAGCATCCATTAATTTAGTTGTTAAGAATAAATCACTGTGGGGAGCTGCACAACTACACTTGCACTTTGGGCGAGTTCTGTGTTTGGCACCCACAATGTATTTTAAATAAAAGCCATCTGGTGCAGTATGTTAATATGCTGATATTGCTGGCATCAACAAGAAAGGAATAAATGCATCTTTTGTTCGGTGCAGAAAAACCATCATTCTAAATTTGCAACTGAATGGTTTGTGATGGCTTCCCTACATTCAAGCTCCTGGTCAATTTCCATTTTATTCATGTTGATTATTTTGAATAAAGAGCATTGATCCATATGAAACTGATCAGATTGGAGGAAGCCCAGCGGTAACTGCTGTCATGCTGAGCGCAGTGGAGCGGTGTCGATATTCGGCCGTCATGCCAAATGAACTTTACAACTCAGACCAACACGAGCATGAAGGTGGGAGTAATGGTCTGCCAGTGTTTGACATATGTCTTAACAGTGTGCTGTAGGCAGTTGTATGTGAGTAACATTTTCCAAAATCACTAGGTTTTAGACGTCCTACATAACTTTGCAAACAGGACTGATTTTAAAGACTCTCTTGCTGTTCACGGTCTGAGGATATATCAGTCCAAAAGTCAGTTTTATCAACCCCACTGTTTATCATCTGCCTGTTGACGAATAACATGTCATCCATCTATTGTTTTATTAATTAAAAGTTCTGTGTTTTCTAGTGAATATTTCTTCATTTTCCTGAAACAAAAGGTAGAACAAATGGCAATACAAACCTAAATAAATCAACATAAATCAAGTTAGTTTTATTTATATAGACCAATATCATGAATCATAATTTGCCTCAAAGGGCTTTAAGGTATTAGTTACTGGCTGTCGGCCATTGGCCAAACTGTTATTTTAGTCATCAGTATCAGTATCGGTGTCAGAATTTCACAACTGTGGATCCCTCGCATTGTCCTGTATGCGTTTGGTATTTCATTTTTCTTCTACTCTGGCAAGGTGTTTTACAGTTATGGCCCTGTGCCTATCATCTGTCTTCTATACTGGAGTGGGCTGCCTTCCTCTTCACCTGGCTGGCATCATCATCTGCAGGATTCAGTCTGCCATGTCTGCACAAACATGTACTTTTTTATCCGATATGCCGAATTGTGAAAAAGTTGGCTTGTGGTGTCAAAAAAATGATATGTATCGCTTTCTGCTGATCTGTCTGAGCTTGAATACTTCACAGATGTCTGTGGCCTGATGTAATGCCGGCACAGGTGTATGTTACAGAAGCTTTAAGGTTGCATTATTAAGAAGAAAAGAAATACGAAGTGAAACTCATGGCTAATTTCCTGTTGCAGAGGTCTGTTTGAGTGGTTTCTATTGACTTCATGGAAATGATGCTGACCATGACCATGCTTTGCTCTCTTTCAGCTCTATAGAGTACTGGCATGGCTGTGCTGCTGTGTTTGTATGTATGTGTTGGCAACAGATGTGAGAGCTCAGTGCTTAGCTCCTGAATAGGCGATTTCACTGCTATGCTCATTCCTCTCTCAGATGTTTGGATCATAAATAACAATTTTGACTTTTGGCACTGGCTACATCTGGCATTCTTTGGGCGACTGTATTTTTTTTTATATACATGTCAATAAGAAAACTGTAGGCAGCCTTTCCTGCAGTCTGTCCACATTCTTTGCAGATTTTTATGAGCCCAAGTGCTTTTATGCTCTCAGATTAGGCTCACATTTATCACCTAATATCCTTTTAAGAAATGCTGTCCACAGTAGTAGAGTGTAGCAAATTATTAAAGCATGTAAAGTGTTTTTACGCAACACAGTGAATGCAGCGGAGTGAGAGTTTAGACTGGGGTTGAAAGGGAAGTGTTGGGACAAGGGGGAAAGGGAGAGAGGAGGATCTTTTAATGTGATGGACATTTAGCTTTAGTAGATGGGAGGGTGAAACGGGGAGAGATGGAGGCAGGGAGAGAGAAAAATCAGCAGGCAGACTCAGTAAGAAGTAGTTTCCATGTTCTATCAGACTAGGATTCTTTAGTGGACATTCATTTACATTTTCAGTGTCGATGTCTTTACCAAAAATATAATTTAATCAGCATTTTTACAGTAATTTGATCAACCTAGATTTAAGTTAAAGTTCTGTGGGAGGCTTTAGATTTCAGTGGCCATGGCTTTGTCATCAGGACCAGGATCATCAGGATGGTGGATTTTTCTCCTGGTATTCATTGAAGTGATGGCCTGTCTGATATCTGGTGCAAACTATCCACACAGTTACTATAGACGAATTTGCTACAGGCCTCATTGTTTCCATGGCTACCATGGCTACAACCTGGGTTACCTGTCGACAGGTAAGTGATAACTCACTGGAATGCAGATGAAGCTGTAGTAGATGAGTTTAGCTGCTGTACTCGGTGGTGGTAGTGGGGGGGTCTTTCACTTTTCAATTTTATTTTACAATATTTTATCTCTTATTTTGCACATTACGCTATATTTTATTAAATCATTTTACAGGAAAAAAAATGCAAACTAATCTGAACTAAGATTAGAAACTTCTATCATTTTCCCTCCAGGTTTAACAGTAGTTACATAGAAGTTATGCGGATGTGAGTGTTGGTGCTTGTCCACTGTCCCATCAGGGCTCAGACTGGGTAATCATTCCCACTGATACTCTACGTATCTGCTCTGTCTGACACTGCCCAGCTTACTACGTCTCTGGTCAGAGCACGGGGGAGGCTCACTTTTATCAACAGAGATTACCGCACATAAAAACATGAGCTATGAATCATGAGAGACTCTTTGAAATACTACACAAACAGGGAAAGATACCAAATACGCTGTCGACAGGTTGTGTCAATATTATTATGACTGAATATTTAATTTCATGTTTGGCAAGACCGTAATGTGTGAGGATAAATCCACAGATTGTATTATGGCCGTATTTCAGATAATCCCTGTTATCTACTGTGTTACTTGGATAAGAGTCAATACTTTTCAAAGGTAATTTGTCTTAAGCACATAAATAAACAAATCACCTTTCAAAAACCGACCAAAATAGTTTTCCATGAGGACGACACTGTGCTGTAGGTGGCTGCGGGCAGAGAATTAATGCGTCTTCTCAAAGCCAGCGGCTGCTGAGGCTTTGGCTTGGAGCTCAGTGGAGGGATCATGTTCTGGATGTGGACACCAGCCTGGAAGGGATTCACCGACTACGCACCACTGTCAATGGGGGGAAAGCAGCTCTACAACGTTGGACCACTTTCATAAAAAAAACAAAAAAAAAACAGTGGACGGCAAGCTGAATGGATGGAAAAATGAAGAGAGGGCTCTGCCAGCTTTCCTGGATGAAGTGAAGCTGAAGTTTGGCAACAGAGGGACAAAGAAGAGGAAAGTTTAAGGAATGAATTCATGCCCTAAACAGTATATTTGAGGATGTCATGGATATTATTGGAGTGGATGGGTTCAGTCGAAGGATATTTCTATAACTCATCTGTTTTGAACAGATTTTACAGGAACCAAGCCGTTTTAATCCCTCTGTGCTTGTATATTGCACTTACTCTAATCACACTCTTGGTTTTATTTTGTAGAGTAGAATCAGTCCTGCATATATCATATTAATCACTATGATTTCACATTTTACAACACTATAAATTATACATCCTCAAACATGACTGGAATCCCAGAGAGAAGAGTTTTGGATCATGCAAAGACATGAATTTCCATAAATCACAGGTTACATACTGTTTGTGTGTACTTATGTCTTCTGTGAAAGCATGAACGCAGTTATGTGGTGGTGTTTAATTTGCACAATGAGGCTCAGACCCCCCATCCCACACAGTGTGACATGAGCAAAAGTGAGGATTTATCCATCTCCTCACTGGCCATAAAAATACTACCTTAATAAATATGCAGATGCAGTTATGTCTGAAAAATTATACTGGTGGTTAAAATGGTGATACAGTACCCTAATGACACTTATTCTCCCTGTATTATTCTATATTCTCATTTTCCCCTCTTGTTTTTGGACTTTAAACCTCAAATCCTTAAGAAGCACTAGAGATGCAGAGAGGACATGCCAACCCTTCAAAAAACAACGGGGTTTCAGCTGCATAAAATATACTGCATAAATAATTCTATTTTAGCCTATAAAACTGGCGGTTTATTTTGGGAGGTTTGGCAGCGTTTCCTTACAGTCAGTTTTGTGACATCATTTCTGGGATTTATTTATTGAACTGAAGATGAAACGTGAGGTCTGCGGTGATATAATCATATTTTAAAAGTATGTAATGAACTAAATTTGCATCATATTCACCTTAAACTTTATAAATCAACACACTTCACAGAAATTCCTCTGCATTCTTGAAATAGTTTTGTGCTTAAAATAGCCCCCAGGAGTCAAGCATGTACTGAAAAAACACAGTCAACCAGACATTTAACTTGGAACTGACTAGTTTCTTTCTTTCTTTTTTTTTTTTTTTTAATTTTTATGATGTGTGAGACATTAACCAGCAGCCAAAAGCCATTCCCACTCACCTTGTATATGTGCCATCTTTGCTGCAGTTTCATCATGTTTGTCGAAGTCAGCAAATGTTTCAGTAACTCCAGTCAGAGCGTTTTAGACATTTTCATGCGAACAGGTAAAACGTCAACACCGGCACAGAGGAAAGGCAGGTTGGACTTGGCGTGCTAATTTTCCTGATGTTAATCGGGACAGACGAGCTGTGAGCAAACGTCCAAACAGTGGAGTGTTTCATAAATGGGCTCAGATCTCACAGGGGGTCTGTGGTGGAACTCGGAAAACAATTTATTAGTCTGTGACCCTTAAAATAAGAACTGTTTAGGAACACAGCTTGTTTCACTGGAAATCTGATTCTGCAGTGAGGGGGTCCATTTACGCTCACTGCTCCTTCTCAAATGAAGAACCCCCTTCTTTTATTTGTTTATAATCTCAATGCTTGTCTTAGAGGAATGTGTATGTTTCGCATCCTCTGCTTTAAGTTTCCATATGTTTGCTGCTCCCAAGGGACTCTGACAAGAAGTGAAGGAATTTAAATTAGGTTTTAAATGTTCAGTAGTTGTTACCACATGGGAGATTTGTTTGTTTGAGCTGTAATGCACTTGTAAAATAGTTTCCCTTCTCATCCATCATCTGTTTTCCTCTTGGAGCCCATCTTTATCCTAAAGCCTGTGTTAAATTCCTCTCTGTTTGGCAGCTCATCTGGGCTTTATTCTTGTGACCAATTTTCTTCTCATAATGAGAGGATTTAGTCAAATTGCACTCATTTCTCTCCCATCTCTCTCTTTCTGCCTGCTTCTGGATTTCTTTTTTTTTTTTTTTCTCCTCCCTCTCATTCCCTACAGATATTGATGAGTGCCAGGTCCATAATGGTGGCTGCCAGCACAGATGTGTTAACACCAGGGGCTCCTACTATTGTGAATGCCACCCAGGCTCTCGCTTGCATGTCGATGGACGCACCTGCCTCGGTGAGTTACATATCAGCAATGTAAAAGTGCTTACAAACGGTGAAAGAAAACTTTGCACTTAAAAATAAATCAGCTCCTGCCTAGTTACAACTCTTTACATAAAAAAAAAAGAAAAGAAAATCACCTACTACCAAAGCTACAACTCTAAAACATCAACTCAGACATCTCATGTACTTAACATCTCCTCCTTCAGACCATCTGATTAGAAACATGTATGTATGCTGCACTCTACAATGTGGCCACTTAATGCTCACAGAAACAATGACACAGTGTTTTCGAGGAGCTCAGCCGCTGGAAGGTTTTTAAAGTCTTTGCTCTCTGCGCAGCTTATTTGTACAGATATTATTTTCAGTCATTATTTCATTGAACTATAACCACATATCCTCTTTTGACATGGGCACTTAATCATGTATACCACATTCATGATGTTGCAGAAGATGACTCCTTTGATTCTGCCATAAAGCCTTATTGTGGAGTGATTTTAATGTCTAGTGCAGCCACATTAAATACTGACTTGTGCATTTATCCTTCCCTTAAGTGAAATTTATTTTAAAGAGAGAACTTCTGTTAAAGAAAACTGGATCATAGCAACAATATATTTTCTATTAGACAGTAAAATATTGCTGGTGTTTATTCATTATTTCATGAGTTTAGTTTAGGTTACTTCAGAAAGACACATGCAGTTAGTCTGACATTTTAATACTGAGGAATAAACTGAGACACCGCTGTCAGATGGAAATTGTTCCTCTTTTTTGTTTTTGGCATTTCTTTATGACGGATATTTATGCTTTACATAGTTTCAGATATATCTGTGAGATTACCTGAAAATGCTCCTAATAGCATTGTCTGGCTTTGGTTTGGTTTCCATCTCAACTGGTGGAAAATGGTTATCCAGGTCAAATGTGGAGTGTGACATAAACATCCAAGAAAGTATTAGGTGCTTTTGTAGCTTATGGTGAATGTGTTTACACTGAGATTTCATGCAGTGCTTCTGTTGTAATTATGGTAAAAATGAAATCAAGAAGATGCATACACAGAAATCCATTAGGTCTGTGTTGTTTAAGTAAACCCAAGAAATGCAACAAACCGGCACAGTCATTATAAGAAAAAGTAGAGAACTACAGATTGTGCCAATATGTTAGGTCAGTTAACTGAGGTGTGTGTGCGTGCATGTGCATGCGTGCGTGTGCGTGTGTGTGTACTGTAGTTTTTCCAGTTAGTTCTCCTGAGCTCCATTCCTTTATCAAGTGCATGTTCCTGTCGTATTTGTCCTCTGCTGTATTTTTGCAGTACCTGAATGTTGATCCCTCCATGCCAGATCCATTAGCACTGGTTTTTAGAAATAGCTGATACAAAAAAGTATAAACCTGGCACCATTTCCTGCAGCCAGGAATGTATACAGAGTGTCTTGTCTGACGTTTAGAGTGGAAATCACTGTGTTTCTTGGCTTTGCTCCCTCAGAGCGGATAGCTGGGACCCTGCTGTCCCCGAGCAACTCCTATGTGACAGCTGTTGCACGAAGACATGACTGATTGCACTAATAATCGTAGTCCATATGTGGAGAGCCTCCCAGGTGAGGCTCATCTGTGAAGCTATGTGTGTGTATGTAAAACTGCAGAGACCGTTGCATGTGGGCACTTTAGCACAGAGCAAGGATTGAACTCAACTCTTTGTTTCAGCAGAACAAGTGAAAAAAAGGAGAGTTTTTGGACTGTGCCCCAGACAGCATCATCACATACTAGATAAAGGACAACACATAACAATCAGCACAAAGTCTTTGGGAGGAAAAGAAGAGCAGATGTCCTCAAATCAATTCAATCTCAGCTTTGGCGAGTCTTATCCAGCCCTTGATCTGACAGCAGAGGTCAGATGAATCCCACACAGTTAGCGTGTGGGTGCATAATATTTTTGCTGGAAAGCACTCTGTGGTTTGACATGTGCTTGTGATGGATGTATCTTGACTGGCTTGAGTATAAAAAAAAACACCGTCTTTCAGATTGCCAGGCAGTTCAACATCTACCTGTTGTTTTCGTTGAAGAGATTGAATCCATGTTGTTTACTGGGGCTGCATCATGGAAACACAGTCAGGGAGGATTATTGAGCTGCCTCTGTCCTCACCCACATCACACCATGAGTGTTACGCACCACAGAGGCCCTCGCATTCAAGTCTTGCTGTGATTTTTGGCCCCAGTGAGGTGATGGATCTGTCTTGGCCTTTAACATATAAAATGTCTGATGTATTTGGAGAATCACAGCCTTAAAGAAACATGTTCCCCTCAATGTGACACTGCAGTCAAGTCAAAGGAAAGACTAATATGAAGGTGGAGTTTGGATTTATACAAAGTGTTTTCTTACTGATGCCTAATGCTTGATTTTCTCATTCTTTTCGAATGTCCATCTTTCTGACCCCACATCTCAATATTTGTCACCTTTGTTAACCTCATTCATTTTTGTTCTTTGTGTGTTTCCAGCTGTCCATTCCTGTTCCATCGGTAATGGGGGATGTGAACACTACTGTGTGCAGCAGTCAGCCGCTCATTTCCGTTGTCGCTGTAAGCCAAATTATGTGCTGGAAGAGGATGGGAAGCACTGTAAATGTGAGTGCCCATGTTTCCAGTCTCTGGTGTAAGGGAATACTAAATACGCACCCATACACTACACATGACAGTGCGTAGGAATAATTCATGGAAGGGTGACTTTGGACAAAATGCCAATTAAAACTGAAGCCTGTGGAAGAATATGAAGGTGTCATAACATTAAACTCATTGTCTGCATCTGTTGCCAATTATAATTATCCAACAGGATGTATTTTGTGGAATAGATTAACTGTCGTTCATGCGATGGGACATTAAATTGGAGTGAGTCACACCAATCTTTCATAAATTTGTATTTTGATGTCCTCACTTTTTTATTTCTCTGCTCCCTAAGGCTGTACAGTACTCAGGGGGCGGTAAATTATACATATACGCATTTTAAATTACTGTCTTTTAGATGTTTTTTCTTACTTTGTAATTGTTGGCTGTGAGCAGCTTCCTCTAATTAGGTTCTCATCCCAGATGCTGGACAGGCTTACACAAGTTAAACACACACAAGAATGCACAGACAACAATAAAAAAGATGAGCCGTGTGAATTTAGAGCTCTGCACATGCTCTATATTGGGTTGTACAGCAGCCTGATTTTGACTGTGTGTTGTCCATTTGCAAAACATCATATGAGGTTTGTGTGTGTGTGTGTGTGTGTGTGTGTGTGTGTGTTACAGTGCAGGATCCTTGTGCAGATCGGAATGGAGGCTGTATGCATGAATGTCGTGCTGATGGTGGCAAAGCTCACTGTGACTGTAAAGTTGGTTACATTCTGGCAGAAGACGGGAAAACATGTGAAGGTGATTTCTTACTGTTAAAGCTGATTTGAACTGAAAAGAAACAGAAAATATAGGGACCATAATTCATCAGAATAACCTAATTTTGAACATGTGTTATTTTATTCATATTTTTAAATGTTTTTCCATAGATATTGATGAGTGTGAAACAGAAGAGGCCAATTGTGCTCACGGGTGTCACAATACACTGGGATCGTATGCCTGTGTGTGTAACACTGCCTATGAGTTGGGATCTGATGGAAAACAATGTTACAGTGAGTTCTATTCTCATTATTATTATTATTATTATTATTATTATTATTATAAGAATTATTATTATAAGAATTAGTACAAAACTGTTAAAAAAATATTTCTAACACAAACTGACTTGTGAAGGAATTGAGATGGAGATTGTGAATAGCTGTGACAACAACAATGGTGGCTGTTCACACCACTGCCAGCATTCAACCAATGGGCCTGTTTGCTCCTGTAACCATGGATACCGATTGGATGATGACCTTAAAACCTGTACTGGTAAGGGACTGCCATGCACTCGCTGATCAGTGTACAGGTTTAAACAAAATCACGCATAACTACAGTGCATCTGTGTTTATAAAAAAATAATAAATAAGACAACTTAATTTGTAAGATTTTTGTTTAAATGTCAATCTGGGGTAGTAGATTACACTGAGTTAGATAGAAATGCACAGTAATTTTATAATAGATGAGAAAACATATCATACTTAATGAATTGGAGGATGTTACAGTGACATTAATGCCCTGTCCGATTGCTATTGAATCAGTTTACTGCTTCAGATTATAAACTGCATAGAGGCTTTTGTACAAAAAGGTAAAACGAGTGTAGTAGAAACTATTCTTAGAAAAACACAAACAACACAACAGCTATTATATATTAACCAAATTTTGACTATGAAAGGAAGTCATTTCATTATGTCTTTGAAAAGCAGTAGTAAATAAATACAGATATAAACCAAAGGGAAATGCATCATTTCTGTGGTGCTTCATATTGTAACACTGACTGTAACTGGTTCTTAGTATGGATATGTAGGACTGTGGATGATCATAATTTTTCTCTTCCTGCTTCTTGTGTTTGGCAGACATGGATGAATGTGAAGAGCAGAGCTCCTGCTGCGAACAGGACTGCACCAACTACCCCGGAGGTTACGAATGCTACTGCTCAGCAGGATACCGACTGAACTCAGATGGATGTAGCTGTGATGGTATGTTTAATGCACAGTCAGAAAGCCAGGAGCACTTACACTCACTTAAAAATAAGTATTTATTTCTGTTGAATCTGGGACAGTTCCAATTTGCCCAGAAGTCGTCAACACAAACATTCACAAAGTTGTCTTTGTTTTAGTGTAACATGTAAAGTGAGCTCTATCCGTTTAAGTGGCTTTGGCTCTCCTCGGCCTCTCCACAGCGGTTCATTAATGTAGAAACAGCCTCACAGTCTGTGTTGTGTCCGTGTTGTTTAGATGTGGATGAGTGTCTGGCAGCGAACGGCGGTTGTGATCACACATGCCAGAACAACGCTGGGTCCTTCCAGTGTTTCTGCCGCCGGGGTTTCCGTCTGGATGAGGACCGGCTCTCCTGCATCCGTGAGTATCAGCAATCAGTTTAAAGACAGTGGGTGAGTGGAACTCACACCAGAAACATGCCAGTGGAAAACCTGTTAAACTCTTGGAATTGTACTGCAAAAAAAAACAAAAAAAAAAACAGTAAAACAGTTGCACCTTTTCAACAAGCAGCTCTCAACCAGTCTTTTGTTTAGGCAACTGTCATTAATACTGAAAACAGCAATTTCAGGACTGTGTTAAAATATAGTACATTAATCATCACAATTTGACACAAATATGAGGAAATATCGACTCTATGATATCAAGCATTTAAGGACAGAAAACATGACAACACATCTGTTCTTATGAGGATAAAATTTATCACACAATCATACGACTCAGTAATATTATCTTCATATTAGTGATGTTAATGTTCAGAAATGATCCATTTTTAAAAAAAAAAAAAAAATGTGGATTACTTGCTTACTGTCTCATTTGCATTGAAAGTATGCAAGACAAGATTTATGCTGTACAAAATTATTGAATTGTCACTGAAGTTGAGTTGATCTTTTAGACATGTAAAGTAATGCTATTATATGTACTGTATATTTTTAATGTTGTGGAACGTTTCTTTGTACAGCTCTAGAAGGTGCAGTTGAGGCTCTGTCCAGCAGAGGTGCCATTGAGCTGCCTCTCATTCGCCCCCAGCTTACCTTGTTGCAGGATTTCAACCAACCACTGGAGCGTTATGATGACTACGAAGATGACGAAGGGGAGCTGAGAGCTGAAAGTAACCTCGCAGAGAAATTTGGTGAGTTTCCACTCAAACCATTAACCACTCATTATCATTAACAGGAGCCTGTATCAGATTACCTGAGTGTGAGTCCCAGGAGGTGAAGCTGTCTGACCGTCTCATTTACTGCAGGCAGAACAGACCACACGGTTGGGGGTTAATTGCTGTGCTTCATGCTTCCAGACTGTTCATACATACTGTAGCACCGCAGCCTCTCTGGCAGGAATGTTGAGCCTCATGTGTTTTGGCAGCTGATCACGGCCTGTAGCAGGAATTCAAAGGCTCTGTTTTGTGTTGATGGACTCATTTCACAACAGCAGTAATTTAACATTCAAGTTAATTTTACTTGACTGAAAGTGAAGAGTAACGGCTGCACAATAACTCCAACATACTGCACTAATTCATTTAAACAGAGCTTCAACAGTTTATCAGTCCAGTCGTTTTGCACCTACATGTGATTCTTACAAACCTAAGCTTCCTGTTAACGTGACTGAAAGCTGTTGCACTCTGACATGTGTTGACAATGTGTACACATTTCAGACCCATCTGACAAATTAATCCTATTAATCACTACATTGACTTCCCGTGAGTCAAAATACAGAGTTGAAAAGCTTCCTCCTGGTTTACAAAGCACTGAAGGCCTTGGACCCAGATCCATTCTAGACTTGTTTGTTCCCTATAAGGTATCCAGAACCCAGAGGTCATCAGGGGCAGGTTTACTGTGTGTTCAAAAAATTAGAACCAAACAAAGCGAAGCAGCATTCAGGTCTTCTGCTCATCACCTGTGGAACAACATTTCTGAATACCTGAGGTCAAACTGTCAGGTCATTTAAATCAGACTGAAAACATTATTGTTTACTGTGGCTTTAACTTAAATTCTTAAATAATGTCTTTTAAATGAACTTCAAAATCACATTTTATTGTTGATGATTTTAAAATTTTTGTTTCTTAAGTTTTTTTTAATGCATTTATATTTTTAACTTTTTCTTTTCATGCCTCTCTTGTGATGCTTTATGTCTTGTGTAAAGCACTTTAAATTGTCCTGTACATGAAATGTGCAATAAAAATAAACTTGCTTTGTCTTGTGCCTGAAAAATCCAGCAGGAGTGTACTCCATTTTGTGTTTTCCAGTGTCAAATGCCCTGACTGTAAACTTCACTTGTCACCTGCCTTTTAGTACCAACATGTGTGTTGTTAATTATTTTGCTCTTGTTGTTTCTAGTGTGTTTGGATGACACTTTTGGAAATGACTGCAGTTTGACATGCGATGACTGTTCTAATGGAGGAAAATGCAATCCGTCAAAAAATGGCTGTGACTGCGCCAATGGATGGACGGGCATCATCTGCAACCAGAGTGAGAATCTTGTATACACCATGTACACTCCGTCTGCACTGTTTATATCTGTGGACTGTCAGTGTATCAGTGCATGTCGCAGTGATGGATGCTGTTATTTGTCGATCTCACAGCGTGTCCTGAGGGATATTTTGGTAAAAACTGCTCCTTGCCCTGTAAGTGTAAAAATGGTGCCAGCTGTGATCCTGTCAGTGGGAGCTGCCGTTGTCCACCGGGGGTCAGTGGGGATCTGTGTCAGGACGGTGAGACGTCTACCCATGTCCTACAGAACAACGTTTTTAAATAAAATATCCAGTAAAAAAAATATTCACTCAGGTTTACTGTGAGTGTTTTCCATCTTCAGGCTGCCCTAAGGGCTTCTATGGGAAGCAGTGCAATAAAAAGTGTAATTGTGCCAATAACGGGCGCTGCCATCGGACCTACGGAGCCTGTCTGTGTGATCCAGGACTCTATGGACGCTTCTGCCACCTCCGTGAGTTCAACCATCACCAGCTCTACACTTCACTTTATACCGCACTCAAATTTCTGAGTCAAGATCCAGATTATAAAAACGCTGACCGCCAGACCCACCATTAGTTTCACAAAACCAACGTTAAAACAGCAGTATGTAATTATTCTTTCCTGTCTTATTCCATTTCTTCTGACTTGCTTTTTCCTTCAGCCTGTCCCAAGTGGACATTTGGACCAGGCTGTTCTGAGGAGTGTCAGTGTGTCCAGCTGAACACTCTGGAGTGTCACCGTCGCCATGGCACCTGTGTCTGTAAACCTGGTTACCATAGCGACACTTGCAAAGAAGGTTAGCACACTGTCACACAATGGTGCTCATCAAAAGGGCCTTACAGTGTACGGTGGGTGTGTTCCGTTCGACTTTCGGAACATAAATCCCAGTCGGCAGTTGCATCTATTGTTCTGTATATTTCCTGTGCACCTTGTATCTGCAAGTGCTATATGCTGTGTTTATGTCCTCTATTGTACATTGCTTTGGATAAAAGCGTCTGCCAAATGTATTGTAATGTAATCTTATTTATCATTTAACATCTTCTTTCTCACCTGGTGAGTGGGCGGTAAATGCCACTTTGTTCTGCTCCTGTGTCACAGAATGTAACCCAGGTACTTATGGGAGCAGCTGTGCTAAGAAATGCGCCTGTCCTCAAGGAGTGTCATGTGATCATGTAACTGGGGAGTGCCAAAGGAAATGTCCTCCTGGTCGTCATGGAGAGAACTGTGAACAAGGTAGGTGGTCCGAAAAAGAGTGTTCTAGAAACTCACATGTGTTTTAGACCTACAACAAACCATTAGTTAACCAACTAATTAAATTACTCGTCAGCTATTTTAATAATTTATTTTAAGACTAAATTCTCATAATTTTATTTTCTGGTATCTATACTCGTCTGTGACACCAGACTGAATATCTGTTGATATGTGGTTACGATTATGACCATTTCATAATCCACACAACTTGTGCAGTTCTAATTTCTGGTTGTCATTTACTCTGTGTGTCCTGTGTCAGACTGTCCGGAGGGCAGGTTCGGCTCTGGCTGCATCCACACCTGTAACTGCACCGGAGCTCCATGTGACAAAGTGACCGGCCAATGCAAATGTCCAGCAGGAACCTCAGGAAAACACTGTGAGAGCTGTGAGTGCCAACATATACTCAAACAGTTTATGAACACAGAATTAATCACAGACATTTTTCATAAATACAGCCATAATTATGTTAATCGTGACTCTTTTTCAGTGTGTCCAGAGGGTTTCTGGGGTTCCGGTTGTACCGAAACCTGTCCGCTCTGTGAGAATGGCAGCGTATGTGATAAACACAATGGGTCGTGTAACTGCCCTCCAGGGTTTATGGGCAAACTCTGCCAAAATTGTGAGTAGCAGCACTGGGCATTTTTAGTAGTTTCCATGGCAACATGCATTAAACAGCCCATTGAGCTGAAATAACAGCAATGTGGAATATTGAAATTGTGCACTGATGCAGTTTGGACATGAAATAAAGCAACATATTAGATGACAGAGGGATTTCTTTCAGCGTTCATCAGCTAAAATTATTCACTAACCTTAAAATCACCTCAGACCCATTTTGTCTGAAGAGAACAAATATTTCCACTTCATTTCAAAAGCCTCACTTGATGTCCGACGGCACAGGACCAAACTGTCATGGGAACCTGATGTGCACTTGTGCAATCTGGTGGAGTTTGTTCTGGTAGATTAGTCTTGATGACTTTTTTCCTTGTGCAGCATGCCCGAGTGGACGATTCGGTCAAGGATGCCAAATGAAGTGTGTGTGTGAGAACAATGCTCGCTGTGACCCAGTGAGTGGGCGGTGTACCTGTGCTCCTGGCTGGACTGGACACAACTGCAGGAAAGGTACAAGTCCAGAAAAACATCTGCTATCGCTGCAGAGCTGACTAAATATCCGACTCTAGAGAGAAGAGATTTATGTGGGAAAAACCGTCATATATCTGACCTGAGGTGTCTCTGTGCTGTTCCTGTTGCAGCTTGTGATGCAGGGAAGTGGGGAGCAGACTGTGCCAAGAACTGCGACTGCAGAAACGGAGACGGCAGCTGTGATGCCGTGACCGGACAGTGCAACTGTGAGGCTGGTTACACTGGAACACACTGCCATCAGAGTATGTAATTTTATTCTGTTGTGATTTACAGTTACCTAGTGCAAGAAGAACCTGGAAGTCTGAAACGTATCACTTCTACTCCGTGTATGAACACATCTCCATCCACTGCTTTTATCCAAGGACTAGGAGAACTGACAGCATTTTTTTTTTTTTTGTAAAATAAGTATATATTGCTTTCAATGCCTTAGCATCATTAGACATGTGCATATTCCATTAATAGTGTTACTGTACATAGTGTCATACTTGGTGCAAACACCAGATGGCCCCAAAGTAAAAACTTCAAACACATAGTTTAATGTTAGACATAGTGGATTTATCAGTTCAGTAAATGTCTGTCATCTACTGTCAACCTTCATAAAGTGAGACTGACATATTGAACTGTGTGATATTATTGTGACACTGTGTGATATTATTTCCTCAGAGTGCCCTGCAGGTTTGTTTGGTCTCGGGTGCCGCCATCTGTGTCAATGCGACAACAAGGCTTTGTGTGACCATGTGAGTGGAGCGTGTACCTGCCAGGTGGGATGGACTGGCACTTTCTGTGAAAAGCGTAAGAGAAGCTGCTTAGTCTTGAAGTTAAATACATCTAATAAACATTAACATATGCACCCCTGTGTGTAGGTAGTAACAGGTAGAGTTTGTCTGTCTTAGCATGTCCTCAGGGTTTCTACGGGCTGGACTGTCAGAAGAAGTGTCTGTGTCTAAATGGAGGAAGCTGTGATCATGTCACTGGGGTTTGCTCCTGCCCCGCTGGCTGGATCGGCCTGTCGTGCAACCAGAGTGAGTGAGGAGCACGGCATCAGATGTAAAACTGCATGAATGACATATGGTTTAATACCCAGTGTTTTGAAGGAAATTGCTTCATTAAAGTTTTGTGTAAAGATAATTGTGTGGCAGCATCAAAGCTTCAGAAAACGTCTGTAACGCTGAGTCACAGTGGAACAAAAACACGCTTGGTTTCAGAGTTATTGGGAAAACCCAGCCCAGTCACACATGAGAAAGTAGTGAGTTGATGTTCCCCATGCTGCAGCCTGTATCATTTACCAGACGCTGGAATCTCCACTTTTGATCAGCGGAGTTCATCAAGAGGTAATGATATTGTTTGTCCCTGTTCTGGCAGTGTGCCCGACTGGCTTCTATGGGGAGGGATGTAACCAAACCTGCAGTTGCCGTAACGATGGCATCTGCCACCCGGCCACTGGGCAGTGTGTGTGCACACCAGGCTGGACTGGACCCAACTGCACAGAAGGTGAATGCACACACATCGCAGACCCAAATGACCCTGTGTACGACGGTTCAGTAAGGGTCACAGCATGGGTTTGTCTGTTTCTACTAGAATGCCCAGCAGGGTTTTATGGAGCAGACTGTCGACAGCGCTGCTTGTGCCAGAATGGAGCCTCCTGCAACAAGTTCAGTGGAAAATGTGCATGTGCCAGCGGATGGACAGGCACCGCCTGTGAACTGGGTAAGAGGCTCCATGTGTGAAAACAATTACTGATCAATTACATGAGAACGTCACGTTTGACTTGGTACAAACCAAACAAATTACCAATGGACCAGAAGAAGTCTCTCTATGACCACAGTGGTGAACACTTTTTGGACGCCCCATGGATTTGTGATATTTTGCATTAAGAATCATTGAATTCTCCAAACCCACATGCTCCCTTCTGTACATACTCTGTTCCATCAAAGTCAAACTGAAAGTTATAGCCGATACTGCCCCTTGAAACACATCTAACACATGATGAAATGGTCAAGAATTTATTTTAATTCTATTTGTTAACAATAAACAAATAAAATAGTTTGCATTTGTGTGTGCCTGTCTGATACAGTCACACCTTTTGAAATACAAATACAATTTTTCTGCAAATATTTCCTGTTAATATGTGAGAGTGTGTAAAATTGTAAGGGTGTCCAATCATATTTTCCAATGCTGTGCTTCTGGCTACCCCCTTTAGGGGTCAGCACAGCACATCATGGGATTCCCTCTGACAAGAAGAAATATTCTGATACTTTAAGTACAAGCAGCACAACGTAGTGAAAGTTCTGAAGGAAAAGTATTGGTTTGGTCCATCTGACAGACAAATGATTATATTATGTCATCAGCAGAGAAGCACCGGTGTACTGCAGCTGCAGATTGAGCTGGTTTAATGGTTTAAGACACTTTATCTACAGGGATACCAGATCACATCATGCATGAAAGTGGAAAGAACAAAGATGCACTATTTACATTTGTATCTCTAACCTTTGATTTCTGGTGAATGTTTTGAACATTTACTGAAGTGAAATCATGTGAGAACTTTAGGGCTAACAATCACTTTTTGTTGGAGCTGTTTTTTGTTTTTTTTTTTAATATTGAAAATGTGGCCCTGACTACACTCTACTCTTTGTTTTTCACATGAGAAGAAAAAAAGTAGAAAACCACTGGGTTTAGCCATGTCAGTGTGATGTGATGAATTTAAGAGTATTACATCATCCAAATAAATGTGGAGTAGAAGTATAACAAGTAACACACTTCAGTATTGTACTTAGTCACAGTATTTGACCAAAAATCTATATATATATTTACATCACTGCAAATCAAAGTAGGGCTTTCTGGGTAGGAAACAGATGACATCGTAAGGTTTGCCAGGCTACAAACCTGGACAAGATCAAACCAGCTGCAACAAACACAGTTTTACTCTGTTTATTAATCTAAAACGTTCTAGAAAGAACACCAAAAGTCCTTAAGGTGAGAGTGTAAGAGTCAGGGTCTTCAGCAGCACAGCCTAAACCTACATTAATACTGGCCTTGATTGTAATGAATGAGTCCAGTCGAAACTTTAACTGTAAAACCATGAGGGATTTTCATAATGACGTTGGTTACTCGAGACAGAAAAGCAGAGGAATAACTTCACCTCAACCTTGAAGTAAACATTTAAAACAGTGGCCTGTGGTTGTTTTACTGTGCTCAGGAAATACATCAGCCTGAGTTTAATTTGCTGCCTTAGCTCATATGTTTTTGCCTAAAGTCTGGCCATTTGCTGCTGGCAGAGTGTTAGTGCACCACAGCGGAGTCTGCTCAGTAAAAGTCTCAGTCGACCTCACAGTGACATTCCAGCTGGTTCTCCCTCTGAGCTTCTCATCACACACTATCCTCCCTCTGCGCCTGTTACAAGCTTTCTTTGGCCAGACGAGCCAGGTCCAGCCCCCTCCTCGCACTCAGGAAACCTCTAATCCTGATGCTGGAATGTTCTTTAAACACAGTGGCTGCTACCTTTGACTGCCAGCTCCTGACTCAGTCCAACCATAAATTATTGGGGGAAAAAAAACACATTTCAGCCCTGAGCAAAACTGTGACAGTGCAAGTTTTCGTGTCGTTTATGGTCTCTGTTTTCAGTCTTGTCCTGTCTCACATGTGTATTTGTGCATGTGCATGCCGCTGTATGTTTGCACAGAGTGTGTGGCGGGTCGGTTCGGGGCCAACTGCCTGCAGGAGTGTGAATGTGAGAACGGTGGCCAGTGCAACAGGCAGACCGGACGGTGCAGCTGCAGCGCCGGCTGGATCGGAGACCGCTGTGAAAAAGGTGAGCCACACTGCCACACAGTCACTCTGTAAACCTGATGGAGCCACAGCACATCTGAGCTCAGCAGACCCTCTGGGCTGTGTGAAAGAGACACTCCATGGATGCTCATGAATTGTAACTTCTAATCTGCCCTTTTCTGCTCAGCATGTGAACCAGGCCTGTTTGGTTCTGGCTGTGAGGAGAGGTGTCGGTGTGTGCACGGGGCGACATGTCACCACGTCACTGGAGAGTGTAACTGTCCGCCAGGGTGGAGAGGAAAGCTCTGTGACAAAGGTACACGTCTGCTCACACCCACATTATTG
>JAPSES010000211.1:7179542-7201946 GCA_029822895.1 Maxillicosta whitleyi
GAGAGTGTAACTGTCCGCCAGGGTGGAGAGGAAAGCTCTGTGACAAAGGTACACGTCTGCTCACACCCACATTATTGAGTTCTTGCAGCCCCTGGTGGAGGATGTCTGTGTTGTTATGGTAATGACTGGCCAATAAAAAAATCCAATAAATAGAAGTAATCTGATAATTGTAATAATTGGATTTTACACATTTACATGCACTTCACAAATAACAATAATACAAAAAACTAATTTACATGTTTCAGTTCACTAATTGGATTTCTTACAGAGTGTGTATGAGTAATGGTAGACTCCATCACTGATGTCGTAATTTATTTATTATACATGCATTGATGTAAAAGTAACAAAATAAATCAGATTAATCGGTATACATGCATGAAGACATGGGGGTATTGTGGAGGTATCTAGGTGTCTTAATATAATTTCTCACAATCAGATAGTGTATCACTTTATACTGTTTACACGGTCACAATATGTAATGGCCAGATGTACAAAAACTCATATTATCTTAATAAAGATCAGTTTAGTTTAAACTGCTGCTATTCTTCCTGAGTCCAACATATATTAAAACTTACTCAATATAGCCCTTTATAAAATAAATAAATAAAACTGAGTGTTACATTTGACACTTAACAAAGCCTGTGTTATACATTATAGTTAAAGTTCTTATACTGAAACACATGAACTCATATCAAATAAAAGTGCAGATCATAGTAGCGTACATCTATACGTCCAATAATCCAGTCCAGTCTTCACAGGCTGCACCATCATCAAATTCCCAATTATGCTGAATCTGAACATGGTTTGAAACATCAGATACAAATAAAGCACACACGACAACAAATAAACATCATAGTTATACACAACCTAGAAAGCAAACCCCCAGGAGGCAAAGTGATTACACACCAGAGCTGATTGTATAATACCTATGAGGAGGACACTTTGGACGGTCTGTGGTTTTCATCTCACGCCAACACTCATTAGAGACCATGACACACACACACACACACACCAACACACCGTTCATTTAACATTAGTTTTAAAACACAGTTAAAAGACAAATAATGCCCTCAGATGCCCTGAAGTGTTGTTTAGGTTTAAGTACTTTATGTACATATAGTAACTATTCTGTTTTATTATATTTCATGTGTTTTCTTACTCCTTATATGTGCTGTCTCAGGTAATGAATGAATGAATGAAAAGAGACAACAGACAGAAAGTAAAGGTTGTTGGTTGGTGAACTAGTGCAGGGCTGTCAAACTCATTCTAGTTCAGGTGCCACATACAGAATAATATGATCTCAGTGGGCCAGAGGAGGGAAATAATAACATGAAAGTTCATGAAGTTCAAAAATGTTCTCCAAATAAACTATGAAAATGTTAACATTTACAAAATATAATTTCATGAGCAAAGGTTAATGACCTGAATTTTCTAAAGAAAAATAACAATTTTTAACAATATTTTCATTTATACATGTGTACCAGATTCTTAAGATTCTTAAGTCCATGGACTATATGAGAGAACATGAGTCGCTATCTGGTGGACATTTGTTATTATTACTACAGCAATGCCAGAATCCTTAAAAAAAATTCCTGGGTCCAGACAGTGATCCAGATCACCTCCAAAACTTAATCATTTGTTCCATGTCTCAGAGCGAAGAATTCCTGAAAATTTCATTAGGTTTGGTCAATAATTAACTGAGAAACGAACTGAGAAACAAAATTTTTGACCCCATTGACCCCAATGTTAATGAAAATTTCAAAGTGATACAGAATTGAGGATTTCTTCCGGATTCACCCCCAAAAGTTAATGGGTTCTTCCCAGCCCCACACTCTACTCCTCCACCAAATTTGATGGAAATCGGGGCAGTAGTTTTTGCATAATCCTACTAATAATGAAACAAACAAACAAACAAACCAACAGATGCGGGTGAAAACATAACCTCCTTGGGGGAGGTACCTAAAGCACAAAACATTTAGTAACAGGTTAAAATGTTGGAGTTTGGCACTAACATGAGTTTAACCCTTGATCTTTAGTGTAATACTTGTAATTTACTAATTCATCCCACAGGCTAGAATGGAAGCTTTGTTGAGCCAGTTTTGGCCCATGGGATGAATGTTTGGCACCCATGACCTAGTATCTATACGCAGACTTCAATATGTCTTTGTTGCTCTAAACGTGGGGGGTTGTGCTTTCATTTCCTGTCAGCGTGTTTGCCGGGTACTTATGGGAAGGGCTGCGTTCAGCGCTGCAGCTGTGCTCAGGGCACGTCCTGCCACCACGTCTCAGGAGAATGTGGATGTCCTCCTGGATTCACTGGAAACGGCTGCGAACAGAGTGAGTGAAACAGCTCAGATCACATCATTATGCACAAACTCCTACAATAAAACACATAGGTTAATTTTATAATCTGAAAATTCTGTATAAAAAGCCAATTTGCTGACATCACTGTCACATCCTTGAAAGATTTAAGTCATTCTAGCTCAGTAACGTTCGATGTTTGGGACCATCCATGTTCCTCCAGATGTTTTCAAAGTGGGTTCAGGTCTGCAGATTGAGCTGGAAACGACAGGGTCTTCTTCTGGTGGTGTGTCATCCATACCTTTACTGACGCAGCTGAGTCCAGGAGCATTGAACTGATAGAAGAACCAGTTCTAAGAGTTTGGGAACATTGTCAGAGCAAAAGTCCAGTAGTTTTCAATAGTTACTTTTGTGGTACTAATAGGACTGTTTTTGACTATTGTAAGGTGATGATGGTCACAGTAGAGGTGTTTATATTTCTCCTTCTTAAATAAGACATGGATCAGGTGATTATTCAGTAGAATAAGGTGTGTTTGTGCTGGAATTCAACAGACACAGGAATAGAATGGTTGTCATACATGCACACATGCTGATTTCACAGGAAATTGCAGTGGTCTCCAGAGCTGTATCCTAATGGCATCAGTCACTTCATGGATTCATCCAAAGACAGAATGGCAGCAGAGGCACCAGGAGCCTTATCAACAATAACTGTAAATTATCCCACTGTAGAACAGTAAAGGGCAGGTGCATTTGGACCACGATGCCAAATAAAACATACAACTGACAACAAATAGAAATATTCACAGCAAAGTTTAACAACTGTCTGAAAAGAAGAACATACCCACTTCTAAAATGTATTATGTTTGGTGAGCTTTTTTCCTTGACTGTGTGAATGTGGTGGTGGGGGTGTATTCTTTTTATATTGTTTGTTTATACAGTTTTTCTATTATTGTTGTTTATATTGTTAATTTATTTCCCAGTTGATGGGAGCGGTAAACTAGCTGAATGTTATCCACTCTTTGTGCAGAACATCAGATGTTCTATATGTCTGCTGTATTTATCTGCATTGTCTCTGACATTGTCTCAGATAAATAAATAACTATGTCTGACAGTATCTATGTTGGTGCCTCCATCAGCTTGTCTCCCAGGAACCTTTGGTCAGAACTGTAACCAGGTCTGTCAGTGTTCAGAGACGAACCAGCTCTGCCACCCGGTGTCCGGATCATGTTACTGCGCCCCAGGTTTCCAAGGCCCCAAATGTGACCAAAGTATGTACAGCATCATCAGTCATATGTATATATGCATCACAGGTATGTACATTAAATGCTAATTCTAAACTGTTGATTGATTTTAGTCTGTGCGGAGGGTCGATACGGACCTGACTGTGAACGGGAGTGTCAGTGTGAAAACGGAGGCAAATGTGTCCCTTCCACCGGTGCCTGTGAATGTCCGGCAGGGTTTATAGGAGCACACTGTAACATAAGTAAGTCCATGTGAAACTGTGACAGTGAATTATTAAATGAGTGCTGCAGTGTGGGATGACAGCTGTTGGGTCTGTCTCCATGGTAACAGCCTGCCCACTGGGACGTTATGGAGTGGACTGTGCTCAGGTGGCGTTGTGCAAAGACGGAGCCCAGAACGACGCAGTGACCGGCCGCTGTGTGTGTGTGGCCGGGCGGAGAGGACAGGACTGTGCCCACGGTGGGTCACAGACACACTTTGAGTTTTGGTCTGGTTTGTTTTTGTTTTTCATTCTAGTCTGTCCCCCTGACCGCCACGAGTTCACAAATCTACTCTGACATGATCAGTAGACGTCTGCCATTAGACTGATTATGAAAGACAGGTCATTTTCACATCTATGCAAGTCATAGTTCCTGCTGCAAAAAGAAGTCAAACTGGTCAAAGAGGAAAATGGACATTTGGACAAAACAGGTAAATTAACATAAAGACAAAGAAAGAAGGGGCAGTTATGAAGATGATCCTTTGGTTTTTGCTGGGTTATCATTTTATTTATACATATTTTCTACATCTTGTCCTGACTAGAGGCATAGAAAAAAGTCTCTATTCAAAGATGCATTAGGATCCAATCATGAGGTCAGAAAATCCAGTCCTGAAAAAAAGTTTTTGAACCCCCTTAAAATTTGACACAATTAATTGCAGATTTTTGGTTTATCGTTAACAGAAATAAGTAACAGAACTAAATTCTTGGCAGTTTCAACATGTCATGTCCTGGATGTGTTTCATTATTTTGCTGAAACATCCAGTTTTGACCACAGTGGAACTGAGCATGTGCAGAAGGGAGCATGTGGGTTTGGAGAATGGAACGAAATTGGTTAGTTTGTGACTTTAGTGTCATTCTGGATGTAACGTTTGACAAATGCATGTTGTCTAAAAAGTGTTTTCCACCACTTTAGTCCCATGTTTACATCTACTCCAGTGCAGCAAGATTTATGGGATTATCATAGGTTTTATAGGTTTGTTTGTGTTATATTTATGTACTGATGTGACTCCACTCACATGCTGTTATTGAAAAATCAGCTGTTAATGGAACAGACTGTTGTCATCCCTTTGAATAGAAGCTCAGATCAGATCTGTGCTTTCAATCGTTAAAAGGTAAATCATAGTCAAATGAACTGTGAAGCGTGTTAATATTCACGCCTCTTTTGTACCACAGTGGAGGTTTCTGTGGTTGACAGTCTATCACTGACACCTCAGTTCCTCAGATAAGTTGACAGTGTGTCTGGACAGTGTTAACAAACGGCTTCTTTTTAACTTGTTTGTCAAGTACTAATGTACGCAAAGTTACATCCATGATTATATCTCACAGATAAATGTCTGTTTTATGCACAAATGTCTCCATTAATTCCTTTAATCTTTTAATTCTGCACTATGTATATATATATATATGTGTGTGTATGTGTATGTATGTATGTATATGCTAAGTTCTGGTGGAACATGTTGTAAACATTTGAGGACCACATGCATTTGATTCAAGATTCAGTGTTTATTATAATATATGCACATTGAAGAAACATGTTCCCTTTACAATAAAGGTTGTGCTTTGCTGTCAAATATGTATAAAAAAAGTATGAATAATGAATAAATAAAAAGATAAGAAAAAAAGAATGAGATAGATGATACATAGTACAAATAAGGTATGATATTCCTTTATTACTCTCAAATTTATGGCAGCAAAAATAGAGTACAACTAAACACACAAGAGTAAAAAGATCATTCAGCCAGTACAACCCATAAACACATAACAGGAAATACAGAAATGTGCACAAATAAAACAAACAAACAAACAAACCTATAAATAATATCTACAGCTGCTGTGTACATGTTGAACATGCCACAGGCTAGAGAGCGGAAACACTTATATGTACACCTATATACACATACCTACACACACACAGCCATATATAGACGTTTACAGATCACAAGAGCATGGTGTGATTCTGTCTGTGCAAGTGAAAATGTTCAGTATTTGTGATATGTCACTTTATCCCACATGCTGCATGTGCTCTGTTCCTTTAAGGTCAGAACTGGATGTTTCATGAAGATAATGAAATGTATCCAGAAAATAACATGTTGAAAGTGTCAAGAATCTAATTTTGTTATTTTTTTTCTAACAAAAAATCATTTGCATTTGTTTGTGTCTGTCTGATGCAGCCACAACTTCATCTCATTTCCATGAATATTTCATGATATTTGACAGTGTCATATTTTAAGTGTTCAAAAGCGTTTTTTCCTCTACTGTATATTTACAAATAAACACAGTTGTAAATGGACCAACTAAATATCTTCCTTTTGTCTGTTCATCTGTCCTGGTGCAGGGCTGTGCTTTGTGTCTGAACCTCTTTCTGAAACAGTGGATTCGTTTGTCTGTTTGGGTTAGCGTTACTGTTGCAGGCTGTGTGTTAATGTGAGTGTGTGTTGTGCTTCAGGCTGCGCTCCAGGCTGGTTCGGACCAGACTGCGCTCAACGCTGTGACTGCACTAATGCTGGACTCTGTGACTCTGTGAGCGGAAACTGTACCTGTGGTTTGGGCTGGACCGGACCCCGCTGTGACCGAGGTGACAACATTCACACTGGCTCATTTCATACCGCAGTCGTCTCTGAGACAAGTCTTTTTTGTTTTTTTCCTGCTCATTATCACATTCATGATCTGCTGCTGTGTGCAAACTCTAAACATAGAGACGAGTGTAAATGATGTGAGACGGATGTGCTTCACCTGATCCTCTCTGTTTTGTTCATCTGTGTCTCAGAATGTCCTTCAGGCACATTCGGTGCCAACTGCCAGCTGAAATGTAACTGTCAAAATAACGGCACATGTGACAGAGTGATGGGGACATGTCAGTGTGGTCCAGGCTACTACGGACATGTGTGTGAACATGGTGAGAACGCACACACGCACGCACACGCACACACACACACACACACACACCGCAAATGTCTGAGTTGACAATAATAATCAACTGTTGTGCCTCAGAATCAGAATGCTTTGTTAATCCCTTGAGGAAATTATTGAACAGTATAAAACCAGTCATAGTCATTGTTTCCATTTAATAAATAGATAAACTACGAGGGAGGAGTCAATTTAAAATGTTAGGTTTATTTCTCTTCTGCAGAACTCATTCATTTAACTAAAGTTAAACTTCTTAATCCTCTGACACCATTACTTTAGTGCCAAAATGGTGTCAGAGGGTTAAAAATGTGGCAAAAAACAAATATGAACTGATATAAAATCTAAAATCACCATTGGGAGTTGAATGTCTTTCCTCATTTCATTGTAACATCACAGATAAATGGGGTCTGAAGTTAAAGTTACTGTTAGAAAGTTGCAATTAACTGATAATATTGCAAAAAAGTCATGTGATCCACCATCTTTGTGTATAATGGTGTAAAGTGTGTAAAGGACAAAATGTCTTACATGATGGACAGTGGAAGACATGTTGTCCTGTCCATGTACATAATGCAGATATTAAGTACATGTCCTTAAAAACTTGAGGATTTGGGCCACATGTGTTTTTTGGACATGATGCACATTTTACACGTGACCTGAAGCCTCGAGTTTAATCAAACAGAAACAATCGTCTGCACGTGAAAGTCTTCCATTGTGTTGAAGTCTTTTACTTTTGTCTAATTACTAATTACTCCAGTCCCTGCTGAAAGCCCTGCACATTAATAGTCAATATATTTAATGGATTTGATATAATTGCTGCTTCCATTCTTGATGATTTGGGGACTTTGGGGTTTCATTGATTACATTCCGTGTCTTCGTTGTCCTCAGCGTGTCCTCCCGGTCTCCACGGTCCACTGTGTCAGCTTCAGTGTGATTGTATGAATGGGGCCTCCTGTCACCCAGTGTCGGGTCAGTGCATCTGTCCTTCAGGTTACCACGGCGCCCGCTGTCACCGAGGTCAGACCACACCACCATTATTGACTCTGTAGGGTCTGATTAAACTGGTCTGTCATCTGTGTGAAACCCCTTCTGTTATTGCCTGTTTTCCCAGTGTGTGCACAGGGTACGTACGGTCAGAGCTGTGCCAAGGTGTGTGACTGCGAAGGGAACAGCCCCTGTGATCCGGTCACGGGAAAATGTCTCTGCTCATCAGGAAAGACCGGAACCAGATGTGACATCGGTAATACATATCAAAGTTGAACCACCTGCCTTTGTATTTGTGTCTGCCTGTGACAGGAGGTTACTGTTGAAATATAATGGGTGGGTAGGGGGGGGTTCACAGATGAGGACTTAACAAGTTAAAATGGGAAAAAAAATACATACATTTTAAAAACTACATCAAAGAAGCGAGTTTTTGATGTGATTTGATTAGTTTTAAACTGGACCCTAAACTTAAATGTAAACATCATACCATTCAACACTGACCACTAAAACAAGGATTAAAATAAATTAAATAACCATCAAAATAAATCCTAAATGTCCAATATGAGCTCACGTGAATCAGACCAGTAATTATAACATGTATATAGAGACAAATCCAAATCCTTTCACAAATAAATGTGATTAAACTTAATCATGAACCTGAAATATCTTCAGAAAAATGTGTATTGTATAAAAATGTATTATATATAAACATGTTTATATATATATATATATATATACACGTGCATTACAGATCAGTGGATTTATAAAAGCACTAAACATTTAGTAACAGGCATAATATTGGTACATTTTTGGAGTTATTATTTATGTGACCCCTGAACTACGACTGCCGTTCATGGCCATTAATGTTTTCAGTCTAATTTTTGCACCAATCAAATTCATCCCGTGGTCCAGATCGGACTGTTCAGTGGGCCGTATGTTTGACCCTCTGTTATCTGAACTCTGTACCTCTACTCTTGTGCCTGTATTCTCTACTTTTCTCATTAAGTGTGATTGATTAGTGTCAGTCGTTAGTTTTGCTCTTCTTGTGTTTCTTCAGACTGCAAAGCCAACCTGTTCGGGCCAGACTGCACCGAGACCTGCCAGTGTGAGAACGGGTCCCAGTGTGACCCCAGGAACGGCCGCTGCAGCTGCCTGCAGAGCTGGATTGGAGTCTCCTGTCAGGAAGGTAACGTCTAACCTGCTGAATGACTGAGTGTAGGACCACATCCAGAATTACATCAGGGCCCAGGTTTGAGGCAGAGCATAAGTGACAGTTCAGCTGATGCAATGAAATAGGAGTAAATAACAAGTTTGGTGCTGACGGCATTCACTTCCTGTCAGTGTTTGCAGCAGAACTGCACAAGCTGCACTTTCCCTTTGGTGTCTTTTTCCTCTGATTGTGTATAATGTTTGCTGAGCTGGTCTCGTGGTTCTCCTTATGTGTGTTACCTCAGGAGGACCTCCGCGCCTCGCCTACAGCAACAGAGACTCACAACAGGACAACTCATTATAGCACCACCTCCGGAGACTCCAACAAACATCGGCTTTTCACCGAGGCCAGTGAAACATGGCGACAGGACGCTGTAGCAGCTGAAGACACTCATGGAAACGGACTCTGATGAGAAATACTCTTCCATGTTTGGGCCTGAACCGGACGATGCCTTTGAAAGTTTTCGGTGCCAAAGTGTTTGAACCGTTGGAGTCTAACACTGTCCCCGGTACATCTGTGTGTGACGATGACCAAAACAAACGCCTTTAGTCTTCGGAGAACATCCACAGGCTACAGCGTCACACATCCACTTCTCTGAGACTGAATCCATGTTTACTGCACTACTTATGTTATTTAATATTTGCCTGCAGTTTGTACTCACACACACTGGGGTGCAGACCAGTATGAGCTTCACCACTAGAACCAGTCACTCCCGTAAACCACACTTTATTTGCCGTCAGAGTAATTCTGCAAAGGTTAGAATCAGAAAACTATTTGTCACAAAACAAATCAAATGTATTTAACAAACATAAAAACCACTTCAGACCTCAGCTTCATAAAGGCAACATGAGCAAACATGTTGAAATAACGTAATTCTGCAGGAGCTGTGCAACAGGATCTGGATTAGGATTTTTCTGCTTCAAATATCTCATACTGTGTTTAAAGAAATTCCTTGTTTTGTAAAGCAAAAGCTGTTCTTGTTGGACTCTGAAGGTGTTTTTCCATTGAGACAATATGAAGTACTACCCAGAATCCCATGGTGCTACGCTGTAGCCCTCTACTGTACAGTACAATAAAAAGCCGTACTGTTATTATTACTAATGTCCTGATTTACCAAATGTTCACAAAACTGCAAAAAGTGGAGAATTAACAAATAATATTCAAGCAGGAATGTAAAACCAAAGACTCTCTGTTTGAAGTTCACAAAGCAAATTATTTAATTCAGCAACATGAGACAAAAACCTGCATAATTCAGCCATTTTAGTCAATGTGATGGTTTTGTTTAACGGACAAATTGATCCAGATGATATTGATCTTCGTCCATTGTTTGGGATGATGACTATGCAGCATCCATGTGTTGAAATATTTCATTGTAACTGTTTGTATAGATTGATCATATTTATAATTCATTTTTCTATGACTGAATAAACTACAACCTTTAAATGCATCTATTCCACTGGATTAAAAGGAAACATTTTCCAAATCTGTTGGTTTCTTCTGTAAAAAAAACAAAACACCCACTCACCAATGAACCGCCAATAAAAACACACACAGAGGGTTCATTTACCATTCTTATTTTTATCACTGTTTCATTTTCATTGAAGATCGAAGCTGTACATCCTGTCTAAATTCAAGCACAGTGCAGATAGCAACGCCTGCAAAAGAAAATTAAAAAAGAAGAAAAAAAGGCAGAGGTGATCACAACCAGAAATATATACAAAGGTCAAACTATGTACAGGAGATACCAGACTCTCATCGTGTGAATTTAGTCCACCGTCGCATTCACATCAGAGCATTCCTCATAATGCATACACAACACAAAGAAATTGCTTCTTGTTGTCAGTCTTAAGATTGATACAATACTGATAGGAAAAATGCAGCATGACGAAAAAAATAAAAACAGTTATTTTAATTCTCTCTACTGCATTAAAGGCTAAAACATAAAAAATATACTCTTTGTATAACGAAGAACCCTCTGGAAAATAAGCTCTATCCTTCTGTGGGTCTGGTTTCATTTCTGAACTATTCCATACTTTTACTGAGATGAAACGTAGACCTCTTAAAGCGTGAATTTCTTGTAACTACACTCAGCCTTTTTTTTTTCTTGATGAAACCTGTCATCATTCCGTTATATCTACAACGTGCACGGACCCCTTAACTGGGTCAGCACAGTGTGAAATAACACTGATGGTTGGACGAAAAGCACAGCGATACCTTAAGTCTCAAAGGAAATCACTTCCTCTCCTCTCCCTGATGATGCGAATATTAAGACACAGGAACTCCACAGACTAAAACGAAATGTTCTTTGCTTATTTTTTTTTTCTTATGAGAAAACATCATTGGCTTGCGTGTTTTATTCACCCAGACATACGAGACACTGCAAATCAAATGTAGACGGGGATCAACTAATACGACAATCTAAAGCAGGGGTGTCAAACATATGGCCCGTGGACCAAAACAGACCTGCGGGATGAATTTTATAGTAAAGCGCAAAAATTCCACTGAAAATATTAACAGTCAACTGCATTATTTATAGGTTAATACGCCATTATTTTACTAGTCTGGCCGGCTTAAGATCAAATAGAACTATATGTGAACTAAGATGAGTTTGACACCCCTGATCTAAAGCAGGGGGAGGAGTTTAACCGCCCCCACACGCACGCAACGGGATCAACAGCAAACACAGATCACTTGGTTGTTGCTCAAAAAAATTCACCAAGAAACATTTGAAGGATAGGAGTGACGAAGCCCGCACAGTGACGTCCACGTTAGCGCCACCTACACCTCGTTCAGACACAAACGCGACATTTTTTATTCTCTATACTTTTTTTTTTCCCTTGCAGGTTCATCAGCTGTTAGTAAAGACTGATTATCTATGTGTGTTAGTAAGCTGTAGGTACTGTCGGCTGTGGGTGAAAAGGGTCCATGCTTTGAGGATGTAACACATGCTATCCACTTGTGCTTTAATCACAGTAAGAGAGCACCCAAAGGAGAAACGATGATATAGGGCGGCGTCAAATTTTGCGATAATACTTGTGATGCGTCTCAGGTCATCCGCAGCCCGAGACGAACCTTACCGATCCTAAAGCGAGTAGCTGTTCTATGCATTCTGTATATGAGGGGCTTATTTGGTAACTACGACAACAGCATGGTCAGGTAAAGATATATGTGGAGTCAAGTCCATACCATAGATAGATAACAAGCTGGACAGAACATGCTTCAACATGAGTTATATAATCTAGCAGGAAGTGAGAGTGAAACACGCAAGGTGTGTCGTCAGAGAAACGTGAAGAAAATCTTTGGCTCAAGCCACGCTAAAATGTCACTGGTCGTCCCCAGTGTCCACACATGAAGGACAGACAGAGTAAGGACGCCCTCCTGACCGTGTGTGCGCCAAAAAAACAGGACGAAAACCACCCACTCCGTTCCCTGAGCTGCTGCCGCAAACTGGATCAACTGGACACGCCGTTCAGGAGTCGCCTCCACCACTCAGCGTCTCTACTGGGGAGCAGTTGGCCGTCCGAGCCAAGCCGCTCATCTACGCCAAAGCCTACAGCATAGTCTGATGCAACAGGAAATAAGGCAAAAATACTTGAACACAATTTGATCAAGGAGGGATTTCCATGAGATGTTGAGCCAGCACTGATATGACCATTTCCTGTACAGCGATTCCTCCGCCTGTAAAGACAGACCAGAGGCTGGGTAACACAGTGAAGCAGGACGCCACGTCACACTGAACGCTCGTCTCCAGTTCCTACTGTTAGGGACAAGTAAATCTAATCTCTTCAGTGGCAGACTGATCGCCCTGACGCACTAGCCTACGCTCCTGACTCGTGTGATCATTTTCGGTCCTGTCCGACACAGGAGAGTCGCAAACACGACAGTGAAGACAGAGGCCATGGATGAGGGGAGGGGCTTATGGGGAGGCGATGTGATTCTATAGTGCAACGGCTGTGACATAAGACGACTGTAATACCCATCCTCTCCCCTCCTTAACGTGACCTTCCAACAAGTCTAAAGTGCTGATTGTTGAAGCCCACACCAGGGCTCCGACACTGATTATGTAGACGACACAAACAAACAGTTCGTTCAGAGAAACTTCGACAGAATCGTACAGTACAAAGGTGTTTGTAAACAGAATGTCCAAGGAACAAATGCATGGCTATGGTACATGTGCAACAGAGTAGTTCTTGTATAGTCATAGAGAATGAACTTACAGTAATCTTCCTTTTAGTTGCATTCAGTCTCTGGAAAAAGAAAGAAAGCAAAAACAAATCTGGCTGCCAAGCAAGCGTGTGCTTCTTTTTTTAAAAAGGTATTTTTTCTCTACGGTTTTAAAATACGTTCAGCTGAATTTGAATGTTTAACTGATTTAAGTATGAGCGCATATCCCTAACCTCTCTTCCACTTTTGTCTTTCTTTGTCAACCTGTCCTTTCCTGTGGAGGTGACTGTATTTTTTCCCCCTTCTCTTTTCTTCTCCCTGTAACTCTAAATGAGGTGCCCTGGGTGGCCTTGGTGTGGCCAGACTCATGCGCCAGGGTCTCACTCAGTAAAAGCTCAAGCAAACAGAGGATCAGGCAAAGGTGGGCGCTGCGTCTGCAGGCCGGTGCAGCCCTGCCGGGCGGGGCCATGCCGCGCGTTAGGAGCGGTAGTCCTTTTTACTGTACGGCTTGTTCCCCAGGATGCTGTCCACCTCGTGTGTGATGGATGACGACAACTTTGGAAGAACCTGCGACAGAAGAAAACATAGTGAGCACAGTTTCTGGGGTGGATGCTGGTCTGGATCAGGTTTAGTTCTGGGTGCAGTGGGTCGTCACAGCCTTTAGATGGCGTAAAGGATGCCTACGTTTTTCATCAACTGTGGCTTCCACTGGTCAACCCACAGACCTTCACCACATACAAAAAACAACGCACACAGGAGCAGGTGCACATTTTAAGCCGACCACATTTGTTCACTTCTCCTCCACAACTATTACCTGCTGACATGTTACCACTTACATTTGCACTATTGTTTTCTACCCTATTTTTTATTTTAATTTTTTAAATCTTTTGGCATTCTGTGGACAGCAAAGCAAGAATTCATTGTACAGGAACATGTTTACATAGGTCAACAAATGCTTTGTATCTTGAATTTGTTGAAGTCTATTTTTGAGTGTCTTTAGGGCTGACTCATGGATTATTTCTGTTACTTCTGCTCTAAATGTACAATTACATTAATAAATTCCACTGATGCATTAAAAGCAGTGATACTGTTTATATTGTAAATAACACACAGGCTTGTTTTAAACACAAAACATTGTTTTTCATCCAGAATAGAAACACTTGGATCAAATACTGGAAAGTGTGATATACAGTAGAATACTCCACTACATACAGGAACTGAAACCATTTCTTTTAACCAAAACTGCTTGGTTATGTTTAGGTTAACGGTTCAGAGATCACAGTTTGGCCTAAAATTGAACTTTCCACAATGTTAACCAAAATGCTTTGCAGTCGGGTATAAATATCTCAGTCGTAGGCATGAATACAATACCTGGGTGAAAACAGCATGTGCCATTATATTTACCCAGTTGGGTGTAAACAGGCACATGGTCTCTTCCACCCCCAGTGCAAATAGCATCTGCCTTTTAATTACTGTATACACTTGGGGAGGATAATCATTAATTATGTATTTTATAAAACAATGCTGGATTGTTTTTTTCTTTTCTTTTTTTTCTCCTAAAATGTAGAACATACAGAGATGTATGAAGTATTACTAAAAGTCTAATACTCAAAATTCCAAAAAAAGAACATTTTGCACATATAAATTGTAAATAAATATTTTCTGCTTTAATTAGTTTTTAAAGGTTAAAGTGAAGATGGAAGCTTCAGTAAAGTATAGAAATAACCATGATTATATTGTATTATATTCTTTCGAACAGAAAATAAAAGACTGAGGTTTTGTATCCCGTATCCCACAGTGTCGAGGTTACATAAATACTGAAAAACAACCAATTGTTTCAGACGTCTCAAAGAGAAAACCTTTAGACTAGAAGAGAGAGCTGTGTCTGTTCAGTGTCTATAAAAGGGAAAGTGAAGCCCCCTCGGGAAATGTGAGCGTAGCATTTCCAAACGGAAATATCAAACGTGCTAAGGGAGAGGAGACATTAAGTGTACACACATCTACTATACACACATACACAAACACACACACAAACACAAACACATGAGTGTTCTGTCCTCACAAAGCGTGAGGACAGAACGGAGCAGGGATGCTCTTTACTGCAGTAATGTGAGGAGAGGATGTAAACCCCCACCGGTCTGAAACCCTATTAAAGAGTGCATCTTATCAGGAGAGGAAGTGGCTGGAAGCTTGTCTCCAATCCCCCTGGCAACAGATACTCCGCTGACCTTATTAATTCCTTACAGTAACGCACCCGAGCGTGCAGCGGCAAACTGCCCAAGAGGCCGAGCCGTACCCAGGAAAGAGCTGCTGTTCTAGACTGTAAGGCACGACCACGGGCCGCGTCAAACGGGTCAGGTCACATTCACGCAAATTAAAGCCCCCCCGACATGATGAGAAGAGACAAACAAACAAGCAAACAAACAAACATTCACCACTCTTTGTGTTGTCCTCACCTGTATCGCTCCTATGTTCTCCATCAGCTGGTCGGTGTTGGACGCCCCTAAAAGGACGGAGCTCACCCCCTCATTGCGTAGGCACCACGCTGCAGGAGACCAGTAAACAGCAATGACACACCCACCGGCACTTAAACACACACTCCACGACACCCGGCACACAAACACACACACGGTTTCATTTGTTTATGGTAACAACAAAAGCATGACTAAATACAATGACAAAATCACAGCTGCCCACAAAGCACCGCATTAACACCAAGGCAGAAATAGGCACAAGTCAAGTCACATTCAGCACCTTCACATAAAAGTACACAAGCATAGTCTGAAAGGAACGTAGTATTGTTGTAGAGGTTTGCTGGTTAAAAAAAAAAAAAAAATCATGACCATTTCTTATGTAGCTTAATTTATTATCAGTTAATTTACCTGTTATTTTGACAATTACCTATATCACAAATCTGAAACCCAAAAAATTATAAATTTACCATCTTATGACTTATCTTATGTCTACAATATTTTACACTGTAAGTTTCTTGATTAAATAATAAACTAAAATATTAAATATCAAAATAGATCCATAGCGTTCTTGTTACCTCAGGAGGTACACAGTCCTACACTCAGTTTACACAGCATGTACGGATATAAAATGCACAATAATTTTTTACCCACTAATCTTATCAATACATTGAAATCATTTAGGTAAAATGTAGCTTCTCAGCTTTTCATCATCATCATCATCATCAGATATGTCTTTTTTGGACATTCATTGGTTTCCCAATGATCATGGAAATACTGTCATTTTCTGCAACATTGATTCACCAATAAAACCCATGTATTTGGATAAATGACAGTTATTGTTTTATTTATGAAGTTCTTTGCTGAATTCCCAAAAAAAGAGAACTTTTCTTCATTTTTCTTTGTTTTGAAACAAAAACCTCTGCATTCATTCTGAGCTTCTTCTTCTTTCTTTTTTTTTTTTTAAACATCTACATAATTAGTAAATTAAATATAGGAAAATCTTGATTTTCACTGAACAATGTAATCTTCAGAGAATATTATTAAAATAAACTGAGATAAATCAATTAACAAAAATTTTATGAGATGGAAAATTAATTTGGAAGTTGACACAAAAACAGCTCTAGGTGTTGAAGGGTTAAATTTCCATCTATAATTAAAAGAAAATGTAATTTTGAAGATAAAATAAATCCAACTGAGTGAAGATTAACAAAAATATTTGAGTTAAGCAGAAAACTGTGCTTAAGTGCACCACTTTATAAATCTTTACAAATTACACATTAGGTCCAAGAAAAGCACCAAATCTAATGCTTGTGCCATTATAATTGTCACCTATATTGTGCAATACAACTGCATGGGTTTGCAAGTAAGTAAAACACAAACACAAGCTGATTACCGCATAATGGGATGCAGAATATAGAGTGGAGCAATTAATAGTTGGATTATGAGTCTACACACAACTTCCATGAAGACGTGAGCCCAAAAACGACAACAGCTGATGATCTTCCACTCGAGTGATGCCGGAGTAAACCCTCCGAGCCACAGAGATATCCACATTCACTAACTCTGTTTCCAGAGGCACAGTCTAATTCCTGAATTTTTACCACCTGCTCTGGTCACACCAAACCTTGTATCCACCTGCAGGCAGGAGGGTGTAAGTCACTGTATTTATTCAATAGTGCCACCGTGGTGCAGAGGACTTCACTGCACACATAAATCTACTACACTGCCTTCAGGAGCGCTGGAAGGATTTATGGTAATTGGGAGAGATGAGGGTGTCCACTAATGGGCCGTGAAACTTAATCTATGACACTGCATTACAGTGAGGCTGAAAAATATGCCGTGATCTGCACTCCGATAGGAAACAGACTCCCAGATTTACTTGGTGTGTCCCTCTTGTCTGACGCTTTAATGGCCCTCATAGGACTGTGAGACTTTTGGGTTTGCACATTTTCACTTTCCACCCCAGCAGTGAATCGATATCACTCACGCACAAGATTTATGCCTGGGATTTGATTTTAATGCTGACACTGGCAACTGTTAAATACGAGTTACCACACGGGGCTCCCACAGAGCTGAATATACAAACATACCCTAAACACTTTTCTATTCAATATGCTGCGTGTTACATTATAGTGTTAATGTATTCAGAGACCGGTGCCAAAGACCTATATGGAAAATACTGTACATACTTTGGTTGTGGTGTCGCTTATTCAGGAAAGGAAAAGAACCTTTAAGTCAAATTAATGAGATGGCGTCCAAAATAATAAGACTTTTTCCAAATAATGATATATTGTATCAAAAAAGTCATTATTTGGAACAAGTATATTATTTTTTATATTAAGTCAAAACTTTGAGAAACTATGATTACAGATGCTGATTCACTATAGCTGTTGAGTAACAGAATCCTCAGAATGGGCTTCCTTTCATTCTCATGGCTTTGACAAATACAAAAGTACAATCAGGATGTAACAAAATATCACTAAAATTCAGTACTGTACTGTTTTGTATTGATACTAAAATACTATATGGTTTTTCATTAATAGTAACATGTTAATTTTTTGTTCAGATTGTACAAAAGGTAAAGCAGTTAAAAAACTAGATTTTATTTCTTTTTAAATATATATCACTGTGTTTACAATAAAGTGATAAATCATAACCCCTCCATTTCCAGATACTTGTGGATATATAGCCCTGTCCATGTTTTTCCCAGACAGTTTTTACCTTTTATGTCCTGATACTCTCACTTTTCCTTCACCTTTTCAAGAATTCCAGTAGTCAGATCACTCACACAACATAGCAACAATCAAAGCAGACGTCTGCTAGAGCGGCGCTGATCTCGGCCCGTCCGGAGAGCGAGCGGAGAGGCAGAGGGACGGACAGACAGACAGAAAGAGAGAGAGCGGCAGAGTGTATCTGCGTACCGATGGCGAGTTGGGGCAGTGTGCAGCCCAGCCGCTCCGCGATTGCCTGCAGCTCTTTCAACTTCGCCTGCTGACGCCGGCCCTCCTCGCTCAAGATCTTGTCCTTCAACCACTGGTACCCCTGTCGAAAACACAGCACACCTGCTCAAAAACACAGCCCTGCTCACACGGCTGCGCGGCAGCTCCTGTGTCACCAGGGCCTGTTTTTAAACACGTGACTCTGTCTCCTGATGTCTACACTGCAGCTACGCTCTGACAGTATCATTACATTTACACAGTGACAAATTCATACAGAAAACACACAACATCTACCTGCATATTAGAAAAATTATACTCTTTTTTTAAACTCCTAGTAGTATCAAAGACCAGGACTTATAGTGTATCTTACATTAGAAATAATAATGAATATCCAGTAACAGTACGTGCTGAGCCAACACCACAAACATCCACAAGCAACACTGAACCGAACAGGAAGCAGCACATTCCACACGAGTAGTCGAAGTTACTGAACAACACCAAAATGGAGCGCTGGTGTCACAGACCAGAAAGGTCACAGACGCACAATCTACAGAGTCACAACATGCCACTTCACCACAGAGGGACACATCAGCGTGTTAGGTCGTGCGTTAGTTTGTGTGATGTAAAGGCTGAGTGGATTTGACCTGAGGGTCAGGATGACACACTGACATTTCAACACCAGAATTTGGCAAAAGGAAATGTAAAGTTGGTGATTAGACTACATTAAATAATTATTAAAGTCCAAGTTGCCTGGACTTGGACTGTGACAGGACATGTTTTATTGCGTGCACTAAAATATGTTGAGTGGACACAGGCTGGCACTGCTGGGACAGAGGTGCAAAGACCATGGCATCAACAAGGCACTGAAACACAACGATGCATGTGATGTGCACCTGAAAGACACAAACACACCATCAACAAACAAACAAAAACACCGACAACCAGAAACCAGTGGGGGGTGGGGGGGGGTGGCACAGATGATCAGAGTGGAGTAAAGACAGAAAACACATCAAGCGAGGTTTGTCTACCTTAAGCGAGGCCCGTGAGTACGGAGGCACCCTGCCGTCGTATTTTCCTGAGATGATCCCACAGGCCAGTGGTGACCATGTCATGGCCCCCACACCTGAGAACAAAATGTGACATCCGTGAAATGATCACAGACAGGAGTGACATTAAAGATGAGCCTGTTTCTTGCCGATAAAATTACAGGTTCGTGGGAAAGTTCCTGACTTTGGGAAATATGACAGAAGGACAACTGTGTTTCTGTGTTTAACCATCGTGTTATGAACCTCAGAGTGAGACATAGACAGATGACAAATTAAAGGAAAATCCTGAATGGAACTGTGTTTTTCAAGAAGATAACAGCTCTACACTACCAGTCAAAAGTTTGAACTCACCAGGTTTTTCTTTATTTTCATGACTATTTACATTGTAGATTCTCACTGAAGGCACCAAAACTACGAATGACCACATGTGGAATTATGTAATTTAAAAAAGTGTGACATAATTCAAAGCATGTTTTATATTTTAGATTCTTAAAAATAGCCACATTTTGTTTTTATTACATCTTTTCACATTCTTGGCATTCTCTTGATGAGCTTCATGAGGTCGTCGCCTGAAATGTTTTCCAACAGTCTTGAAGGAGTTCCCAGTGATGCTGAGAACTGATTCACCATCTGCGGTCCCCCTCATGCCATTTAAATGAGAACCTGTGTCCAGACTTTTGATTGGTAGTGTATACACGGGTCACAAGGAGTCAGATGTACATTAAAACATTTCCACCATTCATGGGCAGCATAGGCTTAGTTCCTGAGGTTAAAAACAGTAGTTTTGCTGTAATGTTGTTGTTATGTATGTTAATGTTATGTGTCTGTGGAATGCTGGTGCTCTAGCAAATGGACTTGCTACTGCTAATCATAGAATTGTATAATATTCATAAATATGTTTTCATTTGGTTGTGATCATAAATAAGAATGGTTGCATTATGGTGTTTATATCTATACAGCCTGTTGATACATTTCTACTGTAGTTCAGAACACAATCCCACTTCTCTGTATTTTAGATTTTATAGCAGGTATCATCCAGTGTGAAGGTACACCACCATATTATTCTATGTTTGAAAGTGGACAAGAGGTAATGTCCACTTCAACAAAAAGCCCAGAGTGGATCAAACAGCCACTGGAGCAGAGGGAGAGATGAGAGCAATTACATCAACACTGGTTCAGTTCAAATCTATGTTTAATGGATCTCAGATCAGAGTTAATGAGGGACGATAAATGAGGAGGTTCAACAATATAAAACATAAAAAAGTCCGATTTCAAAAACCAACTTAATTCTAACCACAAATGAGAAAATATCACAGCTTAGAGAAATGTAGAACTAATGCCAAGGAGCCGATCTGGTGTTCTGTGGTCAGCACCTAACTGAGATACTTCATGCTGCTTTTTGTTTTAATATTTAATCTGCCACCTGTCTGTGAAATCACAACATGAAAACAGGAACCAATTGGGATTTAATTAATTTAAATATACAAACTTGGCCTGTTTACAGTTTTGAGTACAAAAAGCAAAATTGTTGTCTCTTTCAAGCTTCAATCGGTGTCTCAGTTTGTTTGTCCGTCCAAACTCCCTGAGCGAATCCCCGTGTCCTTACCTATCTTATGGAAGAGCTCAGGTAGCTGCACCTCCACCTTCTCTCTCTGGAACATGTGGTACTCGGCCTGCTCGCAGATGGGAGGGATCTGGTTGAACTGCCGCGCCACAGAGTACGCTTCCTGAAAAAGGAACGACAAAAAACAAACAGTGGATAAGAAGCCTGTTCTACAAATTTACAAATAACTGATCCACACTATGTGCAGTTGTAGGCACTGGGGAGGTCACATGTTTAGATATCATTCATTTCTACATATATTCCCTTAATTCAAAATCTTTCATTAAAATTACTGAAGCTATTATTTATTTATATCAGTTGCAAAAGCTTCATTTATTTTTTTTTTTTGTATCAGACACGTAATTAGTTTCTCATACCTGACAAAACACGTCACACAACACCATGTGATGCCTCTGATGAAGATGGAAGTTACCGCCGAAACACGTCAGGTATGAGAAACTGATTACGTGTCTGATACAAAAGAAAATTAAATGAACTATAAGAACATAGACACTATGAGCTTTATTTGACTAAGTTGCAGAAGCTCTTCTACTCTTCTATTTCACATCACCAAAATAAAATGTGTGGACTGAACTGACAGAGAAGTTATGTATCGAAAAGAAATAATATTCAGAATTAGACACAATTTCCATAAGATTCTGATCTAAACTGTGCAGGGGTAAGATTAAAAATAAATCCCCAAACTATGTCCTGTCTGTATGTGATCTACAGGTATTTCTACAGTTAAACCTCACCATTATCTCCATGGGGCTCCAGCGTGATGTTCCCCAGTACATGGCCATGCCTTGGTTTATCACATGGGTCATCGCTCGAACCGTTTCTGCAACAAAACACAAACATATTGATGCTGTATTATCACCACTGTGCCTCAAAATAAGTGGAAGACAATGTCCTGAGTGTGCACCCTGACCCCAAGACTGAAAGACAATTATCACAAAAAGGAACAGAATTGTAGAAGAAAAGCTCATTATGGTGTTAATTCAGGGTTTATGGGTATCAGCAAATCTAATTGAATGCTTTTTAATACCACTTTAAACAAATTTAATGAACTGCAAATACAGTTTTATATATAGCTTTATGATGGTTTACCATTGACAGGCTTTAACCAGGTTCTGAATAGTTCCTCCAATCACTTCTGATGCATTTCAAGCATCTGGTGATGTGATTTCGTGTATCGGCCATAAACAATAGACAATTAAAGGGTTCTGCCTGTCAACCATCACACTATACTTCCAACCAAAATTATTAAATTATATA
>JAPSES010000211.1:7208178-7233343 GCA_029822895.1 Maxillicosta whitleyi
CCACTTTCAAAACCCCTGATTTTGGCTCGAGCACGTTTAATTAAGAACAGTGATTTACTGACACTATAAAACATAAATAGTACTGTCAAACTGTCGGATTAATCACAGGGTTGCTGTGTATTAATTTAGATGAATCAAAATTAAATACAATTAATTTGTTAAAAAGCGCATTTCATTTTGCAAACACACTCCAATGTGCTGTTTAGCATCTTCTATCTTTATGAGTTGGTTCTGCTGCCTGTCATTACCAGAACAGCCCATTTGCTCATGCACGATACCAAGTCTTCCAGGACAAAGTGTTTAAAATGTGTTGCTAGCGGCATTCAGAGTCATTTTGTGGTACAGATGGGTTAATTGCAGGTTAAAGGGCTATGGGTTAAAAGTTTTAATCAGATTAATCGGTGTTAACTCTTTAATTTTGACAGCCTTAATAAATAGTAAGTGCATTTCTGTTTGCAGATGAAGTGCTCAGGGTAGAGTTGACATGAATCACTTGAACATGTAAAGTCCATTACTGTAATATACAAAGACATGACTGATAGACAGGTAGCAAGTGCCCAAGATGAAAGAGGTAATGTGAGATTATTTGAATAAAATTATGTTCAAATCTCCCACAGCGGAGAGTTATGTGCACCTAATAGTGATGAAACATGACATTTGTTTCTAGCAGTTTCATGCAATGATTATCATGAACACATTGTGATATGGTGATTATGCAATAGTTTAGACGTACTTACTGCTTACAAAATAGAAACTAATGACCTTGCACTGGGACAAAAGCTTCTCTTTAAGAAGGAATTGCCATGACTACGGACACTCGCAGCCTGATTTCCCTCTTATAGTTAGGTTGTATTTGGATGCTCTTTAATACCCTCAAAACCTGAGAACACTTGAGAAAAGCAAATGCCCCCAGCATGTAACCTTTACCGTACATGTTTATAACCTGTCAGAGGTGTGATGTATGCATTTTGTGTCGCTACTCGCTGATAGGTGACCCCCGGCATACAATATACTCACTTTCCAGCAGCGTAGACCTCTGCTGTGTCAAACAGATTGATGCCATTTTCATAAGCCAGCGTCATCAGCTGCTCTGCCATCTGTTGAGAGGGCAGGGGGAGAAGGAGCACAGAGGTTAAGGGATGGGGGTGAGAGATCAGTGATGTGATGTGTTAGGGCTTTTCAATTATTAACTTCCTCAACAGGAAGAAGGAAAGCTGCTGCGGCTTCAACACAACATGTTTATATGTTCCTCCTGTGGCTGCTGACCCTGTGGCAGTATGTCTTCACTTTAAGTAAAAATAGGTGTGTGGAGCAATCCAAAATATGCCGGATCATATACAGGGTTTCCATTCCTAAAGCTCTGACTGATGGAAGAGGGAAAAATCCATCTGCTCTCACCTCATCCGTTATCTGTCCACCAAACGTAACCCATGTCCCTACAGAGAGAGAAAAAGAGGGGGATCAGTGTTTAAGTACACAAAGTCACATGTACATACAGGTGAACACTGATACTACATGTGCTACTTCTGCGGATGTCACCAAGTTAAATATAAGACTTCTGAGGTCTAGGCCAGTATAATATCCTGGTACATGGGTCATGTGACATCAGAAAAGTGACTAGTTCGTAATAGGCTCTATCATTGTCAAAATGTACATGCTTTCTAGGTGTATTCTGTTTTATTTTTATTTGGAGGACTCTTTGTGTTCTTTGACACAGCACGGAAATCTGACTGAATGCTACATAAACAAACATGGAAAAACAGAGACAGGACAAAATGTAAGACTGGAGCTAAAAGGACAACTACTGTCATTTGGACATAAAAAGAATGCAACATTTGTATTTTCCAGCATTTGTGTTGGGTCCACAAGCCAGTTTTACTATTGATCCTATATGGTTACTATAAAAATTAGGTTTTGTTTAAATATTGTTGACCCATTTTAGCCCTACATTTATTCTGTGTGCAATTATAGTTGAAAGGTTTTATGCACTTAAGTTTTATATCACTTGTGAGTAGGAATCTATTGTTTTGAGTACATAATTCAAATGGAAAAGAAATAGGACCAAGGATCCTGTAGTCCAATGGCATATTTAAAGACATTGATTGATATTCGTTGGACCTTTCATGGTCACTCAAGGTCAAAGGTCATCGCAATGAAAGTCCATGTGTCTTCCTATCTATTGCCAATGGTAATTATATCAATATATTTAACCATTTTAAATTTATAGATCTTTGAAATGTGTCACATTATAAAAAAGGGGGGATTTTTAAAATTTAAAATTTCATTATTTTCTTTTTTATATCAGATAGACAGATGCCAACTGATACCAATTGTTCATCGGACCTTTCAGGCCATTGAACTAAAAATAGGTCTTTTCCTTTGATCATTCTGTGAACTGACATAAAATTATATTGTTCTCTGGATATGAAATATGCACAGTCCTACATCATTGTGCAGACTCCAATTGAATAACTGAGAAATCCAAATTAGTTATTACATTAAAGACAACTGTAGACCAAGTACAAAATAAACATCAAATGGAAGAAGGCACTGTCACAACAAAAGTATTCTCCATTTTATTGTTTCTTTTACCCGACTACACTGAAAATGAATGACTGACTGATATATTCTGATGCACTGTCACAGCAATTACAGTTTCACTTTACAGGTTTGTGATGAATACTGACATCCTGCAATCAAAGCCATTTTGTATGTGAAATTTGTTGGAGATAGAGAAAAATAACAAAACTTTACTGAAATAAATTCAGGTCTTGTCTTGAAAATCTACAGAGAAGGTGTAACTTCAAATATGCAGAGTTATGATGATATGAATGATGTACTGAATAAAGTTTTAAGCAACATGTAACCTCTGAAGGATCACCGAAACTTGCCACTCACACACTTTTCTTGCAGTGTGAAAGAAGGCACTCTGTGGTTATCAGCCGACATCACAAATCTATTATATAAAGTCCTTTATGTGAAGCAAATGTCCTGAGTGTGCCTCATGATCCATGAGACTCTTACCTAATCCAAGACAGGACACCCGCAGGCCCGACTTTCCAAGGTTTCTGTCAAGAGAAAAATATATTAACATTAATGCAGCACTGAGGTGGCAGTGATTTGTGATATTTTGCACTCCAGCTGAGCTTGTCCAGAAGAGTGGGACTTCAAGCCTCATTTTTAACCCTGACTGATGAACCCTGTCATACTTCGGTAACATTTGGCCAAGTTTTCCTCAAGTAAGGAGTTGGTTCTTAAGGATCTAGCCTAACAGTAGTAGAAGCTTAGAGTCATGGAAGCTGAGAAGAACAGGGTTTTTTTATGGAATTGAAACCAGCATGCGTTTACTGCAGCACTGACAAATGTATATGGATGGCTGAGCAAAGATAATAACACGTGCACTGACAATGACGATCTGAGTGCTTAAATGCTCTATATGTGTGCAAAGACATGTCAGGGGAAATTCGGAGAGGAAGTGCTTCTTAAGCAGAACCACCATGACATCCACTGAAATTTTTCACAGCACACAAGGATCCCTCAGCCGCCATCTGACTGAAATCCCCCACAGCAACGAGGAAGCTTGACTACTCACAACAACTTGCTCGTAAAGCTGGCGTCTCTGAGCCTATCACAGTCCAGACAGACCTCTCTGCTGACAATCGCAGCTTTGGTCAGGGCTTTGATTCTTTTGTGAAAGCTTTTTAAGTTTTCTAAGGCACTGATAGTTCTCAGTTAAAAGGCAACATCATAACAGATTTGTCATACACACTGAAAATGTCTATTTATTAGGTTCCAAGACATAGTTTTTGCAGGTAGCGTGCATCAGAGGAATGATTATATACAATATACAAAATTAAGTGCACTTATTCAACCTGTTTTAACATGAGATGCACTTGTAATTTATAAAGTTAAAACTACTGTGGCATCAGAGATGATGTAACATGCAGGAGTCAAAGTAAGTGTGTGGGAGGATATCTGATATATATATATATATTTTTATAAGACTGCCTGTATAGAAGTATAGTTTAAATGATAAGGATTTGAGAGGGACACTGTGAATAGGAGTGTTGTGTGTAAAGTATGTGTGCAGATGTGCATGGTGTGTGAGCGTGGTTGTGATTTTATGTGCGAGTGGGACTGTGTGTGCGTGGGGGTGTTTTTTGAAGCCATAAGATTGCTGAATTGCTGTGGTGACTAACAAAACACTTCTTTCAGTGTGGTCTGAACACCAAGTCCAAAGCACTGACTAAAGTGTTTGAAATGAGGACATGAAGCTCACCAGAATCATTTCCCCTTTAAGAAGGCTGCATTTTTACACGTATAGTAGGAAGACAAAAAGGATCATCAAATGCATTAAGTTTATCTTTCATGTGTGTTCATATATGTTCTATTTTGGAGGAGTTAATCCATTTGAATGTTCCCTACTTAATCTACCATCATTAGTTCCACTTCACTGAACCACCATAGATCCTAGTTCAGACTTCATTGATTTGATGATGATCTCGGATGCTAAACTCAACATGAGGATCTAGAAGAGATGATTGCATATGATGAAAAAGAGAACTCAAACATTTGTTGAGTAATCTAATGTCTTATCAGGGTCAAGTGATATTAAAAATAACAGTTATAACTATTTCATGTGTTTGGCTTGTCAACATTTATGTCCAACTTATTTGCTACATGGAACCTCATTAAAAAGATTTCATTTTGTCAGTGAGGGCTGTAATCGTGTTACAGTTAGAACCCGAGAGCTGATGACGTCATGTATGGGAGTGCACTGACTCACAAGCACATAGTTCACAAATGCCAACGAGGAAGACGGAGTGATAAGGCAATCTAGTGTGGCCTTAAGGTGCACAGCGGTGACAAGGTTAATACAAGTCCCTTCAGGCAAGCCACAAGAGCTGATATACAATTAACTGCCGCGTAACTGCATAAGTAAAATACCCCCTCGGGGGCTGACGCTTGGCATTATGAACAGATAACAGAACCCAAATGCAAATTGCTGAAAGAAATTCTTACTGGAACATGTTTGCTGAAATGTTTTGGGTATTTGTCTCTGTGTATAATAAAATCAAATTTTACTTAAAAAAAATCAGCCTGACTGTTGTGCTTTACTTAAATTGTAAACAACAAGAGTTTCTCTATTAATTATGTTATCCAGTAGATATTAGTGTACATTCAGTCTCAGGTGTAGACTTGTGTTACACCACAGTAAAACACAAATTTTTGTTGAATAACATATTAATATAGTGCATACAAGCATGTTCAGGAAAGGACGCATCATAAACTTGTTTAATTAGATAAACCATGAGGAACCGTATAGACATGCCTCTAGCGTTTCACTATTTCCATCAGTGTGAGTTGGGGGTTATCATTCAGTCAAGCTTACTATGCAAGCGTTGCATAAGCGCGCCTTAACCATGAATACTGGACATACAGTATCAGTGCGCTTAAGCACTTTCCTAAACCTAAAAATAAGAAACAAGGATATCACAGTGCATGGATCTGCCCTTGCCACTGTTCTGACTGTAACGATGTCCCTTTGTCAGCACATTGTCGTGTTCAATATTTCAGTAGATTGGCCTTGAATACTGCGTTGTAGGTTACTGCAGTGACCCTCTGCCAGGACCTGCAAGCTGCAGGGGTTGAGTTCCTGCTGATCCTCAGCAGACGTGAAGCCCAGCAGTAAAGCCATCTCGCTCACACCCTCCTCAACACTGAAGGGGATAGGCACAGGAGAAGACAGCTACAGTGACATAGACAAAGACACATGAGCCATGGGGATCTACTAGCTTTTGCTTTGAAATATTGCCCAACGTTTCTCCAAGGTTTTGTTAACATCCATCTGTATTTACAATCAGCTCAGAGCTGGAGTATAATAAGCAAGCAGCTCATTTTCATAAGGTGGGTTACTTGATTAGAGGTGATTAGGAGATCCACATGGGGGCTTGTTGAAACACACAACACATTACTTTTCAACTTGGCATAATGAATAGTGCAGGTCCAGGTCAAATCCTTCAGGTCTGTTACAGAGTAATAGTCCGTAAAAATGAAGTGGACCTGACCAATAGTTGAATGGCAATGTATTTTTCATTGGAAAGGCAGAGGATATTAAAGGTCACCTGTGATTTACCTTCAAATCATTATTGGGTCATTGATTAAAAGATTGTTGTCTCAAGAGGAAAAATGAAACGGCAAGTAATGATCTGTAGCAGAAAAATGAGTCTCACCTAGCTGGAGTCAGTGTCTGGACCGGGCCTTGTGGGTCTAGTGTTATCTACTATCATTGTGGAATAGGGATTAAAAAATATGTCTATTTTATGTGTCAAGATGAAGGCATTTTTAGTTTGGGGCTGTTTTTCTTTCTTCCAAAACTGTAACATGGAGACAGTGTAAAGGAAGAGAATATCGACTGAAATAGTCACCCAGTGTCAGTAGAGTACATCCTGTGAGCCAGACAACAGAAAACACCAACACAGCCAGTATGATAAGACAAAAACAAAGCATTCACTAGTTCTTCTTCTCTTGTGTCCATATTCCGGATCATCCACTTTCAAATAAAGGCACAAATATATCCCAGAAGTAATACAGTAGCATATGTATCAGTCTGTTCAAACATTTTCTACCTGATAAGATCTATAAAGGGTTTTTTTCTCTTTTCTTTCAATGAAGCAATGAATGTTTCAATGAATGTTTGTCTTTACACCAAACGCTGCAGCAATCCCAATACGTATATAAACGATGTGAAAAGCACAATGACTTCAAACATTTAAGTGTTGACAGCATGGATAGGTTGACCTCTGATACTAAGGACATTCAGACACCAATAGAGCCGGTGGCCATAATGCTCAATAAACTGATAAACTACAACATGCTACCTCATGTTATTTTGATAGAACAAAGAAAATGACAACCAAAGGGGTGGAAAACCTGGAACAGATGACTAGAAGAAACAATTATAAAGCTGAAATGGATCTGAGATGTAAAAGCTGAGACTGGGGGAGGTTTCAATCAATAGCTGCCAATACTGTTAAAAATAGTTTGTCATTTGATCCTTGTCAGGTTTAATTTGTGATGACAGAAAAAAAAACAACAACCATCTTGCTCACCGAGGAAGAACACTGATTCTCAAGAAAGTCTGATGTGAGTTTGCTTTCATTTGAATCTACTTTATACAAACTCACACTTTCATTCACATACTTCGCATCAATTAGGGCTGTGTAGGATAAAGATTTTTTTATGTATGCAAATATATTATCAAAAGAGTAATACAATGATACCACTTACATCGATTTTGACATGTAACATAACCTATCTCTTCCGTAAAGCCTCATTAGAGTCTATATAAAATGTGTATAGTTTATATGTGTATGAAGTTTCTCTTTTTTTTTATGTTACTTTCCATAACATTTTTAACATCTTGTATTTATAATTTACTGAAGACCTGAATACTACATCTACTGGTAAACAATTCCTTATATATGTTTACATCCTTGGTGAATAAAGATGATTCTGATTCTAGTAGGCATAAATCTAAGCTGTTTTTATTCATTATCTAAGCTGTTTTCATAAAAATCCCAAATATTTTTTATACACTCCCCCATATTCACGCTGTTGTTTTAGCTAAGCATCTGTGTAAAACAAGGGTAAGTGTGAGGTCTGACCTCTGCAGTAACCAGCAGCTATGTTAGTGCAATGAGACGAACTCTGTTTAATTTTAATTTCTACAGTGGCAGAAAAGAACATGTGGAAACTGTTATCATCAGAGGCCATGTCAACATTGTTCTTCCCACCTTTTTAAGTAGGAAACCATAGAACAAAATACTTAAGCTTTGTTAAAATGTGGGACTGTAGTCAAGAGGCCCTAGAAGGCACAAAACAGGTGGACTTCAAGTCAGGTTAGTGTCTGGGGACAGAACAAGACAGGGTGATGGATGAGGAAACGGGGTCGCTGAGCTGTAAACAGGAGTGCGTTGAAAGACACATTCACTGAGTGCTACTATTAATACTACCTCATTTGCACCTTCAAGTTCAGAAACAGTACAACACCAAATGCCACCAGGTTGTGTTAACTGAAGGTGGTTTCCTCCTCCGCAACATCCGTTCCACTTAAGGGAGGGAGGAATGGAGCAACAGATGAGAAATTACACACTAAATTAGGGCCCTCCTGATGAGGCAAGACGAGCTAATAAATGGAACGAGGCACTGCTGTAACTGCAATTAAAAAAAACATCTCTTCACAAAATATCATCATGGCTGCTAGAGGTGTGGAAATTTCTTCGTTCAAAAGGCGTATCACAAAGCAGCCATCACAACTGAATCGTGAGAACGATGAATACTCACACCTCCACTTGTAATGCACTGCAGAATGATTCATGTTTTGTTTTCAGATTATTTACATACTGAAGTGGGTCAGTTGTTGGAAAAGTACCCACGAGCAGTAATATAGAAAACTGAGGTTGCCATATTTTGAGATGCAATGACAGTCTTGCATTTACATTAAAAAACAAGACAAGTGAATCTTAGCAAATTAAATGAGATCAGCCCACCTAATGGCAGATGGGTTTATTTTATTTTTTATTTATTCCGATTTATTTTTAACCTCATTGTTGAAAAAGATGAATATTTGTGGTCTGTGTTGAGTACATCCTATAGACTTCATGATGCTCTATTCACACACTTCAACTGGATTTTCTTCTTAGACTATTCCTGTTTTAGGAAAAAGTCTGATTTGTGTGGGTAAGTTGTGACTAAAGGTGAGCTGATATTTTTAGTATTTGTTCTCTGACGTTTACAGAGCAACACAAATAATTCTTAACACCCCAGGATAAAATACATGAGAACTGAGGAGGAAATATCAGGAGTAGAATCCGTTTTAGAAATGCTGAGACAAAAGCCAATAAAGGTACTGTTGCCTGTAACTGGTCAACAGTTTCGTGTGACCAGCTGCATATTTTCATGACATTTAAACCAATTTCACTGTTGATTTCTTATTTTCTTTTTCACTGATTTTTTGGTCAGCATTTGCAGTGACTCATAAGATTCCAAATGGACACAGCTAAATACTGACATATAATTTGTAAGTCAGAACTGGCTTGCAGGCAGTGTCAAAACTGACAGCTGCCTGCAAACATGTGGAAAGACATTTCATTTGGAATATGCAACCAATTTCATTCAGCACCCGACAATGCAGAACCGGGTAGTGAAGCACTTCAAGTCAGCTGTCAATGGCAGTTCATTTTCTTAATAGAATATAAACAGATTGTCAGCTCAGAGGGTTTTCCCACGGCTAAATTTGTTTTTCTGCTAACTGTGGCGTTTCAGAGGGGCTTGTCTGGGATAAATCTTGCAGAGCCCACAGGGTTGGAAAATCTTTTGCTAAACGCTGAAGAGATGGGAGGGAAATAGAAAGGAAAATGTGTATAGTCTATGGTGAAGTCCAAGACCTTCAATCATTTTTATGCTGTAGCTTCAGTGTTAGACACAAGTACACCTTCTCCTGAAATGCTTTGAAGTTGACTAACCTTGAAAAGGTATAGACAAGAACATTTATGTTCAAAAGATTTCATTTATTTCTGAGTGCTTTATACTGTATAACCACCTGAAATTATTTTGCTTATGTGAATGGAACCTCTTTGGGTAAAACCCCCCACAAAAAAACCCACTAAAACTCTCACTGAAAGGAAAGAGCAATTGGGACCATCTGCTTAATTAAAAAAGTGGGGTTAAATATTCATAATAGTCATGACTAAGCATGGTGTTGAAGGGTGGAAAGTGTTTTTCACTTTAGCCTCCCACTGCAATGTAACTTCATTTCATTTGTACAACACTTTTTCCTCAACCACTGCCTTACATATTACATAACTTGCTATTCAAAAGCCTCTCATGCAGAAGGCAAGTCTAAATATTCATTGTCAAAATGTTGATTCAGTGCTCTTTTATAAAATCTATGCAGAACAGACTAGTAGGCAGATTTTATAATCTGCACATAGCATTTGGAGAGATTAAGGCGAAAAATTGTGCACAGATTTTTAATGGGGTGGAGTGAATCTGTATTTTCTCATGTAACACAAAACCCAAAAAGCAACGTGTCGTCAAATACAATTCCTCCTATACACAGCATAGGGCTTTCTTCTTGGCACTGTATAACAGAAATAATAAACCAAAGCTGTTTCTAGATCATTTAAGAAAATAACATGGAAAGCAAGATGGTGGTGCAAAGACACACACACACACACACACACACACACAAGCTTTAATTAAACTCCACCAGTGAGGCAAAGAAAGAACAGCTGTCTTCATTTTCTCCTTCAACATAACACAAATGTGTCTCTCACATGCAAACACACTTAGATACATAGGCAAAATATTCCACAACAACCCCCCCATCTCACTTGCTTTCCTATACACCAACACAAACCAAACCTTCGAGTACACGGCGCACACTGACACACAACACAAGCCTGCATCAATAAATGAACCATCCCACCGTTTGGCACTCTCTCTCCACATGCCCAGAGCAAACAGATGGCCAGTGTTCTGCGCGCATTTAAGATGGTACCTAAATGGCTACGGTGCCCTGAAATCTGTGCTGTGGATGAGTCTTATATTTACATCAGAGTGGCCAAAGTGCACTCCTCTATGTGTAGCGCTCAACTACCGCCGTCTATTTATGATTCACATTTTAAGGGGGAGTGCAGGCTGTGGAAAGCTGGCTCCCTGGTGAAGAGCCCTAGAATGTAGGAAAATGTCCCAGCAAGCACCCACACTCACAACGCCCCAAATTTCACACCCACAGCTTTTATCACCCAAGCCTGAGCGCTGCATGTGCCTGCATTTGTGTCACAAAATACCGGAAAAATTATGCTCAGTTCAGTCATTCTTGAGAAATGCCAAATAACAATAATCCTTCAGTTACGCACCGTGGATTCAATTTCCAATGGAAATGGAATGTGTAAAAATATTAAATGTCTAACTCTGCATTACTCATTGTTACTGTGATACATATCATAAAAAAAATTGCCAGAGTTGCGGGACTGACCTTTTACTATAGTAACACAACATAACGGAGGGGTTTAAACACTATCCTTTGACGCACACAATGCCGTCAGCAACTATATACTGTGGCTAGGGGTTGCTTTCAACTTTAAAACCAAAAGTGGACCACCAGAGATGTGAAGAATCCTACTGACAGTCCAGGCTCAGGCAGGTTACTTGTAGATTTACACCAAGGGAGGAGGTGAGTCAGCTCTGATTTACATGGCCTCTGCAGTAAATGATACTAAGTGCAATGCAGCAGATACGAACTGTGGCAAACAACAATGTCATGCTTAGACCAAAAAAAGAATCCTCCTAAAGCACAAAAGTTAACTATAGAAGATTACTTTTGTTTTCCCCAACAGATTCAGTGTGCACAGAGTACATAAATGGCAGTCGAACTGAAATGTGATACACATTCACACTGGAGTGTTACCTTACAGCACTTTATTTCCTATACCTAAGCAAATAAACCTGCCTTTTTATAAGGTGAGTCATTCCCTCAAGACCTTTCCCTGCTTTGGTAGATTGAAAAAGAGCTGATACTGGACTGAAAAGCAGGGGCCTTATGAGACTCACTCCCCACCTGCACTGCCTGCCCAGTCTCAAAAGATATTCTTCCATTGCCTGTGCAAGACTACTTTACATAATCATAAGCCATTTTGTGTGCATCATTAATTCAGTCCTGACTGAAGCCATTTAATCATTCCTTGGAGGAGGTGCGGTATTTCACAGCCACGCTTGACGATTTTAACCAGTCATGTCATGCAAACCTGGTGTCATATTACAGAACGGCTGTGGTGAAGCAGTTTACTAAAGCCCCCCCCCCCATCTCGAAAAGACCTTCATTTTGATGGTTTTCCGTGGCCTTGTGAAAGGGTCGGTTTTTACTTAACCTGTATCCCTGGCAGTGGATTCAGTCTGGCAATCTTCATTCAAGCTCAAGGCTGCCATTCAAGGAAAGAGAGAAGACTGTATGCAAATGAGGTTGATCTGAATTTCACAGACCTATTCTGCAGTGTGGATAATTGTGGAAAGTTTTGTTGAATGGATAAGACAGCTTAAACTGTATCCTTTTGGGGCACAGCTATGAAACCAATAACCTCTTGCTGTCAATGGCAAAATGAAAAACTCAAGCTGAACTTAACTGAAGAGAAAAAAAATATAGCGCTCAAGGATGAAAACTGCAATGCACAGCCATGTTTAGAGGACTTGAAAGCTTTAACTCCAAGAGGCACATTTGAAAGATACACACTGACATGAGCACAGATCACTCCAGCCTACTGTACTTCCTCTTGGGCATAATGCCTACACCAGCACTAACCTTAGCACTCATTCTTCACATCTTTCTCCCTTTCCTTTCTTCCCTTCCACAGACACCATGCTGTACCCTCAATCCATGCATTTCTAAGCCTAACACTACATATTTCCTTTGGTTTATATCTGATATAAGCCTCATTGAAAAACATAACAGCCTGCCATAGACTTTGGACGAAGAACACAAACAGCCGCTGGCCCAAAGCTGAAAATGATTTTACTCATTCAATATCATTAGCTTCAATAATGACAGTGTGCCAACATGGTGAGCCTGCCGTTAGCAAATCAGATGCAAAGGATTGTGATGTGCCTTCGGACACTGAGCAATGTGTTTCCTCAAATCAACGCCAAAAGATAAGCTCTCAGTCAGAAGGAAAATGACTGCTGCTTCTTTAAATGTATTTATTTTTAAGCCACAGCACCAAATTGCAGCCCATGAAGGATTCAGAACTTTTACTTATAAAGCATGCCAATATATTTTGTAAGCATACTATATTAAAAACATTGGAGAAGCTTTGATTTGGGTTGCTTACAAGACTCCACTTTGTGTGATTTCTTACAACACTTAATTGCTAGTTAGAGGACAAAATGCAAATATACTAAACAATCACAACACATTTCCAAAACTGTGGCTGTGTGAGTGTAGCACAGATACAGGTTTTCAGTGAAAGCTTGTCTTTTCTCATTAACGTCATGTCAAATGATTATCTTTGTTGGGAAGTTGAGTGACAGATGGGAAAAATATGAGTGAAGGATGAGTCACATCTGTAATGCAAAGCAGATACATTTTACATTATAACAGCCAGCCTGATAGGACAGTATTGTACTCTAACTGACCGTCCTGCAAAGTAACGTGAACCTTTTTTCTCACTATTATTATGTCGTTTTCCTCCACTACTCTTCAATTTGCTATTCACCCTTCAGTTCTCTGAAACGCAATATGCACATAGCGATACCCAGTTGTATAATGATTCCTCTCATTTTTCAGTCCTCGTGTGAATGCTGGAATAATTTGAATAACTCGCCACAAAAACAGGAGACATTTGCATTTTGGTATAAATTTCATGCATGTAACCCTTTCCATAAATGTTAAATATGAATGTAGTAGATAAAACAGTTATTAGTCTTCATGTCTCTGGAGGTTTCTGCACATAAACAGGATAAATAATTTCCCTCAAATCAAATTTAGAAAATTAAAACTCTATGTCATCAAAAAGCAACCAAGCAGAAAATAATGAGCTGACTGAAGTGGTGAAGTAAGCTCTTGATAACCATATGAAAATAAAATGCTGCTGGTAAAAGCTATCATGCAAACTGTCAATTATGATTTCATTAAGAAGCTATGTTCTTTTGAGTTTTAAAAAGGTTATAAATACTGACAATTGAACTTTTACATTGCTTTAAATGTAATGATATAAAATCTGACAAATTTTTGATCCATTTGAATGTGTAATGACAACCATTATGCTAAATTGTAACAAATGCAAATGCTATTTTGAAACACGGGATATTAATGCGAAGAGATGGTCCACTACCCATTAAATGAAGCTCCTCAAGTTTTTTTCAGCTTCTATACAGTAAAAATGAGATCAGACAACATTAATTTGAGAAAAAAAAAAAAGTCACATTTTTTCTTGTTTTGTTTTGTGATAGTTCACAATAGCTAGTAACTGTGAACTTGAACTGTGACTGTCAACAATTCTAACCAGCTGGGGATTGACTGTTGACTGGAAGCAGTAAGGAAGATAAACTGACACACAATAGCCATAATAAAAAAAAATAAAAATAAGATGCTCAGATCTTATGTATTATAGTTGTAGTGGAGCATCTGATGGCCATTATTCACTATATGTTCAGGCATGAGGATACAAATCCTTCTCCAATTAAATGTTAAATATTTAATATGCAAGTTTCAACAGGAGATTATAGATCTGAATGGTAAATGAATGGATGTAAAATACGTCTGTGGATGAAGAGTTGCACTGTTGGTCTAGTGTGGTCCATTGCCTACCTATACTTCATGCCAGTCTTCATGCTTTGCTCACTGGAAGAAGGCACACTCTGCACAGAGAGTTGACCTAGACTGCGAGCAACCATTGCCACTGCTTTGAACTTGCTTCGTGTGCCTGTGCTGGGGCTGTTGGCGTTCTGTCGATTTAACCGGTCCTCTGTGTTACGGCTCACCCCCCCACGATGGTCTGTGCACACCAATGACACCTGCATTCTGGCTTTTCTCCAGTTGTCCTGTTGGTAACTTTCTTCTGGTAGATTAAAATAATGAAAAGCTGAATTCCTGCAGCACAGCCAGTGAGATAATCAACCCTCAAAAACTCAAAAACCCTCAAAAACAACTCTGTCAGGAATCACTGCCCAGTCTCTTAATCAACACAGAATGTCCAGCGGGGGTAAAAAAAATATGTCAGAGGGTTAGGATGGCCGATCAGATGATCTACAAACAGCAAAGCACCGCTGATGAGGTGAAAACGCAATCCTCTCAAAGGAAGTCCAAATCCAAATCCAAACAAAACATCACACCATCTCTTAGCCAGAGTGTGAAACGCATTCACAATCACTGCAAAGTTTGGACACACAGAGGTCAGGTCCAGTATAAATTTATAAAAAAACAACAACAAAAAACTTTAAAGAGTCCAAAAAAGCAGAAGCTGTATGAAATTCCCTCTGCTAGGTTTTCCTAGATTCATCCAGGTGTCTTCCTCTCGATTTATCTTTTAATCAGAGTTTCACCAAGCTGACAGGCAGAATTAAAGTCTTGTAATTTTCAAGCTGAGATCAGTGCTAAAGATAACACCTCTTGCTGTCAGGCTTTAAAAGTGAAAACGCATAGATCCACACAAAGAGATGGAGAGAATAAAACACGACACACAGTTCCAGGAGGTTTTCATCTCCTCGCCTAAGTCCGCCTTGACAGTTGCAGTGGCCGCTGAATATTCTGCTGAATACCACTGCATGTTAGTTAAAGGGCAACCTCATCTTCACTTCCCAGCTCTGACTGTAGCCTGGATTAAACTTACATCTGTATGCCTTGCGCACAGCATAAAGCGGCACAGTGAACACTGGCAAGAGATGGGAGGAGAGTGTAAGAGAGGGAGGGAGGGAATGTGGTGGGAGGGATATGAAGAGACGCTGAGGAGGAATATTCAGAGAGCAACAGCAGCGTCAGAGAGCAGGGCATTGAAATCTGTTGTGTTCATAAGAAAGGGTAGCACATCTCTTTGTCCGTATGTTGCCCTGCAGTGTGGTTTAATGTAGTTTATTCCGTCAGAAGAAAACAAGAAGATGAATGCTCACTGGACAGGACTTCCCAATAGCCCGTGGCCCCAGAAAAAATGGACTCACGTGGGTCTGTTCAACTACCCATGAAATATTCATTATGTAACTTTATCTATGACAATACATTTCAAAGAAAGAGGTGTCTCAGACATAACGGTGATATTAAATTTGATCATTATTGCTTCTTGCACTGAGTTAAATGCTATAAGTGATTTTAAGATTCTTTCAATTGTTGAGTATTCTTCTTGTAGGCAATTTCTGGTTCATCAACACAGGAATAATGAGGGTAGTAGGAACCAGCTCCAGCTACCACCTACTACATGCCATCTGTTATTATCATGTATTAGAAACTGATCTGATGAACAATAAATCCATTCTTAGGTGAACTGAGTAGGCGCAGGTAAGAGCGTACAGTAAAAATATAATTGGAGGTTGAAAGTAAACACCACCGTAATTGGACTGTATGCAACAGTGGCTGCAGATTGAAAAGACAGCAGATGAGGACATGGGCTCCCAGTAATATAATACTGAACCTTATCTGAGTGGACCAGCCAGTGCGCCAAGGAAATAATTAAAAGAGATGGCAGGAGGAGCAGACATGTACAGTAAAAGCAGTTGGAAGACGAACTTCCATCAAAGGAATCCAAGAAACGTGCTACTGCTAACTGACAGTCCTATTCTTGGAACTATGACCTTTTGGTGTCCTGGACTTAAATAGAACCCTAAGGGGAAAGGTGGTTTAATTTGGCTGGAATCTGATTTAAGTTTGTGTAAAAAGCAGACAAGCAAAGCTCAGTGAGAGGATTGCAATAACAATACAAGCTCTATTGATTTTATAAGATTTTCCTATTTTTTATCCCTTAATTGCATATTGATAGTTTCGTTGATTTGTTTAAAAAAAAAATTATTATCATTGTTTGATTTGGGGTGGATTTAATTTTAATTGACTGATTGTTGCTTTACTCCTTGATATTTTTGGAATCAAATTGTCTCATCAACAACACATTTTTGTAGTGATATTCCCAAAGTGTATCTATCCATTCTCTAGTTCATTTTACCCATCACGTGTTACAACCGTATTACTTATTTTATTCCAAGATCAATGTTAACTGATTTAAAAGCTGATATAATATGACATTTATAGGGATCTTGCCTTTCAATAAAACACCATTTGAAATATTTTGCTTCATCAACTGCATTTGTAGGTATTGACTATACCTACATAAAGATACACAACTGAACACAAAACTCAAAACAATTTAATCAATAAGCCTGGAAGTCAATATCAAACTAACTGAAAATATAAGCAATTGTGGGTGCACTTTGCATTTTGTGAGCCATTAGTCAGTAATTACAGTTAAGATGTCTAATATTAGCCCTCTGCCTCTATTGGAGCCAAGTTCTGTCGATACTGATGGTTTGTAAAGTATAGTGGCGGAGATGAATTGCCCAAACTGATTGATCAGTCTGTGTGGAATGGAAACAGCTGCAACATAAGTAATAAATAGCAAAGACTGCTGAGCTTTTACCCTCTTACATCTTGTGTTGTGGGTCAAGATGATGGGAAGCAGATTTGGGAATAGTTATATTCCAGCTTCAATGTCTCTATGCTCATTTCCGAAAGCAGTTTGCCATGACAGCAGTAGTTTCACCTGGAGTCCTTTTAACCATAGGACATGCACCACTTCCACTGCTGTAGCAACGTGATGCCACCCTTTACTCCACTCAGCTCCAGGCCCCCCAAGAGTCGTGACATAGGGAACGTACCGAGAGGCCAAGCATAGGATAGAAAAAACTCAGGCTGCACAGATAGCGTCAGTCTTGTGTTCCAGCTCATCAAGCTTGACAAAATCCCCAGAACCTTGGTAAAATACTGAAAAATGTCACCAACATCTAGCCTATGGCACACACGCCAAGAACTGTTCATTAGCATGAAGATGATATGTTATTTACAGTTTGTTTTTTTTTACATGTAAATGCTGACATTTGTGCAAAGGTATTACTATTTTCCCCCCACCCTGCCATGTCTTTTTATGATTACTGAAACCATGAGATGAGTGATATATTTTCATTACTACACCATTGAAGTCTTTTGTTGACCCCTGATTTATCTGCATCTGTAAATCTACACAGTTATTGAGTGTTGTGTGATATGCAAGGTACAGTAATCAATACAAGTATGCATCATCCAACAGGCTAGTGATCCATCACCTAAATAAATCAATAGAACAGCCATTTTTCACATATTGTTCCTTCTGGCATTTTGTCCAGGTGATTGACTCCCCGCCACCAAATCCAAACTATTCTGCAATAGCCGCTCCGTTCTAATAATGTTTATTCACTTTAACGGTGCTATAAAAATGTCTAAAATAAAAAAAAAAAAAATCAAACAGCGGTGCCTGCACAAATGCTTTCCAATTAATAAATACACCAATAGCTATAAACTGCAACAAAAATATACCAACAGAGTGAGAAAAAAATAAGCTCAATCCAATCAGCCATGGCTGTCACACTTACTATGGTTTAATAATTTACAACAGGCACATCTGCCAACTTTCTTCAAATTGACAGCATGCATTTCATTTCCTTTGCGTATCCTTGGAAAACAAAAAAGGACCAAAAGACTAGATGAGATGAAAAGACAATTATTAAAGATGACTGACACTTTATCACTGCATGAAGACATTATGGTTCTGCTAAAGAAATCAAAATGTTAGTGAGCACTCCTGACAGACATACTGAGGTTTGTCACTAACAGCTGTCAAGTACAAAGACGGTTAAGCAAGGCCGTGTATGTCTTCTGTTAGAAATCTTGCTAGAAACATGTGCCCACTTTTGAACACACTACACTGCTGTAGAGTGGCCATGAAACTGCTCAAGGGAAGGTCTTTCATCTACATACCACACTTGGCCCAAAAAACTACCCACTCTATTCATCGATGTGCACAGCACACACACATGCTTTCACCACCTCATTCAGCTTTTAAAAAAAAAAAAAAAAAAAACACATTTTGTTCAGGATTCCATTTAATTTTTCAGTACCATGTTTGAGCTGTGGGCATTTCTGTGTTCATTCATCTAAGTATGCATGAGCAAATTTGGAATGAAGTGATAAATCACTTTTCTAAAATGCTGACCCAAAAATAACTACGCTAATCTTTACACAATGCCATAATATGTGGCTGGTAAATTGCTAATTAATGAGACCGTGTTTGCAGTGAGCACAGTAGGGTGGAATGTGCTCAAGTGAAAGCATGACTGTTCTCTTGTGATAAAAAAAAAAAAAAAAGAAAAAAAAGTCATTAAAGTAATTTTTCCATCAAGGCAGTTGGAAACAATAGAACAATTGCTGAAAATCATATCAGGTCCATTGTTAGTATGTGTTCAGTGACTGGTTGTTAGGTAGCTCTGTAGAACAAATCTCAGTGTAAAGAAAATAAATCCATTTCCTCCTACTCAACATATTATCACAATGTCTTCCCTTGTGTCACGGCCTTCGTCTCCTTGCGCTGATGAAGTGTCTGATTTGTGGTTATCCAAAAATCTACCAAGCTGCTTAAATCCTTCTGAGACACTCAATCAGTGTGAGTGAATGCAGAGCACTGATAGGGCCCTGCACTTCATTCAATATGTGGGGGAGGAAGAGGAGAGAAAAAGCTGTAGATATACAGCAGCACACGTGTGTTGCACTGATCATGACAACAGCTGAATTAAATTCATCAGTACCACCAACAACACTCGTTTCAGGGGAGTGCAGATGGAAGAAGACAAATGAAAGACAACAATATCCAGATTTTGTTATCTAGCCCAAGAGCAGTAAACACTAGTAAACAGCTTTACAATGAGCTGCACGAAAGAATTGTACTTATTGACAATCCCACATCCTTTATTATATCAATGCCAAGAAAAGACGAACTGCAGAACACAAACACAATTAAAATTATTGGTTTTGTCTTGTTCATTCTTGAAGCCCTGATCAGCCAGAGGATTTTGCAATCAATGACGCCATGTTATAATGAAGCCCCAGGGGTCTGTCCTGGTAGTTCAGGAGTTCTAGCTCAGACAACTAAACTCTCTCAAAATACAACCCAACATATTGTGCTATGCGAGGAGAGCAAGATGGCTAGTTTAATCAAAACTAATGTGATCTAAAGGTACTGTGGGGTACGATCATGAGCAGTGATCCTTCACCACAATGGCAGCATTTGCTCTAAAAATAGGAACTGGCTCTGAATCAATTCTACACAGTTTGCCTAGACAAAAAAGACAAAAAAAAAAAGCCCTTACTCTTTCACTAATGTGCTCTCAGGGGTTGTCTGGGTACCTCCATGGAGCTGGGATTGGCACATGAACTGGCATCCAGAATTGCTGCAGGGTGCTGGACCCGAGCTGTCAGGCTAGTTTAGAGAGCACTGGCTTTTGCAAAACTGCTGCAGAGACAACTGGAGAGATCCTGATTATTGCAAAATCTGCACTTAAATAATGTATGATATCTTAACTATATTGCTAAATATCACATCAAATATTGTTCATCTTCTCAATTTTATAGAAATCCATCTTTTTTTTCTCCTTTTAAATTTAAATTGCTTAATTTAATATAGAGGGGAGATGGAATGCAATTTGTCCCCCTACACTCCAGTGGTGATTACTAGTGCATCCCAGGCAATAAGCAGAAGCCCATCTTTTGTTATCTACTAGCCAGCTGTCCTGTGAAAGGTTTGAGTTCCACTTACCAAGGGTTTAATTGAACAGCATTAGTTAGGATTTCTGTAACAGACTGAAAAGGAGCCTTCCTGAGATGAGGGGGTGGGAATTCAAAGAGTGTGTGTCAGGGCTTAGGAGAGTTAATGGAAAGCGATGTGAGGTCAGACAGATTGACAGCAGTGATCGACAGATGTGGTAATGCTTTTCTAGCAGCTTAATGCAGCCTGGGGCTACGTCTAAACATTTCTAATGACTGACAGTTTAATGTTTGTAATAAGCATAAAATTAACCAAAGCCATAAATAAATCATAAAATTACTATTTAGAGGTTTTCTTTGCTTCAGTATGAGGTTTAGTTGTATTATTTGAGGAATAATTGTATAAACCATGTGATGGGACAAATATGTCCAGTGGCACAAATTTTACATTTGATCACATAATTTGTAGGAAATGTTATTTCTGACACCCCACAATGTCCACATTTTAATAATACATCGCAACATATTTAACTTTGATCAAAATATTGCAGCTCCTGAAATATGAATGTTGAACTTGGCCACAATACAACTTTGTTCACATTTTGAGTTGTTCAGAACTACTGACAATGTAGAAAGACTTTACACACTCCCAGATGAAGTATGTCAATTTGTCACCACAAAAGAAAATGACAAGAAAATATGTGAGAAGATTATAACTGTAAATACAGAACAGAAAACATCCCATGTAGCCAATGATGAAAAAAAAACTTGCTGTTTGCATGGATTCTAAGGATGTTATTTCTGCCATCCTGTACATACATATACATAAAAAAAATTATCAATATGTCCATTATTACGTTGAACTGTAAGAAAGAGTTACTATTGTGTTTTCAACAGCTGTATTACAAATAGAAAAATAAAGAAGAGAATCTGTTCAGGATAAAACTATTTCAGTGATTCTGGGAATCCCTGTGATAACACAGAAACAGAGTGAGATATACACGGGTCACATGTGTGAGCAATTTTTAATTCTCCAGTACACATGACAGATTCCCTGCAGACAGCCGGGCTCAGGAGGAGATGTCGTTTCAGCTGTCCCTACTGACACATCTAACTCTGCTGGAAAGCTGAGACAATCAAACAGAGAGGACAGGGAACCCCTGTTCTTATGTAATACAAAGTTAAAACTATGTGTTTTAGCTTGGTAAACTGGGGAAATGCTGACTATAAACAACTTTAGAATTTGTAGTACTTAGTTCTACAGCACATCAGCCATTTTTTCTAGATATGCAATGTGAAACATATGCAGAACAAGTATAATATGTAAACACTGTTACAAAACATTAGTGATTTCACAGTCGACTGGGGATTTAGGAGGCAAAGCATCTGTAAGAAGGTGTGCTGAAAAAAACAAGACTGGGTCTCCAGGAGCATGCTTAGTAATCTGAAGAAAGGAGAGTATGAGCAGAAGGAGCAGAATAATCTGTTCTGTACAACGGAAGATACTCCCGCCTGCCTGTGTGGATTTGTCATACCTAAGGGAATGTTCATATCGAGAATCGTTGCTAGGCAGAAATGGTTTCCACTACTGCACGTATTTCAGTGGGAAGCTGCTTGCACTCAGCAGTAAGGTGTCAAGGCAGTTCTAGCTGAGGACTGATAGCAGTAAAAATATGTTCTGTTAATATAACCCATTTTGAAATATAGTAATACAAGAACATGTTAAATGTTGATATGTTGATAGAATTTTTTGGTTTAAATATGCTTTTAGTGGGGCAAACAAAACTGACTCTTGGGTCATAAATTATTTACTATTTACTGACACAGTCAGCTGGCATGTCTAGCCTGGACTGTATCTCTTTCAGTTTGTCCAGTTCATTGGTTGGTAATTTTATTCTATCAGCATATGAAATCAAATACTATACACATCACAAGGATACAGGAGGTATTTCTCTCCTTACCTGAAGAAAAAAAAAACATTCAGTGCCATATTAGACATAATGGACTGTTATCATGGTGGTTAATCTTCCTTAAGGATTATCAACCAGGCTGAGAAAACACTAAATTTGGCATGTTTACCATCGGGATACACTCAACTGCAAAATTAACGGGTGTATAAAAATAACACTGCAAAATGCTGCAGAGTAGTCAAACATTTTTCATGAAAATGTAGTGATTTTTCTCAAATTGAGTCTTATGGCTATGATGACTCACTTTGCAGTAAATAATATTTTAACACAGTCTTTTTAGATGATGGTATCACACAGGTGCTGACACAAGCTTAAAAATAAATAGTTTGTACCCTGAAGAAACAAAGAATATAATGGAATCACGTCAAACCAGCTCAAGCAGTGTATACCCACACTATAACCCAACACGTGCTAAATAATAAAGGACAGAAAATAGCAATTTGATGCATTACATGACTGTTACAGTTGAATTTCTATGAAATAAATAGTATGAATAAGGAATGGAGAAGTAGAAGAGGTTTAGACTAAACTGTTCACAAGCCCATGAAAAGAATCAAACAGCCTAAATCACACAGCAGGCCATCAGTCATGTGGACCTGGCTTTTTGCTGCATTTCTGAAAGTTTGTCAAGCGTGAAACAGAAAATTTCCTTCTGTATTAAATATGCAAGAATGACCACAGCACCCTAGAAATGCACTAAAAGCTTCGGCAAGCATTCCATTGTCAACACAATAGCCTACTTTTATGAATGGCTAAGTCCTCCCTGACTATTTTGCACACACTTACAAACATAAATGTAACATTTTACTGCAGGTAAAGACTTACACCCATCATATTTTCAGTTGCTTTCAGGATCAGTTAAATTGTTGTAAAAACACCGCAGAGCAATTTCCAACAAATTTAACAGAGTGCAGTACATTTTGATGTGAAATGAGACGTTCATGAGAAGGAAAGCTCTAGACATGGCCTTAAGAGAACTTTTAAGCAAACAAACTTTCACATTATATTCACAGACTAAACCAGACAGTGCAGGAAATATGTACTGAATGTTGTTGAGAAACAACTTTTACGGGATCTAAAGTGACAACAGCACAATTCTAAAGAATGTCTAAGAGGCTGAGGACAGTGGAGATGGCCTCCTACTCCCTGTCACTACCATGCAGTCAGAGTGCAATCCTCCTCTAGCCTGCAGGCAAACACACAAGCAAACGCACGCATGCACGCACACACACACACACACACACACAATACGTAAAGAAAAACAAATGGTGACTGTACAGGAACATCACATTAAAGTGTGCACAAGTGATAGAACCATAAAGGTGTAATGTATAATCTGATCCTTTTGTTTTAAATTAAGCCATGTGAGGCAGTAAATGTAGCAGAATCACTTTGCATGTCAGTCTGGACAAAGCAGCAACAGAGCTTATGTAACACATAAAGAATCATCCCTTGAAAAGTAGGGAGAAAAAAAAAATCAACAAAAGACAGAGTAGCATAATCACAAGGTACAGAGTGAATGAAGAGCAGGAGTGATGTTCTGGCTGTCTACCAGTGGTTACATTTTAGAGCACAAGATGCCCACGTTTTTGCACGACCCTACAGGGAGATTCTGAGTGAATGCCACATGTGCACACCTCCTATCCTGTCCATTGTCGGCTCTGCTCTGAGATGCAGAGGCCACGAAGAGGTTACTATGTCGGTGCGACTAAAATCCACAGTTTCACCCACGCACCTCATGTGACACTTAGTTCAGGGTACACACTCACAGCCAAATCAAAACAAGAAGACAGAAAGAAAATACAGGCAAAGGACATTATCTCTGCAGGTAACCCCCCCCCCCCCAAAAAAAAAAAAACAACAAATACATATAAACATATTTTAAGATAAACTTTAAGATACAAAGCACTTATAACAAAACTATTATGGAGTGTTCCCTTGCTTTCCAGAAGCTTTTAGGTGGCATTATGGATTTTTAATTGTGATCTGTCTGAAATTATGCGTTTTGTCTAATTTTGGACTGCTATCATTGCAATATTCAGGAGAAAACTTCATGGTTGGATGGCTGCAGTCTCCAGCAGCTCACTGAGTTACTGTAGCAAGTCGATTCCTCACAGGATTACTTTCTCTTACATTTAACCGTTTTCATCCTCTCTTACTGAGCTTATCTTTGACAGCTTTATTTTTTTGGGGATGTCTGAGCTAGATGCCCAAAGATCAGAACACCTTCTAAGTCACTATGACTATTTCTTCACCAGCAACGAATGATGCTTTACAGACCACTAAAGGGTAAAATAGATTAATCAAGGTATTCTAATTATACACTCCAAACAAATAGAGTTATAAAGAAATACTCAGAAATCTGACTACAATGTGACAGGTGACCCAGTAAGAAACAGTGCTTAAAAATACCATATGATGCAGATCGTCAACCCGAGTAAACACAGGGAACTTTGGGCAGCTCTGTTCTTATTTATTGATTTAATAATAAAAAAAATTCAGATGAAAATCATGGCATGTGCCAAATTAAGATCACCTATTAAAAAACTGCCATGGTGGAATACAACTGATTTACAAAGTTTAGTTGACAAAGATTGTAGAAAACCTTTTTTTTTTTTTTTTAGAATATTAACCAATTCTAAACACGAATTCATGTTCAAATCCTATTCTGGTATAATCAGAGACAACTTTCATACCTAATTTAGACCTTTGAAATCTCTCCTCTCCCCATACATAGTGATCGTGGCAGCCTGCTATAAATGACAGACTACTAAAATGAAGTGCAACAACCACAACAAAACCCAGTTGTGTAATCCTTGGCACCCCTACCACTTCTCTCTCTCTCACACACACACACTTCCTACAT
>JAPSES010000211.1:7256694-7273691 GCA_029822895.1 Maxillicosta whitleyi
TGTTTTTGCCACAGTTTGTTAATTTCTTTGTTAGCAGCATGCAATTCCAATTTCTTTGGGTATGTTTCCAGTGTCAATAATCTAATGAAATAGATAAAGAAACAAATGTGGGAGTAATATTGCGGGGTGTCAGTCACAATATGTGGGGGAACTGTGCTGCTTGATGCAGGTTTGCGCTCTCTGAGTGCTTTTCTAGTTAAACATATGTTGGATTGTCTGGGCTGTGACAGTGCAAGTAAATTTACTGCTATGCCATCTTACTTTCTGCTGTAACATTAATAATTTCTTACTAGCCAAGCCCTGGAGCCCTAAAAATGGAATTTGGGCCCTAAATAAAACTACATAATAAATAATAGAAAGCATAAATACAAAAAAGTCACTGTTTTCAGCACTAACTCTTTTACCAACAACAACAGCAACATAAGGGAGTTACTGAAAACTACTCACAGCACACACAGGGTGTCTGTCCAAGAGAATAGTTTTGCCAACTTTGTGAACATCTGGCACTGGAGCTAAGACTCAGAGTCTGGAGAGAAATACACTAGCCTCTATTATAACACTAGCTGGGACCCCTTCTTCTCTCCCTCCTTCCTGTCGAACCTCCAACAAACACTAAAGAAAGGCTATGACCAGATGGCAATACTCGTATTATTTTTCTTTTGCAGATCCTAAAAAGAAGAGAAAGGTAGCAATGGCATATACATTGTGGTTATATTTTTGTGGCATATTTATTGTGGTATATTGTGGTTATTTAAATTTTCAGTTACCTGTAAAACATTTGCTGTATCAAAAGCAATACTTTAAAATATATATATATATATATATATATATATATATACATATACACACACACACACATATACACCTACTAACAGTACCAAAGAAATTTTGGTGGAATGAAGTCCAAACTTTTTTTTTTTTTTAGGAAAACAAATACCAAATTGTCTTTAAAAATAAATAAGACTAATTTCAAAAGTGGTTTTCACAGATTTCTGTCCAAGTCTAATAAAAAATAAATAAATAATTGCTTGTTTAATTTTGCTGGCCCTTCAAAAGCTCCCCAGGAACCTACTCAAACTCCCAGACCCTCCACACATACGCTTCTGTAGAAAATTGCAGAAAACAGCTAATTCAGTCTTAACCAACACAAGTGCTAGCTTATTCAGTCATAATAAATGATATCCAAAATCTTCAATGAGCAGCATGAATACCACAACAAATAAAAGATTTTGCTATCCACAATCAAAGCATGCATCACATGTCGGAGTTATCCTACATGCCTACCTCAGTAATTCCACTACTTTGGTTTTGGTTTCATTGTACAGTGAACAGGGAACTGTTTTCTGGGAAATTTCAGTTCAGAAGTTTGTATCTACGCTCCGGCGTTCACATCAGAGCATGACAGCCCTGCTTCCAAACACTAGCTTTCAAACCCGTTGGGTGAATCTCACACTCTGTAACTGTAGCCTAACAGTTAGAGCTGGTTTTACTGTGTTCCCCCTGGTCCATTCCTTAAGATGTCTGAGCAACATGCACCACTTTTATTATCCTGCTGTGCACTATATTTGTTTTCTTGTCATTGAGTAATTACAAAAAATATTTTTTTGAACATTTATGAATCATTATCAAATCATCACGTTGCATCATGATGAATCTAATAATCAATATATTGGCACACCCCTATTTGCCACTAACAAATAATCACTCCTCGTTGGGGTTGGGTAATATGTCAAAGAACACATATGTACAAATAAAACATAAGCTTAGTTTGCAGACTTTAATTTTTCCATTACCAGTATCCTATGTATGTATAACTACTCAAAGTATATAATATTTACAATGCTTTCTGTATTCAGTGTAATGGTACTCAGTTTAGACATTGTCATCAAAAGAATACGTAGAAACAACGCTGCCAGTGACAAATACATTTTCACTTTCCAATGTAACCTGAGGCTACTGACAATGATTTCATCAACACTAGTCAGTCTGTGTTTCTAGGAAACTCTGGCTGGACACACAGCAGTAGCAAAGAGCAGCCATGTAACCTTTAAGCCATGGGATGTTCTCAGTGCAGCAGGTTGGGCCACTTTACTGGAACAAGACGAGCTGTGTGCCATGCAAGGTCACTGAGGAACGAACTGAGAATGTGTAAAAAGAAGGGGATCTTTCAGTGATACTTTCTTGCACTTACTTGTAGTCCTGTGCTTTCACACATTTCAATTCAAGTGTGGTCATGGTGTTGGTAGGGTTGAATGTTGCACAAGAAGGAAATCTCCACCCCCTCTTAACTGTGATGCAGACTATATTCTGTTCAGTATCTCCAGAGACCCCTGCATCTTTGTGCTATGCATTTTAAGTTTTGGCCAGAATTAGATACCGGGCATCCTGGGTCTGGAATGTTACAATATTTAGAAAAAAGTCTGCAGTTACAATGTGAACAGAACCCTTCATCCATACCACACTCCTTATTATGCTCTGGTGTAAAGGTTAAAAGCCCATAAGCATACATGATCTGTTAAAGAAATAATGTATCTATGTCATGAAGAAAAAAAATACAGTTGAAAAAAATTATTAAAAATCTATTCCCTTATGATTGGTAATTACAACTACAAAAAATCCTTAATTTATGACAGATACACAGAATATTAAAGCTCCAATACACAAAGAGATTGCATGGGGTGTCCATGAAATACAGATAAAATAAATACAGATAAAGAAAATACAGATTTGAAGGGTGAATAGAAACCACTACAGGACCATTTAAACTGTTACTTTGGGTTCACAATGAAAGGTCTGCCAAAAACTCACAACTGAATTGTATATTAAGTGCCAACCATTGCCAACACCTTGTGTCTCTCATACACCTCCACACCTTTAAGAGTCAGCACCACTGGCTACCCTAAGCTGTAGAAATACAGTCAGCTAAGAAAAACTGACAAATGCCCCCTCCCACACTTCAACAAAAACATCACATATCCACACAGATATTACTCAATGAACATTTGAAATGATCCTATTATATAATATTTGTTTTCATATCCTTATTCCTACTCTTTGTTACTCTGAATGGAGAAAATTGCCGTTTTAATGTTTAGAAAAAAGTATTCAACTCCTAACTTGTTTGTCCACTCTACTACAGTATCCACTAGACAAGCTGGCAGTGTCACTGAGGCAAAGTGACAAACTGACAAATTTCACATACAGCATTACCACCCACATCTCACACACAGTCTATGCTACTTCACCAACTCAGACTGGTAAAGCTGACAAGGATGACCAATGCAACCCATTCACACAGAACATATATGTGGCAAAGAAGCACATTTTTAGAAAGTCTCCTATACAATGTTTTTATGTGTTATCTATAGTTACAAAATTTGCAAGTAAATTAACCACACAAGAACATCTTTAACATGTAGAGAATTGTAATGCCAAACATGTATATATATTGAATTTCATCTAAGAAATACAATCCATTCTTTTTCAACTCGATAAGCACAATAAAGTTGATTATTAAAACCAACACATTAGCGTCTCATCGAGAGTTTCACAGACAAACACACTGCATGTACGCTGCACAGGCTGCTTCCAGCCACAGCTCTGTCCACAGATGCCTGTCTGTAAATGCCAGAGAAAATAGGGCGAACCCATGTGAGAATCGGCCGATACCGATCCAAGTAAAAAACTCAAAAATCGGCCCGATTAATTGGTCTATCCTTAATTTCTCCTAAAACAATTACATTCCCAAGAATTTTCCCAATAGTTTCTATTAATTACCCATCTCAACTTGTTCCTGTAGTGATGGAGAAATAAATATATTTTAAATGGAAAACAGAATAGTATCAATAGACATGTGCGACAAAAAACTAGGCAGACAAACAATTAAGACGATTTGAGTGCAGCTGGGCTCCAGACTGTGCCTTTCAAATAATGGTGAAACCCTGAAGACTTGTGGAGCACAGACAATCTGACTGTCTGACATAGTTATGTGCAATTCACACAGGCTTTAAATGCCAGCTGAAGGAGGTTACAGACTTTACTGTGGTTATCAGTTGTGAGACAGTGACAGTCGGCAGCGTTTCATCCTCCTGTCATTGTCAGTGGATCGGATGCTGACTACAGATACAATCCCACTCTATGTAAGAATAGCACAGACATCCATTTTTCTTATCACATATATGTGCAGATCTGAATCACTCATGCATGACTAGGCAGGGTCACTTTCACACACACCACCTCAGGATACTTACACAGCTGCTTTTTTTTTCCATAACAAAACACTGCTCCTTGATTTGGCTCTTGACATGCACTTAAAGTATCTTTGTAGCTAGCACTCACACCCTAGAGGGTATTCTAACTAATTGCTTAAAGGGGACATACTGTACAGCTTTTTAACAAGTTTTCCTAAATCAAACATGTCGCTAAAATGTCTATATGCTCCTGATTTTCAGCCATGATCCAAACAGATTATGTCAGTGTCTGTGGCTTTAAAAGTAAATGAATTGTTAACCATGTCCCTCTCCCATCTGTGCCATAGATACAATCATATAGACACCATGATGAATCATGCCAGAGTGTCACAATGATTTTTGGGGAGTTTGTAGTAGGGATGTCCCGATCCAATAACACAATCGGAAATCTGCCCCAATCACGTGGTTTGGGACTCAATCGGAATCGGGCATTATCTCCCAATCAGGACTCGTATTTGTGTATATTCTTATTATATTTTTTTAATTAACACTTGTTATATCTATCTACGCGTCAGCACAGAGTGAAAGTCTTGACTTCATGCAGAAACATCAACGCATGCAGCACAGCATCACTTGGTCACGTGCATGGCACAGTTCTGAGTTAACGCAGCTCAAAGCCAGAAAGTGCCATTTAAAAAGAGGAGGCCTATGTTTCATGTTGTACATTTTGGTACATGGTGAGGTGCCATTGATTTGTTGATAAAATAAGGTGAACTAAATTTTTTTTTTTTTTTTAAGTGGAGCATTGTGAATCTGTTTCTTCGTTCTTCTTTATTCTTTTTTTTAAATAAGTATCGGATCGGGACTCAGTATCGGCAGATACAGAAAATCAAATGACTCAGACTCGGGGGCAAAAAAATGATTGGGACATCCCTAGTTTGTAGTACGGTTCTTGGAAGAGCTTGTTTAAGTATCCAAACCTGCTTCATAACAGGAAAAGAGACAATACGTGATTTTTGGAGGTGTATTCCCTTTTATAAACTTACTCAACATGAGTTCTAACTGAATAGGCATACTACCAACAAGAAATATGGACTCCAGCAACCATGTACAATACACTGAAAGTAGGACAAACTTAATGGCTACATGTAAGTGCCCACACAATAACTGTATGGTAGTGTAAGGATCCATCTAAGCATGCTATAACATAGAAGCTATTTGGGTTTCTATAAGAAGACAGGAAGAAGATTGACACTTATTATACATCCCCTACATCTCTGTCTGTACAAACACAAACACATCTCCAATAAGCACATATTACATCATACTACCTACACAAGTCCTTGGTACTTGTGCAGTCAAGCATGAGAAGAGCACCAGGTTTCCTGAGGCATAAAGGGTTAACATTATGTTGTTTATTCATGTCCATGTATATGCTGTTGGGCTGCCTGTAGCCTGTGTCACAGACAATCACTGTGGGAGTTCAAGTGTTTGTTTACACTGATTTCTGTGTCCTCGAGGCAGAAACAACAACACTTACGAGAAGAGGCATCTCTGTGTTTTAAGGTAATAGTGCTTGTTTTGATTCTGTGTGTCAGTGCAATGTGTCCACGTGTTACGGTGAATCAACATGCCATCTGTAGTGTTATATTAACCTCGGTAAACTGTGAGGCCAACAGCAGGCAATGTGTAGCACAGTGAACATGTGAGCCACGTCTAAGAATATTGTTGTGAATTTAAATGTGTAGTTTTCCCCGGGGCAAAATTTTAATATTCTAATATTTCTGGCCCATGAGTTACTATGCTCTTCCTCTCAGTACTATATTCTGTAGCTGAGAAGTTATCTAAGAAATTCCTGTGTGATGCCTTTTTCAGAGCTAATCTTTGTATGTGTGCTTTTATCTTTCATTTTGTCAACTAAACCTGCCCAAGTTGACATCAGAATTTAGTCAATACACGCTTTTCTTCTTCTCCTCTCCACTGACATAAAATAAACAAATATAAACTGATGTTGTTTCATGGTGCTGTAAACTGAAAAGTGAAGCCAGTTCTTCCTCATCTAGTTATAATGTACAGCAGTGAAGATGCATTTGACTACATCGTAACTAAATCAGTAACATGTAGTATATTACTTCCTATCTGAAAACATTGATGAACTTCCCAAAGCCTCACAATGCAGAGTAGATTTTCTGTGGCCCATAGTCTAAAAAGGGGAAGAATTGGTTTCCTCTCAGACCACTTGAATGACACAGGGCAAAACAGGAAATATTGCATTTTTTGACATGACAGTAAAAACAAAACAAAAACTACAAAGCATTTCATCTTTAAATAATCTAGGGACGGAAGTCCAGTCAAATGTGGCCTCTTTCCATACACAGAATATAGACACATTTCATGATATTTGTATCTGTTTCTGTAGATGGTCTCCCCTCCTACAGTGTTATCCATCTGCTTCACAACCTGTCCATATAGTGGTGTTTTTTTCTGATCGTCAGTGTCTTTTTTTCCAAACTGCTCCCAATGAGGAAAGAGTGTATACAGCATCATGCAGCCACTTGGAGAGAAAACTGCCACAACCAACATCTTTTCAATGCACTCTGACTTTTATGCAGCTGTTCTAATCGCCTCTCCTTGAAAATGTCTTTTTGGAAAGATGATTATAACGATGATGTCACCGTCACTCCTTTTTGAGGATCCAATGAGATGACGATGAAGACAGATATAGGAAATACGTTCAATTAAAGGGATAGTTCGGAATTTTTGACATGAATCTGTATGGCAGGGGTGGGCAACTCCAGTCCTCGAGAGCTGGTATCCTGTATGTTTTAGATCTTTCCCTCCTCACACCTGATTCAATTAATGATCAGCTCGTCATCAGCTCTGCAGAAGCCTGATAATGATGCAATGGTTTTCAGGTGTGATGGAAGAGGGAAAGATATAAAACATGCAGGATACTGGCCCTCGAGGACCAGAATTGCCCTCCCCTGCTGTATGGCATCCCCATCAGCAGTGTTGTACAGCCACACTGACTTACCCCCGACAGTGTCCTGCGAGCCCAGTTCTGGTCAAAATGAAAGAGTGATTCAAAAGAGTGATTTTATTTGCATCACAAAACCAATGTCCACGAAAAAGTTACACCTCGTAATCACTTGGCCCTACTTTCTCTCTCTTTGTATCTCTGCGCGCTGCCGCAAGATAACACTAGTCTACCTGTTTCACTGCTGAAAAAAGTTGTTGACTAGTGCGCAGCAGTCAGCAGCATGACAGTGCACACTGATATAGTAAATGAGAGAAAGTAGGCCCCAGTTCCTCATTCTCACATGTTCATTATAACATTATACAAAATATGTAATAACAGGTAGAATATTGGTACAATTACATTTAATTATCTTGAGACATTTCTGGTTGTTCATATTTGTTTAGGTTTTTTACATTTTTTGTAAAAGGATAATCTGTAAAGGTAAACATTTACATTTTTGTGTCATTTTACTTTTTTACACTAAAAAAAAAAGAGAAACAATTGTGGTTTTCCGTTATTTATAGTTTATTATGATAGTGTTTTATTGGTCTGACCCACTTTAGATTGAATTGACCTAAAATTATTTTTAACATTTTTGAATGTTAATGTCGTCAGTGTAATTTTTGTATTTCCGCGGGCCGGATTGGACCCTTTGGTGGGCCGGTTTTGGCCCCCAGGCCGCATGTTTGACACCCCTGGGCTAGGTCATTCATCTACACAAAACCAGGGTTTTCAGTCACTGAAATCACAACTTTTTGAAACCAGGTCCCAGAGTGGATAAATTGGAAAATGCCAGTTTTGTGTCTTCATCTGTACAACCAAATCACAACTTTACTAAAAACATGATGTCATAGCCCCACCTCTCTAACCTTTCACCCCAGAAGCAAGATGTCACTTCACAACAACAACAACAATGGTGGTCTACCGAGTAGTACTAATGCTACAACAGCTTTTGAGCCATTTGGAAATACTCAATTAAAAGTTTCAGCTATACTTTCATTACAATGTACAACCATAGTTAATATTATTCACCTCGTGCTCTTGGATCTACCGTGGAGAGGGGCAACCAGAAGGGCAGCCAGGAGGAAATTTTGGATCAGACCCAGTAGAACCAAGCAAGCTCTATGTGCATGCTCCACGTCTTCTTTATATCTTTGCAAGAGTATTACAACACAGGCAGACATTTCCTGAAACTACTCTGTGTTTACAGAGCACTTGTTTTGAAAATGACAAAATTAATAAAATAAAAAAAAAGATCAGACAAGAAAAGGTGTCTTTGTATGAACATGGCCTACGACACAGTAAATAACATAAAAGTAAAGAAGACAAAATGTGACCTTACTAAGCTAAAACTATAAAGACATTCAAGCCCAGAGTTTTAAAGACACAACCACCAGAATTTAAGCGCGGAAAACAGCTGTTATCCTGTTAAGTCACCACTGAACAAACTTAAATGATGATATTACATTACTACATAATCCTGCTTCTGTCTTCTATCTTTAATTTGCAGAGGGATACAAATAAAAATCAAATCCATCATCTACACAGTTCTCACAGCCCATCTCCTAATGGGTACATTTAGTAGAACAGGTATTGACAAAAACAGAGTAAATGTCTCTATTGGCAGGGTTTTCTCCTATCCTGCTTTGTTCTCTGGATTTTTTTTTTTCTAGTAGTCTTTTTTCCTCTCAATTGATTTGCTTCATTTCTTCTCACTTTTTTTTTTGTCTGTGTTATGTGCTAAGTCAGCCAGCCCTTTGCACTCTCAGCACCACAGACACATTCCAGGACTGTCTGACCTGCAACAGAAACAATACAATTTTATTTAGTCTTTTTTGCTTAAAATGTTTTTCTTTTTACCAATATTGTTTTACTGAACTCAACTTGGTCATTTTTGCTTCTTAGTTTAATATTATTTCCCCTCTTCAGGTTGAGAGGAAGGTTACAGTCCCTCTCTTGTGTAACTCATTTTAGAGCAACAATTTACTCAGCCTTTTAAGGATACCTAATGGAGATGGGCCATACACATAAGCCAAATGGGGGGCTCTGGAGCACAACAAACAAAACCTGGGTCTATGATGCACCATCAATGTTGATGCACATACAAAAATGAACAGACCCTGTAGCCACTATCAACCACATGTGCTCCCATACCTCTTCCCTGAATTTGTACAATCCATACTACATTAAACCATAGTGATCACATTTTACTTGTAACCAAGAGCGACTCATGTATGCTAAATAAGAAGTACACCACCGGAGTTTTACTGATCTAGCGTTCACAAATCAGCATGAGAAATAGACAGTGCATGCGCTTCAGACAGACATGTTCCAATCAATCTCTGGGATTTGTAGCAAACACAGAAACAGCCCTAATAATTTAGCCATCACCAACAACATGGCGTCTCATAAGTCACAAACGCATGTCAACCACAACAACACTGAATTGGTATTCACACTTACAATATTGTTCCCATAATTCAGAAGGCCTGTCCACACCATGTCACAGTGGGTCATGATTAATGTGGTCTGGTCTTTGTCAATCCTAACTCCACTCACAAATCACCTCTGACACAGACACATATCTTAAACAGACACTCTGGAAATAGATGTGGCACCATAAATCACCATGAATCTGTAAAATATCTGTGATCATCCCCACTGAACACTGACTTGTTATGTAAAGGGAGTTTATGTGGATTTGAAGTGTGATTAATGCATGTAGATGGGAAAATTAAAACAAATTCAACAAATATAGTTTGAGAGCATAGACAATTACAGAAAAAAAAAAAAAAACAAGTGTGACTTCAACAATGAGGTCATAAATTTTTATGATACATCTAAACTTAGCTACATACTGAACAGAGCACTCATACTAAAATTACTACAATCTAGCTGCAAAAACTATTAAAAAGTATTTTGATAATTAGGGGGGACAAAATTCTGGGTCCATACTTTTTTTTTTATGGTAAATTAAACTACAGCTGCTGCCAATATGGACACAATTTTTCTGTTTATTTTGTTTGTGTTTATATTTATTTCTCTTTTGTGTCAAGGAAACTATTAAACTGTTCTTAAAGGAATGATATTTTGTTTTGTTTTTTAAAATGGGATTATGCATTTTAAAACACTTCCTTGTGGTTTACACAAACTGTAAATGCTCTGCTTGTGTCTGAATCCTTCATTAGTTCAACGCCACAGGTACATCTTCAACCCTATTTCTGACTAATGACATCAGAAAGGTTGTTTTGAGTGTTTGTCCTTTAAACACAAATGAGCCACTTCATACCCCACAACCTCCAGGTTGTTGACTGTGCTGCTCGGTCTCTTTCAGCAAATTGTGCTCATTAATACAACCAACAACTGAACATTTTAGGTAATCGGCTTGAAGTTTGGACATATTTTCAATATGGACTACAACTGCTGTTGCTGCCAAACAATTATGGCATACTCAGCGAAATATTCATCAGAAGTCTTGACCATATGTGCAAATACCATGATGTAAAAACAAAAGAGGTTGTAGAAATCCACAACATTTTTGCCAAAATTAATACAAAGATAGCTTTGCAGGAGGGATCAAATTCAAACTTTTTGAACTATTATGGTCCAAATACACAAATAAATGCACCAGACTAATAAATGGGTTTAGCAAATTACCTTTATAGGAGCACAAATTCAATTGTAGAAAGTTATGATAAAACAATTTAATGTTGTAACAGATAAAGATCTGTCACTTATCTTATATGTCGATAATAATGTTAGTCATTATCAGCAACTGACCAATACTGATGTTCCACTAGTGCATCACTGCATCCCTATCTGAAATCTCTTGTAAAGAGTGTAAAATGAGAGTTCATGGGCTGTCATATTAAACCCACATTTATAATCTATTGTTCCATTATTTGTTGGCTTGAACTGAGGAACTCAGACACAGCAAATGGCCATTTTAAATCACTCTTTAGGCTGCAAGATATGCTTTTTATTAACCAACCTACGCATTATCCAGCATTATGTAGGGATTTCTCTGAGCTAATTTTCTCTATTAGGGTGATTTATGAAGTTTCCAAGATGCACAATATGCTACCTGCCACAGAGGAAGCTTATAGTACAATGGTATATGACTCATACCGTAGTATATGGTATAGTCAGGACTGACTTAAAAACAGCTTAAGTACTTAATGTCCCAATCAGATGAAACAACTTTAGATAAGGTGTGACATTTTAATCAAGATAAGATGTTGAAAAGTCAACTTCATTTTTATGGAAAGTTGATCTTCTCTGTACAAAAATCACGTTTCATTGCAGTGACCACTTGACAAGTCAACAAATCACATTAAGGTGATCTATCTTCACTGGAACTGAGCCACAGTTGTCTGTATTAAATATGACACATAAGCACAAAATGACATTTATGACAACAAAGCTGCTGGGAAAATGGTCAAATGGAGAAAACACAACAGCAAATTCCCTGTAATGTCTCCCCACTGTCAGATTAAAAAGGGGGGAAAAAGGATTTCCAGAAATATGTGATTATTTTACTGTCACAATTTTTTTTTTTTAACCAAGATCATATATCTATGATGTGTGTCTACAATCTGTCATTTGCTTTAAGTGAGATAAGAACCTGCACAAACAAGATGTAGATATTCCCAGTTGATGCCAATATTTCACATTTTTCATGACCACCATTCCCTATGAATTAACTTATGTGTCATTTATTTACTCAACAAACCATCTGGTGAGCTTTCAGCTTGAGTTTAGAATACCACAAAGCCTAATTAATAAAAAAAAAAACAAAACATGGTCTTATTCAAAAGAAAAAAACATTTAAGCAAAGTGTAAGTTATACAGAAAAAAATCTAGTGAAATGACAAAAGCTATTCTATGTTTGGAACATAAGCATGCATGCCTTCCTTTTTATGTAAAAAAAAAAAAAAAAAAAAAAAAAAAAAATTAGGTTGAAACCATGAGAGCTAAGGAGGAGGAAAACACACCTGCTAAACAAATGTGTGATAAATTCACATAGTTACTGTGTGTATGTGTCTGTGTTTGTCTGTGTGTGATGTTGTGTGATGCCCCGTGGGAGCTCCAAAACAGGGCTAATGAAGCTAGACAGGCCGCTAAATCTCAACTGCAGAATGATTACTGAGCTCAGTTTAGGAAACACCCCCAGTGGAGCATCCAGCAGACCAGGCTGGTAAAACAGCAAAGTCACAACTTCTATCAGTGATAGGGCAGAACTAAATAAAATGAATTAAATTAATTGTATTAAATAATAATAGTGTGAGATCCTGAGTTCGATCCAGGTGTTGGACTTTCAGTGTGGAGTTTACATGTTCTCCGAGTATCTGCGTGTGTTCCTTCAGGGTACTCCTGGGTACTCCTTTGCCTTCACCGATTAGCTAGTAGCTGGGATAGACTCTAGCACCCCTGTGACCCTGATGAGGACTAAGCAGCTCAGAAAATAAATGAATGAAAGAATGAAAAATAATAATGTGTATACTGTTCTACTGACACAGACTATGGGTTTGTCTGAAATCACTTCCTTTCGCTTTCGGACATGTTATCTAGACATGAGCAGTAACGTCAAAAGAATTGTATTAGGCAGCAAACCATGATTTACATGGTTAATTTTCAAAAGGCACAGCAAAAGGAAAAATGGTGCAGTTTGTTTAAAGCTGTGCTTTTATGGATATATAGTTCTCTTACCTAGTCAGTGTCTAATTTTGGCTAAATCCATTAATTTTTTGCAAAAATTAAGCAAATGATCAATTAACTCTAGAGAGTCCCTGGACGTATTGGCACATTCTGATGACATGCACAATTTAAGACGATGTGGAAGCAAGACGGAGCATCACTGAAACTCTGCTTCAGCTTATGTGGAAAGTTCTGATGTCAACCTAATACTGTAAAGTCAATTGTGTTGAAAGCACATGTAAAACCAAATTTATGAGACACAATAAAAACATATTTTTTCAGAAAGAAAACATATTGCCACATTTCTATCAGTGGAAAAGTGCATCACATGCACCAATCAGAAACATTCATAGTACCATGCTGTGCATTATCTAACTAATATAACTTTTATAATATCTCCATCTTATATAATTTTTATAATTCTTAATTTGTCATTCTAGCCACTGAGCAGTGGGAAGAATTTTATTATTTTCATTATTTGATTATTTACCTCAAAACAATTTTTAAACATTTGTACATGGTTGAATACATTTTCTAAGCTGTTAAAATGCTGATTGTATAACGCACAGGATCTGACAATACATTCTACAAATCACATCACACCCACTGCAATATCACACACCCTGTTTTTTTGTTGATGTTGGTTTTTTACACAACTTGTTCCTCCATTTCTGCCTAATACGCTGTCTATGGGTCATTTTGTTTTCTTCTATTACAAGGAACTGTCATAAGAACATGAAAACAACTGCTTCTCATGAAACATTTCAATTAAATACAAGAATATAAACTTGATACTTGGATTGTTTCAAGATGGAAATTGTATTGTTCAAAATGATAGCAGTAATACTCATAACAATACTAAACAGACCAATAGTTGAGGAGTATATCTATCCATCTGTTTTCTACCAGTAGTCTAGGTCACAAGGCAATGGCTGCTGTAGAATACAAAATTTTACATGCTTTATTTATATGGTTTGATGTAGGCTGTATTGCCTGTTTAAGGTGTTTGAGGTGAAAGAGCACTGTACTTAAAGCATTGTCTAGCCTGACATTTCACTGAGGATATCATGGCAATTTGGTAGACATTAGCAAAAGCCTGGTATAAATATATATTCTGTCTGACTGACATACAAATCACAATTATTATTTTACATAATTAAGAAAAATCACCTCCACTGATGACTTCATCCTGCTCTGCCGCCCTCACCTCAAGGCACTTAACTTCTGATGGAACCTGTCATTAGGAGAAATTTCTTTGTATACTTCAGTAACAGGTTTGGTTTATTTTGGATTATTTATGTCAAATCTGCTCTTTATAATTTTAATTTACAAGGCCCAGAAGTCCAACATAAATGTAATGTTTAATGTCTTCCAGTTTTCAATGCTGACAAATGGGTCTTTATCTTCATTAGATGTAGATGTTTAGATTAGATGTTTCTGAATGACAATTTTTTAAATCGCAATTATTTCTAGGTAAGTAATTGTAAAAAAAAAAAAAAAAGTCATTATTTACAACCCTAGTAAGTAGTCAGCGTACCCTTAACTTGAAACATGAAAATATTAGTAGTAGTAGTATTTTGTGCCAAGTCTATGTTTGTGATCAACTCTCTTTCCAACTTCTTTAATGTCATAGATGACTCCAACATTTAATGATAGTCCCTTATATCATCAAAAAAAGAGTGTTTCCTAAGTAACCTGATTCAGTTGATTTGATTTCTGTTCTGTACAGTACTCTTAATATCTCTATGTTGCACTTCAAAACAAGCAGACCCAGTATAATTACAGCATTATCAAAAAGCAGTGTTTCTTTTGTCTCTCTCTGTCATGACACGTATTAGACATGACGTTTAACTAAAGCACCTCTACAAACTCCAGATGTATCTGCCTTCCTTGCAGTCACAGGATGTCAGAATGTGTTTCTTTGAAGATGTCTTAACTTTTGAAAGGAATAGGCTACTGTTTATGAAGCCTTGTCAAGATAACAAATACAAGATGACAAATCTTATTAGTATTCTAGCATTGTCATAATAACAGCTGTCTCATTCTGAGATGATTCATTGAAAATACAAATTACTGCTTTGCATCAACACTAGCAAGCTAACCTTGATAGAAGTCAGGCTACTCAAGGACATATTACTCTAATTACAGACATTTCAGAAAAAGGTTATATAGATGTACTAGCTCAGTAAAAGGACACAGCAGCATATGAACCTGCCTTTCCCTGCTTGTTCCAGAGCATTCAACAGCTTACTGCACCAAACTGAACCCCTGCAGCCTGCCTCTCCTATGCTTTTTCCTTGGACCAGAGCCCATGAGCAGACAAGCACACATACTTGAGTAAACAGGAATGCACATGCAGACACACACACACACACACACATATGAGCATACACAGTCATGCAGAGATACTGGCCCACAACAATCAGCCTCAGCATGAACACCCACACACAAACACACATTTAAATGACACGGTAACACATTCAGCCAGGCACAGATGACTGTCACAACCTCTCACCAATACAAACCACAACAAGAGGAGAACAGTTAATGCCCCGCTTTAGGGTGTTGCTGGCTGTGGCAACTGCAACAGATGGAACTGCAGCACCAGTGGGGCAGGTAAGGTGAAATGAGCATGAATGCGCCTGTATACATGCATATATTTTTGTTGGATCCTCCATTCATGTCTCTCACCCTGGCTATTTTAAGGTGCTTCATATAAATCTAACAGCATGGCCAACTCTGTGGCGAAAATTCAAAACGACAGAGCATGCATAAAACATTAAAGACACTCAGACAGAGGAGAGTAATGGAGTATAGGAAGAGGAGAGAGCAAAATACATGCCAGTATGATAAGGTATGCAAAGACCGTATTCTATGCAGCAGCTGCAGCACTACTACCAGCTGTAGTGAGAGCTATGGAGACAGTCAGAGATCTTGAGAGGTAGATATGTTACCTCTCTAGCATAGTGTGTGACAATGTTAAATGCTTCTGGATACAGACAGTATAGCATTTCTTCCACTATAGCAACAGCCGAGCACGATTTGCCAGACTCTCACTGACAGACCGAAGTGAGAAGAGAGAGGGGGGAAAGAGTTAGCATGAGAGAGACGGAGAGGGAGTGCAAGAGCAAGAGAGAGAGAGTGAGAGAGCAAGAGAGAGAGATGCCCAACACATCTAGCCTCAAACCTAGCAATAATGCTCTTAAAACACCCACCTCAGTCTGCTGCTGATTCCTGACGCAGTGAGCAGGACCAGGGAGTGAATACAGAATACTGTACAGCTAGGATGGAGAAGCAGCAGCCAAAATCCAAGAGACTGACCAGGAAAAGAGGAGAGGGGAGCGTGGGGTGGTGGGGGTTTGATGCAAGACTGATGAATGTGAGATCCTTTGGACCTAAGATCGTGTGCCTGAGTGAGACAAGCATGTACGACTGACATGAGAAAGATAGAAATAGACAAAGACAGAAAAAAAGTGACACAAGACAGACAGAACAGGGATGGGGAACATGGAGTAGGAAAAGAAAGAGATGGGGAGAAGACACAGAATAAATGTGCGAGCTTGGAGAGACACTGAAGAGAGCAGATGCATTAAAAAGGAACTGCCCCTCCCTCTTTCCTCTACACACACACATTTCCCATTGCATTGTCAGCATTCAATAGAGCATGCATTCAGTGTATCAGAGTGAGCTGTAAATGGTGAAACAACAGAGAAGGGTGGACCAAAAGATAGGGGCTTCATTCTCATTTCAGTGAGGACTTTTTCATGCTATAGGATTTGGGGGTTTCAAGAAAACAGACTCAAAGCTGATGGCTCAGTAACCTGGCTTGAACTTGGACAGAAGAGGTGAAATAATGTTATTATCCTCTCTGCAAACACTGAGCAGCATCTGCAAACTCAACGGTCTATGACACCCTTGAGTAAAAATACATGCATAATATAGAGTATATGATGTAAACAAAGAAATCTGTCAGAATCTCATTCAAGCTCCAGTTAGGAGAAGCCTATATAGCCTAGTGATGTTTCTTTGAGTAAATAATAATTAAAAAAAAAAACCAACAACTCTGATGAAGCACTGTTTTCACTCTCATC
>JAPSES010000211.1:7277148-7303506 GCA_029822895.1 Maxillicosta whitleyi
GGGGCAAATGAGAGGATTACTTCCCTGTATAGATCAATTAATGTGTTACATATATTTATTACTGTACATCAGAGCAATCTGTCTTGCACTTTGCATCATATTTGACCATAACCTAATTCCCTTCAGCCTTTCAAAGATGTGCTACAGTTTCTTGAAACTACTCCACCACTTTGCTAATAGTATTTGCCCGTAATCTGAGCACAAATCAATACATACAATGTTTGGAAGGATTGTTTTTTTTCACCTGTTATTGATGTTTAAAAAATGTATGAATAAACAACTCATAAAAATTAAGATAGCAATAAAAAAAAACCACAGTAAAAAAGGGCAGAAAAATTGTGACATCTGTTGCCTTTAGTCCTCCTGAAACTAGAAGAAGTACTGCAATATGATGCAGCAAACTACGGCAGGAAACTCAACATATGTTCACCATGGTCTAAAATACAAGTTACTTTGTGCATCAGGTAACTGAGCAGGTGGTTGGGCTCACATATGGAACCTTTTGACTGGAACAGAGCCGAGATCACCATGGGTCTCTGAGTAGCCTGGGTCATGGAAATAGTTAGCAGTGTGACACCAACATTAAGACAAGTTAATGGATGAATGGGAGAAATGGAAATACACAAGTTATGTATTTTGATTTATGACTGATTTGATTGCGGTTATTATGAGCGATATGTGGTCCATTCACTGCTAAGTGTGTCAAACGATATTTAAGTGCTTGTGTTTCCATTTTATAATCTCTAATATTCACATTCACTTTGTGTGTTAGTTTGGTGTTAAGATCAGTTTCTTTAATATTGTGTTGATGGATTGTTTCACCCTGTGTATTTTTGTGTTTGTGTTGTCCACAGCCTGAAGGGACAAGTACAGCTTCATTGTTGCGCACCACTGTCCCTGGCCTTTCTCTTTGAGCTTTCGCCCAGTCACAGCATCTCCAACTTCGTTCTACAGCCAGACTACAGCTCTACAGCCTGTCCATGTCCAATCAGAACACGGAGCACTGCAGGGTGTCTACCAGACAGACTGCAGGGGCCACAGCAAGGGATCTTTACCCAGACTCAGTAAATCTCAAAGTACTTGCATATGTTTCTGAAGGTACATCCAAGAGATGTTAAAGACGTAATGTTACCTTCCACTTTACATGTTTATACATATACAGTCTAAGCACATTCATCAAATAAGGCCAATTTGCTACTTATTTAATACTATGAGGACCATGTCTATGCTATGCTTGTTAAGTGTGATAGACTTCACACCACAAAGTTGTAAAGCAAGGTTGATGTTCAATATAAACTTGTGGTTTCCGATTACCATAGTGCAGCAAAATATGCTTTTGATACTCCATCCTTTCTTTGACTTCAAGGTTAAGAAAATGAAAAGAAAACACAAAACACAAAATCTGTTAACAGTGTGAAAAAAGGCAAGTCTTTGATATAAACTATAAAAAATACACTTGTTGTAACCAACTTTGCTTATGAGAACCTATTACTTGGTTACTTGTATTAACCAATAAATCAGACTTTCATTATCATGACAAGCACATGTGATCAACACATTACAAAGACTGCCTGAAATGTATGTAATAATAAAGGTTACTTCATTACATGTGGCATACATTTGCAGTCAGGATAGAAACATTTGCCCTATCAGATGGAGCACTACATACATGAAGTAAACATATACACCATTGGGCCAATCAGATGAACTCTCCAGTAACTGACAGCAGATCACTTATCAATTTTGTGATTTAAGATCACAATATTAAAACACATTACAGACTAACCTAATATCATGCAGGGCAAGAATCACAAACAGTTGAACTAATGGTTTCCACTAGGGGTGTAAATATTCAACATACCTCAAACTGGATGACGGCCTGGTTCTGAAATTATGGCTAGGTAAGCTGAAGCTCTACCATGAATGGTCCATAGAGTCTCCATTTATTGATCAGTCTTGTCTCAACTTGCCACAATATTTGACTTACTATGAAAGCATTATAACCTTGTAGCATAGGTAAACATTTCTCACAATTCTGACAATGTACAGTGTACTATCAAATATAAAAAGTTCAGAATAGATATGGATTTATCGGACACAGGACAGTTGTTCCAAATGCTGACTGTAAGCTCTACAGAAAACTGATTAAGTACGCTAGTCGCATATTAAATTTTAACCCTCAAATGATGAAATGGCGTGGTGAATGTTATAATGGTGATGAAGATGCTACAGTACAAGCAAGAACATGAAGGGAAAAAACATGGATTTAAAAACTGTTTCCAACCAAAACTCTGTCTTGTCCAAGGTAATCAGTTCAAACCTTACTGTGGAGCAGAGAGTGAGGGCTTTCATAATATATTAAATACACAAAAACAACATATAACCAACAGCATTTCTAAGACAAATCTCTGGCAGAACTGCACATTATGATCGTTAAACATCATGTGCAGTCGATTCCCACAAACCAGCCACTCATTTCCATTTGTTTTGTACTAAAACCTATGATTCCTGAATGGTATCCTACCCCATGTATCATCTTACAAAGGAGATGAACACCCCTAGCTTCCATACTGACAGCAGGCCTCTAAGAGCCTAAGCAAAAGATGAATGTTGAGCTACGCAAGTGGGAAAAAATCTCCAGCTCACCATTTTCTCAAGTGGGCCGATTTAGTGATGTTGTTTTCCAAGCTTCAGTATTCTGTTGATACAGCAGATATAGAGTGAATATGTAAACCCAGGCCAGAACTTAATATTTGTGTGGATCAAGCACAACATCAAAAACAACTCTTTGGTTTGTTAGATTTTGTTTCTATAAATTTATACTGAATCAGAGTGGTGCAATTTTGAGAGCTTATGTGTCTGAAACTCAAGATCACACGCTCTATTGCATTTGGAGTTGAATACCACTTCCACATATAAAGAATTGGCTAGCAACTGTAACACACTGAAATATATAATTATGTACTTAAATTGGCACATAACTAATTTATCCTTAATTTCGTCTTTAAGTTATAAATACATTGCTTTCTGATATGTTGTCATTACTTATTTAACTTATGAATCATTTTTAAGAATCGCTGCAAACAAAAAAACTGAAACACTAACAGTCTGTAAAATATTATGATGAATACAATACTTACTTACTGCGATTTCCAGAGACTTGGTTAATCTTGCATCCTCTCATTGAGAGGACTCTATAGGTCCTTTGGGCATTGCCCTAGATAAGGCCATTAGGCTCTTAGTGCTCCACTCTATGTGCAGTTATACTGGGATTAACACCTAGAGCAGTTACAGGTATTCAGGCCGAGGAACTAGTGTCCAAGTTCTTGCACAACACAGAAATTCACATCTCCCTTAGGTTCTGCTAGTATTAGGTTGTAGTACTGAATGATCGACATCTCTAAGATTAAAACAGGGTGATGAAGCTATTCCATCTTAATAGCGCTGATTTCAAGGTTAATCTAAAGCAGGGAAAAGTCTTGGTGCTTCATTAGTTCAGAATACTCTTAACAGACATGTTAATAGTATCTAATTCAAATTCAAAAGGAAAAAAAAGTTACATCCCATCCAGGCAGATTTTCTGTATGATGGGTAGGCTAGCTGTAATTATTCTGTCGGAATAAGGGTGAATATTTCTATCAGTGGCAGGACTTTCTCATTCTCCTTCGTTTTCCTATCTGCATGCTAACATTTAGTCCCCCTTCCTACATGAAAGTCTAACATCCTCTGAGCTGCCCAAAATCTCAAAGTTTTTACTAAGACAAACTTATTTTTATGCGTTTTGTAGGGATTTATTCATTTCAATACCATGATACACTTCCTCATGCACATATGTTCCACCTAAACTATGTCTCTACCATCACTACTTTGGAAATGCACAGCATCACAGCATCTTGCACTCCGTGACACAGAACTACTAGCCAAACAACTGGAAGAACTTCTACCTCTATTCTAGTGTGGTAGACCAAGGATAGAGTAGCAGTGGAGCAGTGCTAAAAAAGTATGGAGATAGGTCTGGCTTGGAAAGACTCTGTGTCGTCTGAATCTCAGGAGGCTATCCAGCACACTAGCACTATTCTGAGGGTTTGGACTGTGTTTTGGTTCAATTCACAGGCTGCAATCTGTGTCAGAAAGGAACAAGAACTTCATCTGTATTCAAAGGCATCTCATAAGCTGTTAATTCTAACTCATTTTAAATGGTGAAATGTGTTGTTGCATGACAGAATTCAGAAGAATTTGAGAGGAATTCAGACACCAATACTTAAGGATTCACCAAAGTTATGGCATATAAGGTTGTACGTATTCTAAACTGACACAGGCCAGATATGACACAAATGAACGAAAAAGGCAATACTGTCTTTTCAAGTCCCCAGGGAAATCAGTGAAAGAGAACTAAGTGATAGGCCTAGTGATGATTCATTTCTGTTTGCGTCATCCAAAATGCTCATGATCACCTCAAATAATCACATTCATATGATCACTGTGACTGGTACTGCATATAGATAGATAACCTCTTGCTCTCCCAGAGGTAAATTTGTTTTCACAATATGTACAAAATTGTCCCAACAACAGTTATTAGATAACTCATAACTTTAGCTACAGCAAACAATTGAAGCCATACAACCGGGATGTCACAGGATCTGCACCAACTGTCTATTTGCCCACTGTCTCGAACACACAAATCAAACAGTTATTATATGTAACAAATAAGCTTGGTGAGAGACCATGCTCTCTGCTTGGTTTGGAATATTGTTTTGTGCAGTAGGTCCATCCTGCCTATCTCTACCTTTCACATGACCTCAAGAAAAACTAAATTTAGAAAGCACTAGATTGTGTGGAGTGGATCCACCTGGCTATTATAAATCCACATAATGAATCCAGACCTAATACAAATGTACAGTACTTCTTAAAGGAGTTAAATAATACCGATAAAAAACCAAAAATTATGTTTTTGTTTTATAATTTGCTTAAATTTGTCCCCACAAGGTCAACTGGTATTTTGTTTATTGTTGTCCCAGTTACAATTAGTATGAACAGTATTTCTTATTAACCTTCAACATTTCTCATTAACCTTTGCATTTGAAAATGTTCTAGATAATATGACCTATGCAATTAAATGGTCACATTCTGTTCTAAAAATACGTCATCACAAATGAAGTCTATTTGTAGTCTATATCTGTAAATACAGTCTGAGCAATGTTATAAATCCCAAAGAACAATTAAATGGAACAAAACAGATCCTTAAGAATGCTTACGAACTTCAGTGCTCCAACTGACTATTTTAAAGCTCTTATCCATTAGTTTATGTAGCAAACCAAAGTAGTTCATAAGGGTCCACAAAGTTCTATTTTGTTTCATACTGACATTAAATCTGATAAACTACAGAGCCCAACTTAACCTTGAAGATCTATTTTATTTCAAAGATTAATGGCAGAATCAATTACCTATAGTGGCTCAAACTGTAACTGTCACCATGAGCTACGACTCAGCTTTCACATTGCCTGTTCCACAAATCCACCCCTTTGTTGCTGATGACACAAAATGTTGATGTTTGACAAAATCCCAATAGCTGGCAAATTGTCTTTTACCTTTTGAAATTGATTTGCCAAAGAAACGCGGACAAGCAAATTCAAGCTTCATTGTCTGCAGGCCAGCACAAATAGGGGATCTAATCAGGAGATGCAAAGTGCAGCACTCTAATTACATCATTAGCTAAACCAATGACTCAGTCACAGTGACTTCAGCCTCACCCTCCCCCCACCCATCTCTTCTCTGCCCCATCCAGAAATAGGGAGTCAAGCCTCAAGCTCTTTACTGTACAGCTGCTCAAGCAGAATAATTCTAACATGTTATGTGCAACAGTGCAAAATGTTAACGTTCCAGAAATATCCAACTGAAAAACATAGCATTAATGAGAATGTGCTATATAACTGCCAACAAAACAGTACTTAAGAGCTGACGTTTACTGCCTTCCAGATAGTGACAAGGACAGCTTCTGTATTTTGAAACACAGACGGAAACCATATTTGTTCAGGCACAATGCAGTGACGTTGCCTCAATGTGACAGGCACAGGCCTATCCAAAATGCTGAAGACTGTCATAGGGCAAACAACTAGCCTGAAACCGCTACAGTGTAGTCAGGACAAGTGCTGTAGACAGGTGCATAGTAATGATTTGGATTTTTTTGATTCTGATATGATGTGATTCAGTCAACAGTGCTTTCTTGAAGTACGGTAATGAGAGCTTTAACTTTTACTGTTGTTTGGTTTTACAATTGCAGCAGAAAAAGGTAGTTGATTTGCCCTCCTGTTTGGATGACCTCTGACTGCTGTGGCTCTGCATGCTTTGCTAAGAATGACTAAGAGGCAGTTTCCCAGTGGTTGAAAAAAACAGCCTACCACAAAATAAGTTGTGCTGCATTTCCCCTTGATGTAAAGTGAAAGATAAAAATCACACCTCTGGTTCTTCCTGTTAAATGTGCTCGAGCACAAACGAGAGTATAATCAGTCAGGCTTTCTCAAAGGGGTTGTCACATCTTTATATGGTCAAATCAACTATAACTGACAAAAGCTACTTCTTACAGACTTGCAGTGTGATATGGTACTATCTTACACTACTGGAAAGAAGACTGCTAATATCTTATTAATAACAAGACTTATTCATTACAGATACATCCGTGACCTTAACCTCAAGATTGTGTCATTTTCAATGAGCACGATTTCACATCTAAATGGCAAGCAACCAAAAACACTAGATTTTGTATTGGATCCACGTGTGTAACAGATAACAGTCGTTATCACAGTAAAGTGTGGGACTGATGGAGACATTAACCTGGCCTCTGCCGCACTGTGTTAGCTCTGCACAGTCTGACTGCGGCTGAGGATGAGAGCTTCTGGAACTGACGTCTACATGTCGGGTCACATCTGCAGAACGATCTCTACGTTTCAATGCGGTGTTCTTCCGACAACAGCATCACGTCTGTGTGCTAACCCTGAATGTATCCCTAAACTGTGCACGTACAGTGGACGTTACCTCCAGCTAACGGCACCCTGCCCGGCCAATTTCAGACGCTGATGTCAATCCATTATGCTGTAGATAACAGCGAACTTGAGAGCTCACTACTCCACACACTTAGCTATCTATTCCTGGTTAAACTGGGCTCAGATTTTTAAAAGATTCTTCATGCTCTGAGACATGTTTTTGGTGTTGTCGTGTAATGTTAATTGTCTTAACGTCCGAATCCGTCAGTTGCTAGTTACCGTGATTAACGTTGCGTAAACTGCTTTGCTGTACCAACATTAAAAGCACACAAGAACATACTTGACTAACACAGCCCCGACGACAATTGTCCCAAGGAACCCCGCTAGTCTATTAATAATGAAGAAACCCAGAAAGCTCCTACCTTTGGCGAATTGGTCTGCTTCCTTTTTCACAGTGAAGAAGCCCCTCTGGATTTTGTTGCTCTGACACAACTACCACGCGCTGCATCACAGCCCCGCCCTGTTGGCTGCGGCCGGGCTGCCATTGGACAGTTACAATACAACTGCAGTCGGGCTGAGTAGCTTAATTGGTCAAGGCATCTGCCAATCTATTCAGTTTCAGCTTCCCGCGTTCTTCTCGGTTCTCACAATAGGGCTACATTACATTTAGCAGCCTATATTTAGGTGTCAACAACCGCTGCAGGCATGTAAAATACAAGTCACTGTGACCTCTAGCAGAAACATATAAAACAAGACAAGCACTGTTTCGTCAGAATGAGGTTTTAATGACAGTAAAATCAGCCAAGCCATCAATAAGCAATTTTGGTTTACAAAAAACTACAGTAAAACAAATTAAATTTAACCCAGGAAGTCTGTGCAGTATTGACCCATGTTGTATTCACTGTTATAACGGCAAGGGCAAGTTTCACTGCCCACACAGACAGACAAAGAAGCACAGTAACCTGTCAGAACAGAGACATCCTTATGTCCCTTTGGGGATAATGATTTGTCACTCCTGACTTTGACTGTTTGTACAAGTTACATTGGATTAGAAGTGCCAAATTTAAAGCGGACAGTAGTGCTTGCAGGGTGTAAGTGAACACAGCTAGAGTCAGTCTTTCATAATGAGAGGAGCCTTGACTTGAGCAGCAACCTCAGCCCCCATAAGTTCTTCTACAATCGTCAGGCCAAACTCAAAACTGGTTCCTGGCCCACGGCTGGTGATGTAATGTCCATCCTTCTGAACTCGAGCCTCTGAATATTTATAGTGGTCTAAAAAAAGACAGAACAATAACATGGAATGATCTGAATATGAAAGCTTCAAGCTCCAGGCCAGAAGTTACAGATTAGCAATGACACTGTGCCATAAGCTCTAAAACACAGATCATCTATCACCATTTAAGCTGACCCAGTTTTCTAGCATGTTCTGTCAAATTTCTGAATCTGCTTCCACCTCTGTGGTGTGCTCTCCTCTACTGCATAGTGACTTGATTCTCCTTAGGCGAGTAACAGCTAGTACAGCACCCTCTGCTGTCCTCTATAACTAATTACAATTCTGAGAAACTGCACCACATAAGACATTGTATATTTGAACAAATTCTGAGTTTATTTTATGTTAAACAAAGTCTGCTTTTACCTCCATTCATCATCTTCTCTTTCATGGCAGGGTGCGTAGTAACCGTGCTACCAAACCCAATGCCATGTGCCAGAAGAGCGGTGGGACCTGCGGAACAGCAAAGTTGATTGATAATGTTCATTTAACAGCTTCCTGTTAAAGAGTGGCACATGTGACTACAGTTTGTAAATGACTGTGCGAATCCAGGTTCTTCTCATACCATATTTAACAGGATCAGTGGTGAAATAGAAGAAAATACCTCAAAACACTTCCCTCAAGCTAATGACAAAATGTGCATAAAACAGAGGAGATACTATGTCAAATGTAGAGCACGTATTTAACATAATATAATGCACATATTATTATACAAGTGCAATACAGGTACTGGGATTTGATAACATGGTGTCCTAAAGGTGTCCTCAACTGGACTGTTGTTTCTAAGAATAAACACATATAGTATACAGTTACAGCCTCCCTTCAAAGACTCTGCACCATATTCAAAAGAAAGAAAAAACAGTTGCTGAAGACACAGGCTGCTGCTGCTGCATTAACATTGGCATTGTCCTAGCACTGCAGTGAGCTCATCCAAAAACTGTTAATAAATAGAAAGTTATTGATTATACTCCTTGGCAGTCTTCCCATACAGTCTAAAGATTACACTTTCCCCTGGCAGAACAGCAGACTGCCAGTTAAAGCCAAGCTACTCTTGTTACAGCTCGTCTCCACCCAGAGGACGCCAGTCTGGGAGAGAGAGCCCTTCTGAGAACCCCAGTCAGACGGCGAGGCAGAAATTGGAGACAATGATCATCTTTCCATCATGTGTTGATTACAAAAATGTGTATCTGTTATTTTTTTTGTGAATACCTGTTCATAAGATAATGTCTCTGATTAAGTCAGGCAGGTGACTTGTCTCCAGAATCAAAACACTCATAGAAAAGTAAACTGTGTAAGCTTGTTGTTAAGCTCATTATTGTATGTTTCTGATGAAGTCCTTTCTGCGCAGACTTCTTTTCACAGCGAGAAAATTATATTCTTGATAAGACAGTATAATAAGTCTTGCAACTGACCCTCTTGCTGGCAGGTTCATTAACAGTATATTCCTGTGAGGATCTCAGTCATTTTCTAGGACACCCTTCAATCCACTTTGCCGCATTGGTCCCCTTACCCTATTCCAAATGTCCTTCCAGTGTCCTTTCTCTGCATACAGAGGCTGTCCAATAAAATGTCAGTGTGTGTAGGTTCACTCAGGGACACTTATTAATCAAACCCTCACCCTTTCATTTCAAATGCCAAAAAAAAGGTCACAGATGACCATAAATTAATGAAGCATGTCACAATGTGTATAATTAAAAAAAATGCTTAAAAGGTGTGTGATAAACCCTTTTGAGGCCATATCATCTTAATTAAATACCTTAAAATCCTCTTATAAATCTCTAAACTGTGACGTGCATATAAAAACTGCACCTTTTTTCTTCTTAATTTTAGTAGTGAGCAAATCCAAAACCATCCATAGCATTAGCCTACTAATGCAGGGCTGCACAATATCATTTAAGCATTGTCATGGCAATGTGCAGATTCACATCAAGGTGATGTCAAGTAAGGCAAATTCAGTATGTAATCTTTAGCGACAACTAGTGGTGAAGTTGAAGTGAAGTCACCTCATCTGTTCCTACAGTGCCTTCATCAAAGCCAGTGCATAGCAGCACAACATAGTTATTTCAAGGTCAAACAATTTGACACACAAGACCACAATTGGACACAAAAACTAAATTTTAAAAAGTAATATTACATTTTATTTCTGCAATTAAATCCTTGTATACTCCAACATCTTGAACTCAACTTTCAACTCCCATCAGAAAAAATGTCACAATGCTCACCTTCTTTTGTGTTTAATTTGCTGAATCATACAAATAAAATCTGCAGTATTATAGTAGAAAAATTAGTTCTTTCCAAAAACAGCTTATCAATTCATCTAGTGAGTGAAAGAAAAAAAAACATTGCAATCTTAGGCATCATCTCTGATATTATGCAATCTTAAACAACTATCACAGCTCAATTATTACTGCTAATGATGTTATCAGGGCACATTGTAGTACAGTATATATTTTTAGTTAACTACCAAACTGGTGTGATTTCATGAGGGAAAAAAATCACTCAAAATGTGATTTTACAATAGCAGCAAGCCCCAGACTAAAATAAAAAAAATGCACACTGGGAGATATATTCTAGTCAAACCTCAGGTCATGCCATCTTTAACCCATTAACACATACCATTATTGAAGGTTGATCTATTACAATTATGACTTTGGTTTTCTTTTTAAAGCTGTACCTGCACAGATGGCTGCAATCAGGCCTTTCCTGCCATCTTGATCCTTCAGCACCTCTTTCACAGCAGGAGACTGCAAAAGAGCAGAGCAAACAGATGTCCAGGGAATAGTTTGCAAGTCATCGGATTGTGTATGCCTCAAAAATGCATCAATGACAAAGAATCATGTAATTATTTTTCTAGTGTATGTGATGAGTTTTGGAAAAACAAAAAAATTTAACAACATGTGTGATACAATGGAACTATTCCTGCTCTAGGTGGGGGAGTGGAGGTCATTTATTTAGGTATCAGAGTGTAATAACGTAGTGTTTATCTGCACCTGTGGTATCAAGAATGTTAACAGTGTCTTTCTATCCTGATTTTTAAGAGAAACACCCTGAATGATCAGCATTCCTTCTTCTACCTTAGACTGAAAATGCAGAATTGAAACGTGCATTGTGTAAAAATGCTCTGTTTGGAGAATAACCTTCAGAACAGAGTGTCAGTACATAGTGTCTACTCACATAGTCATTTCTTTTATCCTCAATATCAAGACTACTTCAATAAATCCTTCTGCATAAGACATGCGAGAGTCTCCTTCCAGCATAACTTAGCCTGGTCATAACATTTCTCTCATAATCCACATACTAGAACTTATTTGTAAATTTATGCATTTGTGCTCCTGTATTTTGCATTTTCAAGTAACAATAATGATCTATGTATAACAAATAATGGTGAAAATACCAGCAAAATATCCATCAATTCTAACAATGGTGGCACATTCTTCCATTATTAAGATAACTAATATCCATTTATCAATTCAGATTCAAGTAAATATGTAACAATTCACTATTTATCAGTTTAAAATCAGTCATTCAATAATGAATATTAAAGATTCTAAGTACATTTTATTTGAACACAATTAAAAAAAAAATCATTTGACACATGAATTACATGATGGTGCAATACAATCATATGTAATAGTGGTAATGGGACATGTATAGTGTAATTTTGTGTGATGAAGACAGGGATATATGCAATAGTGATTAAGAGAAATGTCTAATATTATCATGTCCAATAGTTATAATAGATAATGTGTAATACAATTATGTGCGATCAGTGGTGGAATGTTGCAAAGTATTTTTACTTTGTTACTGTATTTAAGTAGGTTTTTTTTGTATTTGTACTTTACTTAAGTAAAAATAATAATGCATACTTTTACTTCACTACATTTTGTGGCAGTTATCTGTACTTTTTACTCCTTACATTTCAGAATTTTATGCATTACTCGTTACATTATATTAACATCTTTTTATCTAAATCTTTTTTTTTTTTCATCTAAATCTTGCATGACAAATTGCACACACAATATTGACACCAATCTTTTCAATACATATAATATTGCTTGTGAGCACTGGCATTGGCATAAATAAGTATGTCTATATTCTTTATTATAATGCCATAATCCTGAGACTGACATTGTGTGAATACTTGTACTTTAATACTTTAAAGTAAATTTTAAAGTAAGTACTTAGTACTTTTACTTAAGTAAAATTCTTGATGTAGTACTTCTACTTTTACTTGAGTAAATGTTTTGCTTGCATTGGTACTTTTACTTTACTCCACCCCTGTGTGCGATAGTGTCAGAGGGTTATATGTAGTGGAATCTTATGTGATAGTGATAAAGGGATATTTGCAATGTAATCATGTGCAAACCTTACCCAATAATGTTTGGTGGCTTGCCTTTGCCCGCCAGCTTTTGTCTATTTGTGTGCACTATGTGTTGTTGCGTTTTTGTCCAGTTATGGCAGGGGTGTGAAATCCTGGTCCTCGAGGGCCAGTATCTTGCATGTTTTAATGATTTCCCTCTTCCAGCACACCTAACTGTGGTTATCAGGCTTCTGCAGAGTTTGACGATAGGTTTATTATTTGAATCAGGTGTGTTGGAAGAGGGTGAATGTTCCTTTCAGCTTTTCCTGTCAGGGGTCGCCACAGCAAATCACAGGTGTGTTGGAAAAGGGATACATCTAAAACATGCAGGATACCAGCCTTTGAGGACCAGGATTGGACACCCCTGAGTTATGGTATTATGTTATTTGTAAGTTGTATTTTTTCCTGCCAATGGCACTTGAGATGGAAATTAGCCATATGGCTATAATCTCTACATGTAAATGTTCATTAACATAAACTCTCCCATTTTTTTTTTTAATGTAAAAACAAAAATCAATCAATAGGCTGTAGTTTTATTTTTGTTATGCAAAGCTTAGAAAATAACTGTCTACAGTAATAAAAGTTTAGAGTTGTCATAAACATGAAGTTATATTGAGATTAATGACCATTTTGGTTATAATAAAAAATGTAAAAATAAGCTTTTTCAATCATCACTTCTGCCATCTGTCTGTGTGTGCTGTTATAATCATCTGCAGACAACCTGCCCTCGGTATTTTCTATTTTCTTCTTGTTTTGCTGTGTATGGGGACGTATATGGCAATATTTCTGGCTCTTAACTTTGTAAGTTCAGCCAATAAGAGAATCCAAAAGCTGGCATAACAAAAGAAAAAATAAAGGTACTCCTGATATGCTTTCCATTTTCTACTCTTTTCATTTTCATCTAAAACACAAACCCTGTCTTGCACTTCACTGTTACCTACTATGAGCATGTGACAAATAAAAACCTTTAATCATGAAAGTATGGGCAAAGCACTGACACACAGACCTTTCAAACTGATTACATGGAACAGAGTTACAAATATGTGTGTGTTTATTTTCATTTTTAGAATGAATACTGTGAAGGGAATTATGTACCTTCATACTTCTCAGACTTTAGCCTCCATACTATGTGTGTCCTGCAGTATGTCTGTTTATAAACACAAGCCAGATATTCTATACATTTTGCCATTACCAACACCTGATCTTGAAAGTGATGTGGAAATACTGAAAATTTCTATTTGTGTTGCGATTATAGTGGTTGGAAGACAGAAAATGTGTGAAAATGATGAGTCCAGGTGTCATAACTATTAAACAACTATCAGCAAAAAAAAACGTCAATGCCAGTTTGATATTTTCTCACCTCTGCCAGATTCTGGGCCCCTGGCATTCCCCCAGGTAGAACAACCACATCATAAGGACCCTGGAGATGAACCAGGACAGATAAGACTAAACTTACATGATGTGAACACACAGGACATATGAAATGAGTGATGTAAATACTTCTAACATATCCTTCTTGTGTATGCCATTATAATATGCAGTAGTAATGCTATGTTTCTGAGTTGGACCCACCTGTTTGCTTGCTTCCTCCAGGCTGTCATCAGGACAGATGACGACGTTCCTGCTGCACTGTACTGGATCTTTACCAGTTAGTCCTGCAACGGTCACAGCAATCTACAAAATTAGAAAAGTATCGTTATAAGTGCAACATTAGCATACTGACACAACATGGCATCCTCACAGAGCTAGTGACAGACTTTTATTTTGAAAGGTATCAAATGACGGAGGTGCTGTAACATTGGACTTTGACATTTAACTCGGCCTGTGGACTCAGTTTTAAGGTTATGGGTCAACCGTTGACTAAAATCACTAGGTTAAAACATTATAAAACAAACCATATCACTGCTAATGATACCATACCATTGCTACTGTTTAATCAATAAATTTAACAGGCTCGTTTCTGTACGTGTCAGATTTAAATATCACTATTTAGCCTAATCGCTGGGTATAATCGAATTTTATAACATTTTCATAATATGTCGTGACAAAGCTGCTATGACCAGTTAAACATTAATGCTTAGAGTGCTGATTGAAGAGGCGGCTACATGTAATTGAGCTAGCATTAGCGCGCTACCTAACAGTGGAATGAATTAGCTGCTAGCTAACTGCTAACATGGACTCAGATGACAACAAACCCCAGCTCTGCGCATAATGTCCACGGGAATGACTGTCTCCATCTCCTCTGCACCTTTAGAAAGGATCACCAATGCCCTCTTCCCTGCCATGGTTTAGCGTGCAGTAATGCTCCTGCCGAATGAAAAGCAAACACGCTAACTTTTGAGTGCAACTTCAGCTGCAACTGGCAAGCTCAGCACGGAGTGGCTGACAGAAGTGGGGTTGCCATGTTCCGACACACCGTCCCCCTTTTTAAAAACCGTGGAAGAGGAAATGTCTACAATGTCTACTACACAATAGCCTGAATGGTAGTTATAGTCTGACTATATTCTGTATTTTATCCAACATTTCACTGTATTTTATTTTCAAATAAGAGATTTCTGTTTGACATATTTTTTTTTAAAATAAGACAGATTTTAAAAAGGATTGAAACGTTAACATTATATTTTAAAAATGTAATTGATTGCGTTGACTGGAAACAGCATGATGGAACGGATTTTTTAGATGCACTTTTTGTTTATTTACTTTTTTTTTTTTTTTTGTACATATTTATTTATTTAAGACTGTGAAACTCTAATCCCCGACAGTGGACAAGGTCCAAGAAATATATACTGAATGTCATCATTATTATCATTATTATTATTATTATTATTAATTGTAATAGTAGTAGTAGTAGTAGAAGTATTAGTATGAATTTCCCTCAGGATTAATAAAGTTATGTGTGATCTACTGTACTTAGAGTTAATGGCTGTGTTATTTCCAGTCAGTGATGGAAAAAGTAAAGGCTGCATATGATTATGGACCACATACCAGGCAGTACAAACCTTATTCCAGTAGGTGGAGGTATTAACCAAAGATTCAAAAGGGAAAGCCATGAAAATCCACATCAAACTGCACCATTTACAACTGTATGAAATCCAATAATATGTCAACTTTCTATAGACAACATCAAACAACATTTTTGAAAGAAAAAAAAAACTGATGACAACGATGTTAATAATGATGATGATAAGTAATAGGAGTTGTATGTTGTACTATTTAATATAATGAGTGACTCAGAAAGTACATTGACTCAGAGTCATGTTTTTAAAACACAGGCTTTGAGTTACTGTTGTTACAAAGTTCTTCAAGATCTGTCTGAGAACTTCTGCACCAAACTCTTGAGACAGTTAGGGAATCATATTCCAGTGTAAATCCTAGACTTAATGTCTGGGGCTTTAGTGTGTTAGTTAATGTGCCTCTGCGCATTCTGCTGCTGAGATTCTCTTTCATATTTGTGCATCAAACTAGAGCCCAGTGAAACGGCAGATTAGACAAAAGCGTAGGGGGTGCTGGCAGCAGGTTGTTTATTGCGTGCCTGTGAGTGAATCCAAGAGACAGCGGTGATTACCGACATATGCAGCTGGGGATCAACTGAACCCGACCCATGGTGGCACTCAAGCTAATTTCCATACATTAATTCACTTATGTTCATTTACTAATTCCTCTCAGTATGTAATCATAAAGTACATGATTATACTGATGATATGTTTCAAAGTGATTTGTGACACAATAGTGAGGACAACAATGTCTGAGTCTGAAAACAAAGGCTGTGCTTAACAACTGATTAAAGAGATTATATAACTGTCTGCACAGGGCTTTGTTGTCTCATTTCAAGAAAGGTTGAGTCTTTACAGGTTTTATACAAAAAACAATGAAACAACCTCAAAGATAGAAGACCAAGTTGAAAAAAATGTTTACTGCCACAGTTTGCTCTGAAAGTTTGTCATTTTTACTGAAAAGCATGCATAATTTCAAATGATGCAAACTTGTGTGCTCCATAAATACAGCATGACAGCAAATTGTCACTCTGTATATACATATATGTCTGCATATGCTCTGTGAAATAAAAAAGAGGCTCATCAGAAGATTCCTTGACATTATTATTTCTCTTGTGTTCATTTATGCCTGCATCACCAGGCCTTGGTCTGCTTTATCTGGCCATTCACAGAGGTCTGCTAAAAAACCTGAAGTCTTCTGGATCAAACCTCCAGGGAGTTGAGAATACAGAAACATTTTTTATTTATTTATTTTTTTAAAGACGGGGGACAGAGGAGTAAGAAAATCCTCAAACTGAAATGAGGGAATTCCGCAAATTACCATTTGTCACAAAGTAATCCTGTTACTATAGCAAAGAATATGAAACGGTGTAAACATGGAAATAAACTGCTAATATGGATGTAGCTTACGTGCAGAGGCTCTGTTCAGTTGAGATATACAGCTGCAAACCCTGTTTCAGATCCCCCAGTAAGGAAGAGTGCCACAAAATTCAAAGTGGTAACAGAACATTTGCTTCTATGAGTAGAGATTAAAATTTTTAGCTGTTTGTTTCTTTATTTATTCATTGCATTACTTAATTTTGGCTCTTTTTTTGGTCCCTTTGATAAGTCTTCCCAGTATTCTAATAGTAGTATTTGGGGTTTACATCACTGCAGTCACAAAATTAATGAATATTTAGGAGCGCTTTATCTTCCCATCTGTGCACAGGCTTTATCTTGTGTCTCTTTGACACATTGTAAGAGTGTGTGAGGTGAGTGACAGGCATATGATCTTGATTGCATTTGATACTATAACCCAATCCTGCCTGGCGCTCAGGTGACAGCTGGAGGACAGTGAAGAGTTCTTGGGGGGGAGGGGGGGGAGAAGGTGACATTGAATTTTATGCACTTGCACTGGCAGACAGTAGCTGTATATGGACACAAGATGGCGCCAGCTGAGTGAGTTCAACTTGGACAAGTCTGGTTCAAAACCAACACCAAGTATGTGTGAATATTTTCAGGTATAATATAAGCAAAACGATTAAAAACCAGTAATACAGAGCAAAAGTAACTTGACAGGGAAATGTAAATCAGATATCTCCTCTGCTCTAGTTGAAAGTTTTTCAATGCATAGTATATCACTATCAGATACAAACACAGAACAAAGATACATTTGGATATATGTCTCAACATTCATTTAACAATTTGTGTTAAATGCTTTAGAGTCATCCAAAATGAGATTCCTACAAATCCAACGCATGACAAATTGTTTGCAACCACAGAGGCAGTATTACAAATTAAGGCAGCACATTAATGTGTTGTTTAGATTATTGAGTATGTGTAACAACATGAACCAGAATTGCCTCACAGTCATTTCTGGTTGCAATAATCTGCCTATCCTTAAATTATGCCCCCACCCATATTATTTTACAGGGAGGGGGGGCAAAATGTGACTCTCATTTTTCTTTATTCTCCCTCTCTGTCTTAGTAAGTATCAGCCTGTTTTGCTCTCAGCTTGCGTCTATTAGATGCCTTAATGCTGTACAGCATTGCCTATCTTCAAACAGGAATGCTGATGATAGTGGCCCTGCAGCGGTGCTTCCCCCCCAGTCCCAACCCCAGCTTGCTCCTCTACACAGAGGGCAATAAAGACACAAGGAGGATTAGTGTTGTGTGCCTAACAAAGTGGTTGCCAGAGAGTGAGAAGGCCATGCCCATGGGCTCAACCACAACCCTGCTCTGCTCCGCTCTGCTCTGTCGAGGTCCCCCCCTGCCTGGGCTTCCCTAAGGTCCGCTCTCTCTCAGGGAGCTCTGTGGATGTGTGATAGACTCTGAGTGGGTGAATTCATGTTGATGCTGAAGAGGCAGAGGACGCAGACAGATAATCCATGGCTTAAGCAGTGCTGTAGTAACTTTCCCCCTTAAACAAGAGAACATATGTGAAAACGGTTAAATTTAATTCAATCACATACTCGCCCTGCACATATTTTCACTGAAGACTTTCCCACAGTGTTCTCAAAATAAAGTTACTACTCTTTGACTAACAAACTGAGCAAAAGTACCACCAATTAAAACATGATCATACTGAATGTACACAGCACCATCATGGTCCAATAAAACATTCAGTATATGTGAGTTGATTTATCAGTTTTGAGTTTATACACAGTGTAAGCTACAGGCCTTATTGCATCTTTATAGATATCTTTCTGGCTATAGCCAGTATGCTTATACAAATGGAATACCATATAATTGTACAAGTCTGATAAACAGAGGGGCTGTGGTCTTGTAAATGTTGTCGCATTAGATAGGAGTGTTCCATCTGAGATTACTGTGGAGGAACATGTCGGTGTGTGCAGGCCTATGAGGACAGTAGCCTCTGGTTTGATGGAGAGCCGTGTACAGGACAGGACAGGTGAACCAAACAGCTGCTACCCCCGTTTTTCCTTAAAAACCCCAGCGTGACAGATCAGGCCATGGCTCTCACACATAACGGCCTTCTTTTCACACGGTAGCTGTCTCAGGCCACGTTACACACGTCTTTTAGATGGTCCATTTTGTGTGTTGGGTAATGAAATTTACACTGGAGACCCCAGAATATGCAGACATATGGTGGCTATTAATGCTTCTTTCTCTCTTTGAGCTGCAGCCCTCTGCCTAACAGTATGCTCTGTTGCCGCCTGTCTGTTTTGGGTCCTCTTCACTCCTCAAGCTGTTTGCTTTTACCTCTGTCACGCCAACTACAATTCACACAGCAGCATGGACTGCTGAGTGTAGAAGAATAACCAAGTACTGTTAATACTTGGCTAAGTTTACATGTTCATTCACACTTGATTATAGGGGAGACCCTGAGTTCTGAATGGTTTCAGTATGTCCGTAAAGAGGCACAATAAGGAAAGGGTTTTCCCTCTAACACATGCACAATAGGAATCTAGCACTCAATGTATTAAAATGTGTTTTGTCATAATTTTTTAAATTGACTTATGAGTTCTTACGCATCTTATATAACAGGTGGAAAAAAACTGAATATGGTATAGTGGGTAAAATTGAAAAACTTTTTTTTACTCCTGTATGTCATATATTTTATAAGCATATATTTGCATAGCTGTTTTCATATATATTTATATTTTTTATGTATTGGTGCAGGTTTTTATGAGAACATCTGGACTGGATGCATGTGTATGCATTTATGTGGTGTGTGAGTGTGGTTCTAATTTAGACTGTGTGCTATTGTATTGTATTGTATTGTATTGTATTCTGAATTTTAGGGATATTCTTGAAGGTCCTTACTGAATTCATTTTAGCAACAACAACTGGCTATTAATCCATCATACTTTATTAGATTATTATTTAATTCCCACATGGCGTTAATGTAAATACAGTATTTCCCACTCAACATATACAGAAATTCGTGGTGCAACAAATTTGGCAAAACATTCTGATTCACTTCAGGTTTTTCCCGTTCAGGCCTTGAATTGATAGCATGCTTCATTCTTTGAACAAAGTACCGAAGCCGCACCAAAAACTGGTGCTAAAATATTTTTTACATTCATTGGTAATGGAAATGGCTGCTCAAAAGTCTCCCTCTGAAAAGTATTATGGAAGTAAAAAGGCATGCAGGTGTAGTCTATTTTTACCTGCATAAGCCTTTATAGATTAACACAGTTTACCAGTTCCTACTCAGCTTTTGGTACACTATCCTAACTCTGAAATTAACCGGATTCACTCACTTAATCCCCTACTTTTTTATACAAATTCATACTGCATTATCTGACTTAATGTCTGAGACGTTTCCAAACAATTTTCCTTTAAAACTTCTTCGAATTGGTATGAAAACATTCTCACGAAAATGATGGCTTCTTTATTGTTGTTGTAGGGGATATTTGCAACTGAGTGTAATTTTTCCCGGGTTTGGAGGAGACAAACTACCTATAAATAAATCCTATGCAATCTCAATTATGTCTGTTTTCCCACTCTCACTATTCCCACACTTTTGATTTCCACTTAAAAAGCAGAGTGATATATGCCTCTGATTGGAAATGTTCAATGCACTTCTGGAAGTGGGTGTACTGTCCTGTGCAGATAAGGTTGCGAATGCAAGATCTGTCTCTCTGAAACAGAACCCTGACAAACAGTGCTGTCTCTCCCAGACGCAGTGGGAGAGGAGTGCGCTCAGATGGAAGCCTTTGAGACCAGCCTTTTTAATATCGGCGCCGCTGTAACATCAGTAAGGTGACATTTCGGCAGCACCATCAAGATCCAACAGTGGCCATGCTGCTTCGACAATCAATTATCCATGCATAACATCCCACCAGTGTGTGCGACATGAATCAGCCCTGGACCAGGCTTCTCCTCTGCCTTGATTCTCAAGAAAAGAGAGACCTTTCATTCGACCCTTAAGAAAGAGGGAAATGCTCTGTGTACAGATAAGGGAGTGAAGAGAGGAAAGTTATGAAAAACAGACAAATCAGGGCTGATATTTATTTGCATTATCTTGAAAGCAGTTTAAATTGGTTTCATTCCAGTGACTGTAAGAAGTGATCCACGGAGCACAATCTCCAAGCAGAAGCCAACATAATGATTGAATAGATTGAATAGGGAGAATACATTCTTCATATATAGTTTGGTGGACAACAGGGAAGAATGCATGTTATCTGTTGCCCAAGGAGAGGGAAATACATTTCACAGCACATGTTGCTCATATCAGTTTTTGAGACTGGGTTGGTTGCTACGATTGTTATCGATGTAGTGGCTGTACGTAATTTACTTCCACAAATAACTGACATGAATGACATCTCCTCAGCAGACTGTCGTTTCGTCCTGCCCTTGTCTTCCTCTTTCCTCCTCTTTAGAGAAGAAACCAGAGGGCATTTGAGGGTGGAAATACACTCATGGGCGTACATCCCTGGGCCCTGTAAACCAAAATCCACTGGCACAACTGTTACTTATGGTTTCACTTACTATATGTTTGGTGTTCAACTCTAATAGTCACAGGTTCTTTTAATATCATTTTTAAAGCAATACTGTATGGGCAATTTCTTGTAAACCTGCTATCTGACACAGAGAAGTGGTAATCAGATCAGAGTGAGTTTTAGATTTACCCTTAATACAACATGTATGATAACTCTGTAAGATAAATTTTGGCTGCTGAAACCTCACACTAAGTGAAGTCAGAGGACCCGATTTGGCACTGCAGTCTACGCCCTGAACCCAGAAGCTTCCTCCAGTGTTTGACAAACAGCACCATTCCCCCGCTCGCCTTCATTTCCATCTGTATGCTATCACTTGGCTGTCAGCGGCCGGATTGGCCTGTAGTTCACAGGATGAAAGGGAGAGAGATCCTGTTGAGTGAATAATCTCGCCAGTTTACAGAAGAGTGGATGTCAACTTGACAGACTGTGAGTAGCACACAGATTTGGGATTCATGGGCAATCCCATAGTCTCTTTAAGTCCGGATGTGTGAATGTGAAATCAATAGTACATCCATACAACAGTTTGTTTGCTGGACCCTGGAACGCTTTGTTATGAAAATAAGAGTCATGGATCTTCACCTTACGGATTGAGGATGCAGAAAAGGGGACTATAAACATGGGATTTTAGCATGAAAATCCTGATCTCTTTCTCTCTTTTTTTATATATACTGTAAATGAAAGCACATACTTTTCAAAAACATTTATTTATCAACACAATGCCATTTACATGAAAACATTCTGACTGAACAGGAACCGTGCTGCATGTTAATATGAATCGCTCTGTAAAATTCCTAACTATGCTCCCATTGAACAGATTTCTTTTAATTACCATATTTACCTGTAGTGCTTCAAATCAGAGGTGTCATATCCCCAAGGTAAAGCTCACCATCTGAAACATTTCCCCAGGCCTCTGAATATTTCACATACAAATCACTTCAACCTCAGACACTATGTCACCGTGATCTGTATCACAGGAGAGACTCAATAGACTCAATGGCACCTTTACAGACATTCACATGTGCATATGTGTACATACTCTAACATAGTTGTCTTGGTTGGCACCACCATCGTGCCCTGCTGTTTATTTGATATGCAAAGGAGTGCTGTGGAGCAGCTCCACGGTCTCTGCTAAAGTACTTTACTCCTCACATAACCTAAAGTGGCAGCAGCAGCATCAGGATGAGCTCCAAGAGCGAGGTGGCTCCCTCTCAGTAATTTATAATGCACTTAACTCCTCTACCCTGTTGATTGTCTGCATTACTAAGAATCAAACGCGAGGCAAAACAAATAAAAAACGCCACTTTTTATTCTGGTTTAACACTGTCGAAAACACGTCTTTCATTACATTCCCGCTCATTCACATCTGGGTCTGCGTGGAACAGAAACAGGGATTACGGTGGCAAAGGGAAACCACTTCAAGCTGCTTCTATAAACACCATCAAAGAATAGTGCTGTAAAAAGCCTGGCTGAAAACGAAGGAAAGAGGGGAAAATAAACATGAAATGCGTCAGTTAGATATGTTTAAATTTAATAAAGTTTGGAAAAATGCCACAAATATGATCATTAAAAATACTATCATCTTGTCAGATTTGTAAGGTAGACACAGCAGGGACCCCAGGGAACCACACCCTTCATGCCACGCCTCCAGAAACTCCAGCCTGCAGCCCGTCGCTCAAGGTACAGGTCATTATTAAATATGCTCTGTGGAGGGCCTGCAGGTAGCTCCCAGGATCAGACAGAGGGAAAGCAAGAGGGGGCTGTTTGGCTTAAGTGTTTTTTATTAGGATAGATGGAGACCTAAGCTCCATAACTGAGCTTCAGCCCATTCTCCCAGACAGGGGCCCACTTTCCCCTCTCACTCCACTCAGGCCCATATCAAAACAGCGGCCTCTCGCAGACATGCTGCTCAAAATGGCATGTTCTCTTTTTTCACTTGGCTCAGCTTTCTCCCTGTCAAAATACAAATGCTCTGTGATGGAATTCAGCAATTTCCTTTATCATCTACAACAAGCTCAATTCTCGACTGTTAAATTTGTAATTATTGTAATTGAAAACAAAAGTGTACGCAACGGATTGACGGGGACATCACTTATGTCTATCAATGCATGAGTACAACAGTGACATCTACTTATGACAACGTGTGCAGCTCTTTTTGGAGAAGTGTATTTCAGCCTAAACTCAAAGCTGGAAATTTTGCAGGCAGCCAATTTTGACTTTTAGCTCCACCCCTGTTGTATATTTTTCACACAATGGAGTAGCATTTATTAGAGCCAGCTGGCCCAATGACATAACTTCCTCCTCCAGTTGTAGTAGTGACATGAACATGTGTAAGCCGGCTTTTACATTGCCTATCACTGACACGAAAATACCCTGAACATCTGCTCTGAGCTAGGACAGTAAGTTGAAGAAGACTACCAGCAAATACTTTCATCACAACAGCCACCACAACCAATGTCCAAACCGCTCTGATGGGAGAACACACGTGTGGTTATGTTTCAGTAGTTAGAAATGTGTAAATCATCTTTATGTTAGAAGAAGGAGAATTCTTTCTCTGTATCTGTGAGGTGGGATAGAGAACTTTGATACTTTTATGGCTCTGACTGAATTGCTTAGATAGGAAAATTCCTCAGTAGTTGGAATCAAAACACCAAAGCAGTAAATTATATTTTATCTGTGTATGGAACACATGGACATGGCTTTTTTAAAATTTACCTTCTTATTTACTTCTATACTAGGAAACATAAGTCTTGATAATTAACTTTTTATGTTGAAAAATTAGAGGTGAAAATGCCAATGTTAAACCACATTGTGGTGAATTAGTTTATAATAATAATAATAATTATTATTATTATTATTATTACTACTAGTAGTAGTAGTAGAACTCCAGTAGCTCTTGCCATGTAGATGATTTGTATTTCATTCTAAATATGGGAATAAAATAGAGATTTGTAATATAATGAGAAACACTCTTTTATATTAAGTATCAAAATTATCTTAATTAGAGTAATCCAAGATATTCATATTTAAAATAGTATCATAAAATGTCATCAGTTTGTGAATGTTATGCAGAACTTTACCTCATTTCGACCCTGTTATTGTTGTCAGAGTATTGCCATGAACACAGGAAAATGAGAGAGAGAGAGAAAAAAAATACTTTCCCATCTGGTCTACCATCACTCTAACTGCTGCTGCTGCTATGTGGGAAAAACAATGGCACTGAGAAGGAAGGAAGGAAGGAAGGAAGAAAGGAAGAAGTAATAGTAGGAAAGAAGGATGGATTCAGTTGAAAGATCCAGCTGTTAGGCCATCCGAACCCTGGGAAAGTCTGATACTGTTTTAAATGTATGGGCGATCACCTCGCCAGCACATCAGCCCGACTTATAAAGCCTCCTAAATATGTAGGGAACAGGTGGAGGGGAAAGTTTGGCAAAGGGTGAAACGGCTGAGTGCCAGATCAGAACTCACTGCCAACATGAAGCCTTTTTTTCCTACAATGTAATAAATCACTCTTGTAGTTTTGTTGTTTCTTCATGTTCTATTTTTTAACATGTATTAACTGAGGCTTTCTTTACACATGTGATGTATATCTTTAATTTCAGTCTGTATGTACTGACATGTGTTGTATACAGTAGTTTGGGTCAGGCAGCCGAGAACAGAGAAGAAAACATAAAAACTCGTTCCAAAGCTTTAATGTGGTGCAATGCGGGTGAGGACTGTACATCAGTGTGTATATTGACTTCTCTGTTTCTGTAATGTTTCATTGAATAAAACAAACACCCAGCCCTTCAATCCAGTTTTATCCATAACCTCTGAAATGAGACTTTATGTTTCATACAAGCGGCATCTCAGTTACATCAATAATCCTGCAAATGAAATCGATTTCCCCTCCCGCTCTTCCAATTCTGATCACAGCTGGGTTCCCCATATGGAGTATTAATGGGGTGGAGCACCCTGAGCCTGATCTAAAGCTGGAGAATTCTGGGCACACCACAACATCAAATCCCACTGTAATTACCTTCATGCAAACACAGGGGCCCTCTCCAACACAATATGAGTTGAAGAAATGGGATTTGTGTGCATTGTTTTTGACGCTGGAATTGATCTTGAAAATTGTTTGGTGCAATTTACCAAGATGCTTAAGAAAATTGAAGAGCACTGACTGTGCGTCATACAAATGTCTTGTTATGATTTGCACAATATAATAGCTTTAGGTGGCTTATCTACATTTCTGACAGCAATGACTCCCTTGTACAATTCAACAATAGCTAATCATTGTATTTTCCATAAATTCAAATTATAGAGATCATGAATCCTGACAATCGTCACTCATCTTTTTACTTAACTAGAAATTCTCCAAATCAAAGGTTTTTCCCCATGTGGATGGCTAAGCAGCTGGTTCTTCTCAATTAGCTTACACATGTATTTGAGCCCAGTTTTGGCACAGTAAATCAAATGCTGTTTTGTCACCAGATTATGCTATCTGACATAAGGCTATTGTCTTAATTCCCTTGGGCTGTGGTGGAGAAAAATCACTAAACATACAGAGGGCCAGGCTATATCCTGTCTTACAGACATCCCTATCCCATCATGCACACCCCAGCCTTCTCTTTCCAGCAGGTGGGGGTGGTCATGCACCACGCAACACGGTTATGGGTTTAAGTCTGAAATCTACATACTGAAATGACTTCAGCTCTCTCGCACAATGCCAAACTTGCTGGAAGTCTGATGAGTTTATTTCATCAATTCCAAAATACTGCAGAGAGCGAGCGAGAGAGAGTGGCGGGTGAGTGGGTGGGTGGGGAAGTTG
>JAPSES010000211.1:7303638-7322485 GCA_029822895.1 Maxillicosta whitleyi
GACGGATGGACAAACAGAGAAAAAGAGATGGGCCGAGCGAGAGGAGAGAGTCTATTTCTATATACAATAGCCCGTGCCCATCATCCTCTGAGCGTGTGTCTGTGTATATGTGGACTTCATCCGCCTGCATACATAGATGTGCGGAGTAAGTTTGATGTGAATCCTCTCTGCCCTCTGAGTTGCACAGTGACTGCTGTCCATCTGCTCCAGGGTCTCAGGTGTGTGTTATCTCTTCCCGTGCCCCTGGGAACTTTCTACAGATATGCCAGTCAGCCTGGACTGAACTGCTCTTGTAAATTACTCACTAAACAGCCCTGCCCTGGATTCTGCATTCGGGGGAAAATCAATTATTTGACCCCCCCTTACATTTCACAGTCCATTTTCAGCATGCTGGGGCCAATTACATCCAGCAGAAAGACTACTCTTTATGTCATTCCCACGATGACCTCCATCTTGCTGCTCCACACGGAGCACTGTTAATGCACCAACTACAAGCACTTGTGCCACGAAGGAGCGTGCTAATGTACTGGTTACCCACACTTTAGCCACACCAAGCACACAAATACAGCAACTGAGACAGTACTGCAGCCACACACAGCCAGCTGTAGTGTCTCTCAACTGGGAGGTGATCATCCCGTGTCCAGTGAACACCACTGACGGTTTGACAGCCCTAATGAAAGCTGATTACCAGGAGGCATCTATTAATTTGTCCTTAATCATGACAAAGAGAGTCTGTGGCTAACAGCTGTGAAATGGCAGCCGCCGCGCGGAAATGAGGCTCAGGGAAAGGCCGGGGACAAGGGGTTAGGCCCTGCGCTGTCATTAACTGTCTGCCATTGTGTGTGCTCGCTCAGAGCTTAGCTACAGGTAACTCAATAAGATAACACGGAGTGTGCTCTGCCCTGGTCTTTGTAAAAAGCTATTCCTGTGAATCCTGGGCGGCAGAGCAATGAATAGGAGGATATTGGTTTGCATGCTCCGAGCAGGAGTTCTTATGATCCAGGTGAGAAGCTGACAGTAACGGGTTTAAGCTCTGTTCCTCCATCTGCTAGAGGGTGCTGAAGGAAAAGTCAATCACTGACTGAACAGGCTGTTGAATAAGGAACTGAGTGTGCATTTGTTGCACTGACACACAGTGCAACAAATGTCAGCTCCATCAAGCCCTAATTTTACCATTTTTGATTGTGACAAACCCATCTGGTGGTTGAAATGTAAAGCAAAAAAACCCCAAAACAAAACAAAACAAAACAAAACGAATGAACTGTTAATGTATAAAACTCATGCGATGCTAATGCTATAAAACTCCTAATGAAATCCTCATGTCTGAGTATTGGCAGGTGATGTAGTAGAGGGACATTCAGAGGAGGTCCTTTCTATGATCTGTCCGACATAAGTGGTTTTAATGTGGGTTATGGGACCCTAGGGATACATTGGGAGGGAATGTAATTATTGGCGATGTCAGAAATCTGTGATACAACAACACCTCATTATTTAACTGAAGATTTATGGTGAAGTGAATCATCACTGATGTATTACCCTAAATTAAACACACACACACATGTATTTAGTATGCTGATTTTATTTCTGGACCTATTAGTGATGCCTGTGTGAAAGTCATAAAATCTAAATGATTCTATTATTATTAGTCTGTAATGACTTAATACAGAACCTCATACACCTTCAGCACAGTATGATCCAAAACAGTATAACATGCAACAAAATATACTGCAGCTTCAAGAAATAAATGTAATTACCTGAAAAACAACAGCTCTTTTACGTACTTCATTGAAATATCCAGAATCTGTCCCAATCTGTAAATGTTTTTCATTCAAAAGCTTGAACAGCTACAGGATGTTTCTTACTCATGTGAAAGTCCAGTTTCTTTGTGCAGGGTTGACTTAAACTTTTCACTTCAAACTGTAAAAGTTTAATATTTTGATTTGACCTCTCCCGTTCATAGGTTCACACCTCAAACTTAGAGTACACTTAAGGTGAGCACGGAAAACTTTCCACCTTTGGCAGATGAATGAGAAAACAACTCGGCCAGCGGACATCGTTCTGCAGTGAATCTCGGAAAAGGGACATGTAATAACATGTAAGCAATTTAAAATCATAATCTGATTTATATTTATTCAGGAGGAAAATACATCATGTTGCTTTCTGAGCGTAAGTCAAATATTATTTGAGGTTCCAGTGATTTTTGACCTAAACTCATTCATTCTGTGGGAGGAAAGACTGCAGGGCTTGGGTGCAACATGACAAACAAGGCAGAACATTTCGTTTGGCTTCGTATGAATTAATCAGTGGAAATGGGTAGACATGTTAAGCAAACAGTCATTTAAGACTCTGCTGAGAGACTGATGAAACCTGTGATTCAATTAGATACTGAGCTCTTTAAGATGCAACAAGTCTTTTAACTCAGGAGGAAGGACAACAACCAGGAACTGCTTTAGCAGATATTCAGAGAGGTTATTTTGGATTAGCAAAAATTAATAAATATATTCCATTTTCTATATTGGTTTGTATAACAATATTAGGGGAAACGGGACATTACAGTCACAGAACATCTATGTGTTTTTGTATGTAGACGGACATTCAAGGTAAGCCAGAAATACTGAACATCTACTGTTTCATTTAATTTAATTTCTACAACCCAATATAACAAATCACATCTTCACGTCAGTGGTTTCTAGTCTGTCCAATACTCTCAAGTGGACTCACAAGTACCCTAATGATAATCACATTGTATAGCTCAATCTAACAAAATTTATAAAATGTGATAAAATGTGTAATTGATGTCCATCTGTATTATCAAAAATGAATTAAAATGAACAGTTGACAGGTAATCAAATGTTTGATAAGAGCTAGATTACTGTGTAAAGTGGCTTAGAATAATTTTCCCTATAAATCACAAATGCAACATTCACACATGGTGTATTTTTTAGATCTTAGTTCTGTAATATGAACAAAGTTGACCTCTTCTTTGTTTAATATTTTTGAATAATTTTTGATTTAAGTTAAATATGTTGTTTAGCTTCATTACATCTAATTTCTGAGAGCCAGATATTTTCCTCACAGGGTAATTTATAGAATGTGAAACACATTACATTTTAGAAGTAAATGCTGTGCTTTACAGATCACTTAAATTTATACTGCTACAATATCTTGATTAGTTTGACCATGATTACTTAAAAAAAAAAAAAAAAAAAAAAAAACATATTGTGATAATCTGATGAAAAATTAAGAGATCAGAGAGAACAGCAGCATCATGTTTTTTTTGTTTTTTTTTTAAGAGAGATACTTAATGTATTCAACTAGCTTCCACTTTGGTTTCAGATTAATCATACGATTACATACATACGTTTCCTGTTGTCATTTGACTGAAAAAATACAATCCTATGTTGCTATATGTATTATTACTGTGCAGCTACGTTCAGAAATAATATGTTTCTTTAAGCATCAGTCAATGTTTAATTAGTGTTCAGACTTTTAATTCTGCTGAAGACTCTGAATGATGGAATGCAGCAGGGTGAGTTTTTTTTTCTGTATTTCTGCTTGGCATTTGGCGGTTGTTGTTGGTTTAGGGTTGGTGCAGCAGGGAGTTGAGAGGCACTGCGTGCCTCATGCTGAGTCCCCTGGTGCTGCCCCCTCTCATCTATGAGAAGAGTCTCATCTCCCCTGCTAAGTTTGCAAAGTCCAATTTTCAGCTAATATGGAGGTCGCAACAGCAGGCGCAGAGGGCGTAGTAGGACATAATGGCTATGGGATTGTAAATATTGGTTTTAGAGAGACACAATTGGAGGGCAAGCGGAGAGAAATTTCCATAGAGTATGTGCTAGCACCACTGGAGGCCTTGGTGCGGCAGAATAGATTTTCCATTCTAGTGTGTCACATTAGATTTTCGGAGGTGCTCAGTGGCAGGTACATGTCATTAGTAACACTTTAGCACAGTAATGAACCTTTTTATTTATCCGGTGCTTCTCTCATGAATGAATAAGGAGCTGCTCTCCAACTGTGCCCAGCCGTGAGGAGCAGACAGAGGAGGCAGGGAGAGGGAGAGAGAGAGAGAGAGAGAGGAGGAGGAGAGAGGGAGAGAGGGAAAGAGGGAGCACTATGAAGTCGAAAGGGGAATGTGTTGCCCTGGGGAATGCTGAGGAGGGTTAAATGATCATTATTGTGACACATGCATGCACACACACCAACACACACATGCACTCACATATGCATCAGTGAACAAAAGACCATACACACACACACACACACACACTCCCCACCTCCGCTCCCTGGGGTCCTGATCTGACACTCTATTTACACACACATTTACACAGTCTACTCCCTCCTTTATGAAGCTGACAGGTACTTAAGCGGTACATTACTCTGAGGAGCTCAAGCCTCACGGCGGTGTAACCAAACTGTCCATTCACCACTAGCCTTGTCTCAGTGTTCATTCAATAATGGCCTCTGAGAAATGCACCAGTAACAAGCGGTTGTAACTGGGCAGGCCAGGAGTCTGACGCTAAGCATCAGGAGATTTTTAGGATGGTCCAGGCTCATTGGAAGGAGACACAAATCTGTCAGGGTTCAGTAGCTCATAGAAAGTGTGACACCGAAAGTCTCAGTGGAGATTTAGCCTCATAGGACCTCAATTTTTGCTCAGCATGAGCTTGCTTCTTCTCTGTCTCCGGTGCTGCATCAGGAATCAATAGTACAAGTATTTTCATCAGTTAGAAAACCAATCAGTGCATAACTATCGTAGGTCAGTAACTTCAGCCATTGTTATACAGGTGGCAAACCCTAATCTTAGCACCTCCTCCTCGGCTCATCTCAGATCGCAGCCTGGTGCAGTGAAGCGGTCAGAGTGGCAATGGCTGGTGTGGTCAGGGCCCCATGTCACCCCCAGCATCCACAGTGTTCATTTCCCTTTCATCTTGAGTGTGAAATCGCTGCCGGTGCAGCACTGACCTCAGCATTAAGAGGTCAACTATTGAAATCTGATGTGCGCCTCTCTGGCTGAGGGACTTCAACAGATGGAGGGAAAAAGTGGAAAGGTAAGAAATGAAAGGAGAAAGGAGGCACAAGAGCATACAAGAATCATGCTAACATTATTTAGAGTTTGTGCCTTTTAGGTAGTGCTGAAACAAACAAACAAACAAAAAAAAAACCCCACAGATTTTATTGGATTTTGGTGGATTTAAGAAAAGACAAAGGGATGTTACCAGGAACTGTAATAAAATGTGTTTAATTCATTTGCAGCCTTGTCCAGTGTTTGAATACACTTTGTTATAATACCTAGGAAGTAGTAGTACTAGACACAACTAATTAGCTTGAGACATTCTGCTTTACTTCTGCACACTTAAGGATTTTCCTCACCAAAATGTCTGAGTAAAGAAACTCTAACCCAAACTTTGCAGCTTTTGGCAGCTTTCTACAAAATACATGCCAGAACTTCCTGTCTCCATGTGTTTCAAACATAAGGTTCTGCATTTAAAGTCAATTCGACACCTCATCTCAGTATGAATCCCCTCCGAAAGCATATGTGATATGAAGCGTCAGAGAAGTTTGAGGTCTTGTCTCATATTTCCCATCGGCTACACTTTCATCCCTCTCTCAGCAGCAGACCACCCCTAGCAGCCCTGCCCAAATAAGGTGTTCTGCCTTCAATACTCTCCTCTCTGAAGAATCAGAAGAGTTCAGAATCTGCCGAAACTTTGGATCTCAAACACAAACATCTTTTATTCAAAGGATGTCTGTAATCACAAATAAATAGCATTTCTGGCGATGAGCACAAGGCACAAGGGAGGGAGAGAGAGAGAGAGAGAGACAGAGAGAGAGAGAGAGAGAGGAGCCTATCTCAGGAGCAGATAACTAGTAGATATGATTCCTTAGATAAGGAGCAGTAATTTGGCTTTTAGAGATAGCTCCGGGGGCCGCTGTGCTGAGCTGCGCTGATTTACTGTGTGTATGGGAGGTTGTTTTTTTCCACATTTTTATCTCTCCTGTTGAAGAGCTTTTCATCTCTGATGATTTTCTCTCTTTTTTATGTATTTCCCCCAGAAGGTGAGATCACAAACCCACAGAAGGCAGAGTAGCATGTTTTAAAGCGATGGACAAAATACAAATATTTGAAAATGTATTTCATGGTAATTATGTCAGGTTTCATGGCCTTGGCACAGTACTGAGGCACAGCCTGGATGCCTTAATTTGTATAGAAATTGTAATCATTTGTTCATTTCAAGGTGAAAATTGCATTTTTTAATTTAAATTGTATCCTGCGTGATAGGCTATTATCTAGAAAAATTGTCTCTGTGTATAGCGGTCTATGCCCTGCCGTCACGCCTGTTTAGAGCCCACTTCTCCTGAGAAAGGGCTTATATATGAATCTCCTGACTGAATGCACCCAGCTTGTTCTTCACTTAGGGCCGCCACTGCACTCATTTCCATTTTTGTTATTAATATTAATTAGTTTGAGAGCACAGCCCAGACTTTAAATGTAAATCAAGCTTGGCTTCACAGTGATTTTTATCTCACTCTGATTTCTTAGATTTACAACTTTACTTGGACTTTTTTCTCCCTCTGCTTTAAAAAAAAAAAAACTGCATAATGTGAGGTGTAATGGTGTATATACTTTTGTGTATGTATGTCCCTTTGCTTTATGTGACAGATAAGGGTAGACACATCTGAAAAAGTAATTCATCTGATCACCTACAGTATAGGTGAAATATTTCATAATGGACACACAGTTTCAGGTAAATCAGACATCTTTGAGCTATGACAATACCTCATTTGAGTGTCTGCTTTTTGCTCATACATGACAGATTATCTATCTATAATACTTGAGAGGGGTAACCATGAAATTCAAAATACCTAAAATGTTCTGAAAATAAGATTTTCTTCCTATGCAAAACAGTTGGGAAGGAGATATATGCACACCAAGCTGTGCGTCTGTGTCTGTGTCAGTGGGATCCTTGAGGTGACGAGCACAAAGCTGAGGCTCAGGTACACGGCGTATGCTGGCATAATTACAGGATTTGGAGGATTATTATACTGTAAGTGCTTTCATGGCGACAGCTGGGAGCTTTTTACTCCCTGTGACACATAATCTCGAAGAATAAAACCAAGACCCCCAGAGCATCTCTTAATCATTTCTTAGCATACCTGCACACGGCTCTGAACTCTCTTTCTGAAGACAGATTTATAAAATTAGAATATAATTATCATATCTTGTATAAATCATTCTTAAGTCATGTTTTCCAACACAAATGCCCATCTTTTATAAAATATAGACATTTCTGGTCTGTTTTTCCCTCTAGAGTCAAGGCCTTGAATATTTTTTTGTCTTCGACCTCCTTCTTTCTCACTGCTTCTCTGACTCTTCAGTAGCAGGTTATTTATCATGCCATGGCCAGGTTCAGGTTCAGGAGCTTGGTCCTAAATTAGATCTGAATCAGAGCCTCTATTCCATAGCTCATTCTCAAAGTGAGTATGACCAGGGCTGAGGCTATGACTTCTCTATCGCTTCCTCCTGAGCGATAGGGCCTCCTGGTTTCTACAGCGAGGCTCAGGAGTTTCATTTCCATCCCTGTGATCTAAACAAACCCATTACCGGCAGTCATTTATGCATAGGGGCAGTACACAAGCCCTGGGCCTGAGGACACAGCCCGGAGCTAAACTACCGTGGCAGAGAGCCACCTTCAATGGCTGTATGTCCATATAGTAAGGGAAGAGCTCGGGCCCCTGCACTTTATCTAAACCACTGCAGAGAGGCGAGTGGAATCGGCTCTTGTGGGCTCTGTTTATCCTCTGCTCCTGTAGTCAATCAATTAGGGGATCAAAGAAGGAGATGAGGCAAGTGTCACAAAGCTCTCCCACACACCAGTGCCTGAGCTGCCACCTCGTCCAGTCTGAGTGACAGCAGGCTGGAGGGAGACAAAACTCCTGGGCCAGCACCTCAGGAGTCGAGCTGGAGCAAAGGGGACAACCATAGCACATGCCAAGACCTAATCTGGACAACCAGAACACAAACTTTTAGTGGAATATATGAGGGATGACACACAGCAGGCAAAGAGCCACCTAACAATGCATATTAAATGTATTCAGAGGAGTTTCCCATGCAAATTTTCATTTGCTTCAAATTTAACTAAGCCAGGAGGATATATAGTGGTAATAACACTGACGTTTGTGGCCGATTTGAATCTGCACATGTAAAGGGAATGTTAAATAGTCTGCGTCTATCTCTACTCACTGAGCTGCTCAGATGTCAATATTTAACAAACTATGAAATATGAATAACAGTACCGTCACACTGAACAGAATCACTACATTTATTCAGATCAGTACTTACATTATTTAGCAGCAAATTTATCTGCTGCTTAATAATTGTGATTAGTGATGCCTTTAATTTGTTTCATTTAATTGCAAATGAATAATAAAAAATGAGTTATTATTTTGTGGTCTATAAGATGTAAACGTACCTCTGACTGTGCAACTTGGCATGATTCTCTGAATTCACAAAAGAATTCACTAGATTACGTGTAGACATTTTGTTGCTGCAGTAGCTTCTGACACATCCAACATGTTGGAAATGTGTTTAAAATCAGTCAGTGGTGAATGAACATACCTATAACATGTTTGACATACCTCCAGCAGTGCTGATGGTGAAACCTTGAATGAGCTCGACTGTTCTGACGTGTAATATAAAACACAGCGGATGCTTCCATACCACAGTGGTTAGTTCCCCTGCATTCACACCATGCCACAGAGATTTGCAGACAGCATTCCCCCAGTCAGCAGCGAGCGGAGAGCTCTGTTGGTCAGCTGGCAAAATGAATGACTTCCTACAGCTGCAACCAGAAACTCTTTCAGTCCGTCATTCTGTGTCTGAGATGTCTGAGCTCATCACTCTAATCACAGCACAGGCGGTGACATAATGTAGCTCGACACGTGAGGACACACATCAGAAAAGGCAAGGGGATGTAAATAAGAGTGATCAAGGCTGGAACTGTTGTATTTATTATTATTAATCTATATTTTAATCAATGCATTTACTAGTTTATTAAATGCATGTTGGATTAAAACTTTAAATCGTCTGAAACTCAAAAATTAGCAATGATTGATCGGTGATTTTTCACTTAATCCAGTCAAAATACAACTTCACACACATCACAAAAAAGGGCCAAGCAGCAGGATCAGTTTTGGATCTTTAATTGATAACAGTTACGCCAGTGTTACAGTAAACACACCAACAGGCTGAAGGTAGTAAATACCAATACAAGTTTCCCACTACTCTAATACTTCATACAGCAGAATAAATTATACCATGATAATATACACACATGCGGAACAGAAAAGGAGTAAGGCAAAGCACAGATGTCAGAAAGCAACTAAACAGGTTAAGGGTCAAACAGACAGGAGGGGCATAAGGAGTTCAATGCTTTAAATATCCAAATGTTTATTGACGCAAGTGTTAGAAATGGTTTTGACACACTAAAGACAATTCTAAAATTCTTCGTATTTAAAATATACACGAGTGAGGCGTCTAAGCAGAGCAATCATAGCTGCTGTGATTCAGTGCAGAGTCAGCGTTACTTTGAGCAAGACTTTTTCTGGTGAAGTCTCATTGGTCCACAAATTAAATGTGATTCTATTTAGTTTCCCAGAGCGGAGAGGCTGTCTTTACCAGTTTCACTGTCGTGCTGAACCGTTGCCAGTACCACACCGGAGGCTCAGAGTTCAGGTGTGTTAGGTCCATGGTCCAGGCATGTCTGGTCTGTTCTCAGTATTAGTTTGTAAGACCAGGTGGTCAGAAACATCCTCTAAACGCTCCGACATGAAGATGTTTCATCCAGCCACCTTTTAAATATACAGTGGTCCAGTGGTCCAGGGAGTCAATCTTTGTCACCAAGCTTTTTTCCATTGAGCTCAGTTTAATCCTCTTTTATACAATTTTCATAGGAACAATTTAAGTGGAATTAACACTTTAAGTAATTTATACAAATTTTCCATTATTACCTGGGTTCAAAACAGGAAAAAAAAATTATACAAAAGAGTAAACCAATTAAATACATTTAAAACAAAGCCAAATGAGTTAAAGAAACTCAAATAAAACATTTACTTCCACAGATTCCTTGCTTACCTACCACTCAACATAGTTCTGTTTTAGTATAAAACATACTCTTTATTAACAAACAATACCCATTCTGCTCTGGCTACTGTACAGTTTTCATTTCAAGGCGACTGAAGACCAAACAAGTCCCGTGTATCAACACATTGATGTCAATTTTTAAAAAATCACACACATCTCAAGGGAACAATTGGTCCTGGATCATGGCAAAAGTCAACTACACAAATGTGTCATATCCACTATTAAATTTTTTTTCTTCTTTTTTGTACATTTCTGTGAGTGCGTCAAAGAGGAGGATTAGTCGGCTCCAGTTCCAACCAGAGAGAGGGGCCAATCAGAGGTGTTACCTGTGCTCTTTCACAACTGACTGGATTATATGATTTTCCAGAATGCATGTGAATGGCACAGCTTGTACACTTTTTAATCTTATAACAGAAAGTGGTGGAATGCTTATATATTTGTAAATGGTGCCTGTGGAATGTTTTTGAAGGAATAATTATTTAGTGTAGTTTAGTTACGTGGAAACCAACCAAAGGTGCATTTACAAAATGTGCTAATTGCTCTCTAAAACAGAAACCGCCTCCTGGCTATTAATGGAGAGGGTCACTGTCAATTAGCTTTGACATTACATTTGTGTGATTTAATCTGCTTTACAGTGTTTAAGTCACACAGGATTCCCAGGCAGATGGGATTTGGGAGGGGAGGAGGGGGAGGATTGAGTTAGCCCTCCTTGGCAAGGTCCATATTTCTAAACAAAATACATTAATTTCCCCAATCCTGTTTTTGCAAACAATGCCCTCCTCCCTATGGACCACGGCTAAGGATGGGATGGAGGTTAGAAGGGGAAAGCTATTGGCCACCAAAACACTGCTTTAATTCCCCGCAGAATCCATCCAGCCAGACTTCCCACCGAGTGGCCAAGTTCTTTAGGAATGTCAAGATGAATATGAAAGTGGGAAGGTCAAATCGTTTGCGAACATTAGAGCTCAGGGAACAGGCAGAGGAAGAGCAGCTTGGAAAACAATCATCCTCTCTGTGTGACACATAAACATGCACACGCAACACTCACTCCCAAATGGTCTCAGTCATCTGTGTTTTACACACCAACATCTAACAGAGAAAAGAGATACAAATGGAATCAAAGAACAACATAAATCACATTAACCATAATCATATAACAGCAACAATAATCTTAACAATATCAAAAAAGAACAAGGATAAGAGTCGCTCAAATGATATTGGCTTTGTTAACTACTATGAACAGCAAGGTCAAAGTACATGTTGTTGATGGCTCTAAATGTGTGCTGGACTGCCGCCATGACAAAGAGGAGCCGGGCCAAGGCGACCAACCATCCTCGGGTCGTCTGGGAGCCTGTCTGGCCCTCTGTGCGTCTGAGCAAAACAAAACAGGGTTTGGGGCAGGGCTAAGAGTACATGGAGCAGCGAAGACCCAAAGATTTAGAATAGAGGCTACAGAGCCGCCTGGTGGTGACAATGGAGTGAAAAGTTTAGTCCTGTTCCCCGAAGAGCCTTGTCACACCCATGAGTGTCTCTTTCACAAGCGCCGATGTCATGGCCGGGCTGCAGAGCAGAGCTGGAGTTGGAGTCCAGACTTGATGGAGCATGAAGAAGGGTGGCAAAGGGCAGCGGAGAGAGAGAGAGAAAGAGAGAGAGAGGTGCAGGTTGTGTCCTGAAGGCTTTAATAGGCCTGTCCCGTCTCCACCTGCAGCAGTCCCAGCACGGCTGAGTGGTCTCCAAGCTTCATCCTCCTCTGGGTGGACAAGCTCACGTTTTTAGCCAGGTAGTCTACGGCAGCTTTAAACAGAGACAAAACAGGTGTGAGGCACAGGTGACAGAAGTACACAAATTCTATATTCAAGCACAAATACAGATACTAGAAGTGACCTTAAATTAAACTACAGACTCTGGAATGTAGTCAAAAACTAAAAAAAAAAAAAAAAAAAGTCATTTGAAACACATTTCTGCTAAGTCTACCTGGAAACTTAACTGAATATCACATTTATATAATCTGAAGAGTTTTTTCTCTGCAGTGTAACCTCCTCTTTCTTGTCTTTAAGATATTTATCTTATATTTATTTTGTATGATATGCACTGAAGGACATAAAGGAGGGTGCATTACTTCTATGTTGTTTTAAAGCTGAAAAGATAACAATACAAATCCCGGCCATAATTATTTAAGATTGAAAATATAAGGAGCCAAATGTACAGATATTTGTATTAAAATGTAGAAAAATATCTAATTTCAAGTTCCGATATCTTAAGTCAGTATTCATACGTTGTTTCTACCCGTCCCTGGTGCTACTCCACACACAGGCAGGTGGTAGATTCCTCAGACATATGTCCTATTCACTCCCATTTCATTTCTCTGATTAAGGCTGAAATAAGTTGTGGCAGAAGTGAGTGAGTCAAATGAAAAACAATTCACAGAGAGTGAAAGAGAAAAACCCCTCCCATGTCCCTTGTCTGAGGTTGGCACACTGCTGGCATGGAGCATGTGCATCCTGGTAAAGTCTCCATGCTGTCACTCAGACAGGTCCCTGTGTGTTCTATGTGCCAGTCTTCATTACACTTGGCATCTCTGATTTCATGCCCTCCACACTCCACATGGCCGATCATTTTCATCCTCAGACAGCAGCTCTCTCCTCTCTCCTCCATTCATTACCCATCTACTGTGCTCAATCACCATCTTAATTAACCTCACATCAGCTCACATCCGCGCTGCCATCAGTTTCTTGCTGCTGACAAAACACTAGCGCGCACACACAAAAACGTGATGGGAAAGGCACGCATACTCATCACCAGCACTTACAACTTGCATGCATTAACGCACCACAACACAAACACATTTAACAAAAAGCAAACAGGCAGATGCACCAGATCCCTACCAGAAACAGCAGATAAATACAAACAAATGTCGGCTAGCTGGCACTGGCTGGCTTGTTGGGAAAGTGTGCTTCATCTTACCTCTTATGAATGACTGTGACAGCATCAGTCAATTATGCTAATCTAATAAAGTAAACTCTTTCCTGCCCTGAGGGTGTGTGTATGTGTGTGTGTGTGACAGAGAAGAGAGAAAGAAGGAAAAAGAGAGAGGTGGGCAAGAGGACACTGTGGCCCCTGAGGGTGTGCCGTTCTTTGAAGTGGCCCTCTCCTCTTCTCCATCCAAGTGGAGTGGGGTGTGACTAAGGCAGCTCACTAGGAGGATGGTGGTGGTGTTGATGGTGGGGTGAGCAGGGTGGCTTTATCAAGAGCACGTGTCTGCCTCCACCAGAAAGGGTGCAAAGGTCAGGAGGTTCTCCTGCCATGGAGTCAGACATCATTTCATATGCTCTTAAAATTTAGTTTAAGCAGGAGATGATCTGCACTCCACACAGACATAGTCAATTCTGCAAAAATTATGAATTTATTAATTTACTTTTTTTTTTGCATAAAATGTACTGTTATCAATAATGAAGAAAAGATGTATGTTTGACTCATAGTTGGTCCATCCCTAAACTAAACACAAAGATGGCATATGAAACTGTTAGTGTACATGTACTCACTCTGTCCATACTGGCTGTATTGGTAGCCAGCGGCGACGGGATCCACGCTGTAGCTGGTGGCGCTGTAGGTGGGGGGGCAGTATGACTGGGAGGAAGCCAAGCTGTCCACACTCTTGATGGTGTCAGAGCGCTGGCTGCAGCTGGCGGAGATGGGGTTGGAGCTCTCCAGGCTGCTGTGCAGGGGGGAAATGGAAAAGTCGTGCTGGGGCTGGGAGGGTACAGCACTGGGGTTACTCAGGATACTCATCACCTGGAGGAGAAGGGGGAACGGAGGATGTTAGAAATTTGGAAAATTGAGGATCAAAGCACTGACAGAGTTGAGGGAAAGTACTTTTTCTCTGCAAATATAGTGCCATCCTAGCACTTCACGGTGAAGATGCCAATAGAAATACACCATTTCAACTTTGAAATAGGGAAAGGGACAAACTTCCCCATCTTTTTTTAAAGAGGAGGGGAAGGATACAAGGAGGGTGATGAGGTTAAAAAAGGAGAAAGGGAACAAGAGAGACTGTTTCCATTAGCTGGCGCTGCCAGTAAGTGTTCTGCTGTGGGACAGAAGGGTCCCAGGGTGATAATAGACCCACCATCCGTGCCAGACAGCCTCTGTCCCGGAGCCTGAGGCCTGAGCCCAAGCCTACAGCACAACAAGCACCAAGGGAGTCCCTAATCCCTTGCCCCTAGCCTACCCATCTCATGAATAGTAATGGAGTTGGAACTGGTAAATGATCCCCTCAGATCCCCACACAAAGTAGGCTCCACAAACCTTACAGAGGGGCCCGCTGATACTGCAGGTTGGGGCTCGCTTGAATATTACAGTGTGTATATTATTCATAGTGCATAAAAGCTTCCAATTCAATATTCTAGATTAATGTAATAGCTTGTGACATTCGTCAGAAGAAGGTCTCAAAATATGTTAAAATGGATTACCTCTAGTGCTACTCCAGTCTGAAGCACAGCGGCCTAGAAAACTGTGAAGAATTTTGTTTTCTTATGCTACGAGTTTCTTGTGAAAAAGGAAGTTAAGTGTGTGTGTGTGGGAAGAAGGTTCAGTAAAAAGGGAATTGTCCCCCACATGGTTTTCTCTCCTATAGCAGGGAAGCCTTCCTCTCAACATCAGGTTCATGTTGAGTTTCGCTATGCTGCACTGGCCTTTGGCCCTTTGGCTGCTAAACCAATTAGCCCATCATGGAGGTGGTTACACAGGGGTGATACACGAATGCAGACATATGTTTGCATGCATGCACACATGAACAGACAAGTGTGCACAGACATATGCTGCAAAATGCAGCGATGTAGAAAGGCAAGCCAAACAGTCCAGAAATTATGTACTAAGCCAAAAATATCCCACAGAGGGAAAATTAACCATATTCCCTAAATTAATCATATCTTTAGAAAAGGCCTCAGAGGAAATATGAAGCACTCGAAGCACATCAGTAACATAAAGGCCAGTTAGTCATTTCCACATGTTAATTCTATCAGTATGGAATCCCCCACCGTCCCTTCCACATCTGTGGACAAAGCATGTGACATGTATCCATAAGAGAGAGATTCATGACCCTCTTCATGCTGGACACATGTGATGCTCCCTGCCATATGGAGTTGAGCTGCAGAGTCTGAAGAGGATGAGAGGAGTATATCCTGATGCTTCATGATGGGTGAAGCGTGTTAAGTGTCCTGAGATGGACAGCTGGAGGGCATGAGTCCATTTTAGTCATTGGTTAATTGAAGCTTGATTACATCGCTTCTTTATGAAGAAGAATAGCCAACAATTATTATTCATGCTCATAAAAGTTCTTCAAAAGAAGATGACTTCTTATCAATGACATTGTTGGAGTTTTGCTATTTTAGCAAATTAGAAAAGGGTTAGCACTTCAGAGTATGACAAGTGTGGTCATCTGTGAGGATGTTAGTATCCTTCACATGTCTGTCCTGATGATATGAGGCTTTACAAAATGTTAAAATGGGAGCTCGTTCAGCAGGCTCATTCTGTCAAGCTTTCTATTAGTCATATTTTGTCTTTGCAGTTTCACTAATTCATTCAGTCATTTAGAATCTCTTCAACTGCTCAACCATTTTCTTCCATCACCTTCTTCCATCTCAGTGCTGTTATAATATTGTTGCCATAAGGTTTTCCATTCTGCTGTGAATTAAACAATATGTTGTCGCACAAGATTATTAAAGTCACTCTTGCTAAACTTTATAGTCCTTCTGGCAGCGTTGGTTTAATAGCCTCCCCAAGCTCATAGAGAACAGATTTACTCTCACTGATATGCACACAGTTTGATAGTCAGTATAGGATGAGGTTTTAGATTGACAAGCATATTTCATGATGCAATACTGCAGAGGGTTTTACTGAATGGAGTCTAACGCATGGGGGTGTCGCTCAAATTACACATCTCAGAGAACACACACAGGTGCATTTAACAAGACAACCATATTTTGTTAATATACTTTTCATAACCTGGCAAAGAAGCCCTCATCTCAGCTAAACCACTTTGCCTCCCCCTCCCCTCCTTCTCTTTCCTATACGGCGTCCTCAGCAGCCCAGAGTTCGTTTGTTGTTTGACGTTGTGTGAGTGCTGGTTGGGGAGATAATGTGAGCCAGGACCTAGTTTAAAGGACAATGCTCCAGGGCGTTCCCTGCCTCTCCCACCCCCCTCTCCTCTCCTCTTCTCTCCTCTTCTCTTTTTTTTTTTGTGCTCCTTCTCCACAGATAGATTACTTTATAAATAATAATAAAAAAGTAATTAATTCTCTCAACTTCTGAGCCCTCCAGCCTGTGGCGTAGTGAATGGGGAAGTGTAAATTGATACAATGTGCATCCTTTCAGATAAATAAATAGCACACTTGAGACACAAAAAAGGCCCTTTCATACCTCCCTAATTTCTTCAACAGTCAAATTACATTTTTTTTTTTTTTTAAATTTTGTGTGTGTGAGTGTTTGACGAGGTTTTCTTTGTTGGATTTCTTTTCAGAATAAAACAATGTGACAGACGCAGAGCTGAGAGAAGTACTGTGAGTAAAAAACAAAACAAAAACAAAAACGAAAGAAAAAGGAAAGGAAAACATCTCAGTACAATTTTTTAAAAAATGCAGGTTTGCAGTACATCATGAATTTTAAAATGAATTTTGTTGGTGGTATTGCACTTGTTTTGCGTAATACTACTTCATTCTAATTTTTATGTAGTACTCAAATGTGGTTTTGCAGCATGTGATGTGGACAGAATGTGCCTCACAATCACACTCAAGCAGCAAACGATAAAACATGACTGAGCCAATGAAGTTTTGCGCCAAACTAAAACAAAACAAAAAATTACAGCTGTAAAGAGAGAAAAAGCACCAGTGAAAATATGACATATACGATAGCCTACAGAAGGAGGGCGAAGGGGCAAAAAAGAGAAGAGAAAGTGATATAGTGAAGGGAAAGTGGAGGCTTTGGGAAGTACAAAGACTCCTGTAGGACTGTGCTGGCCTGAGGGCTAGCCTGCCTGGAGAGCTGATAGGAGCCCCTTCTGTTCCATTCCCGGCGCCAGCGCCAACACACCCCACTCCACAAATACTCTTAATCTGCGCAAGACTGGATTAGTTCCTCTGTCACCGATAGCTCCCCGTTCTGCCCAAATCAAATGCCCCCAAGATGTACCTTTAAGTTAGGCAGAGGTCACCGGGGCAGACGGGGAAAAATGAGCACTCCAAATGTCTGTAAGTTATCTGAGTGTTGCAGAATAGCATCTTGCACCTTGGCAGATCTTCCTGGCTGATACTCGCTTCAGCAGAGAATGATTAAAGATCCACAGTGATGACACTGAATTTCAGATCAATATTTGAAGGCCAGTCCTGAGGGTGTGATTACAGCGATGGAACAGTGTTTAATTCTGTGACCCATGAGTCACACTGATCCAGTGTCTGGAAAGTGTCTGACTTTCAGAACATACGAAATATCAGAAATAAACAGTTAAAATATCTACAAGGAGAAATTCATGAATGTCATTTAATATTTTTGGGCTTAACGTGAGTAAAATTTATGAATTAGAAACATGACACAAAAAACAAAAATTAAGTAAATAACTCCACCCCCCAAGTCTGTCAACTCCTGCTCCCTGAACGTCCCACCCTTCCCCCATCCTTCACATGAGAAGGCCAGCCCAGCGGGCAGTAAGGCCCCTCATCTGAGCAGACAAAATGACTATTTAAAAATAACAGTGATTGCATAAATTGAATTAAAGCGTTTTGGTCACGGTGGAGGTGGCGCGAGGGGTGGCGTGGGGCTGCAGCAGACAGCAGGGACGTGGCAGGCAGCAGATGACGAGCTCTGGCCTGCATGCCACTGCGTTAATTGGCCGCGGCACATTAATAAAAACTGAAAAGTGTCTTCCACCAGCACCATAGGATGAAGAGACAGAAGCAGAGTGAGAGGTAGATTGGGAGGAAAGGGTGGGTGGGGGAGCTGGCACTACAGGGAGGGAAAAGAGCCTTTGAAGAATGTGGTGCGAATGGGGGTTGGGGTGGGGTGCTAATTGTGTTCAATTAAGTGGCTGATTGGCACTGACAGAATCTGGGCATTGACAAGTCAGGCACAGATGAGGACGATTAGCGGGCACTGGAACAAGCTGTCACTCCTCACAACATGTTAGCCATCCTACGGCCGTGTCTCTTCTCCCTGTGCTCCATTAAACTGATCATGCAGAGGCAATAAAAACAAATGGAGGAGAATCAGTACGTTAAATTCCCCCAGCACACTTTAGCTTTTTTCTGCTAACCTTATCACACAGCTGCTCGAGGTTTAGAAAGGTCTCCCTCCCTCCTAAATATCCCACAGTATAAGCTATAAACTTGGCCCCGCACTAACCAGAGGTTAATATGCCGTCTATTGGGCTGCAATTGGAGAACGTGTGGGGAGCAATCCTCTATTCTCTGCTAGTGATATGCTTGAGTAACTATGGGATGGATTCAGCCACTGGGAACAAGAGAGGCCCCTTCAAAGTGTGCACACACACACATACAGGCTTCAACTCTCCGCACCTTGCACCGACGCCTCTTCTAAATTAAACGGCAGATTTTCTGATTCCAGGAGAGTGGTTTCAGTGAGGCAGGGCCTGTATGTGTGAGGGAGCAGCTCTAGAAGGAAAGCGAGGCAGATCGAGGGAGTGGAGAAGGAAAAAAA
>JAPSES010000211.1:7322530-7369586 GCA_029822895.1 Maxillicosta whitleyi
GGGTTGTTTGCTAAAAACAGCAGGGGCCAGGTCTAGTGAAAAATGTCAGGTCAAATTGTTCTTGACAGTGTTAATATCTGCACCTCATAGCCATAATTACATGTAAATAAATAGTGAAATAGCTCTCAGCTGGAGACTGAGAGGGGAAAGCTGCTGCATGAGACAACCAGCTGAGGACCCGAGCATCTCCCATATTCTCATCTTATTGTCAGAGGGAAGAAAGGAAGAGAGGGAAAGAGACATGTGCACTGAACCATGCTGCAAATAAACACTCACATTTCCAGCCCTATTTTTATAAGGCTAAGAAAACTGTGAGTGTTACATCAACTTTGCAAGGGGGTCATGAGTGCACAGTGAAGGAGAGGAACACGAATAAGAAACCAATGAAGGACATGCAGAAAGAGTCAGAGGGAGGGGGACAGATCGAGAAAATGTGGGTGAGAGAAAAAGTCAGAGGGAGTATTAATCACAGCTATGCACCTGTCAGAGTGGCATCTGGAACTAACGGGAACCACATGCAGCTAGACAACATCCCGAAAAATCAGGGTAGCAGGGCAGGTTCACAGCAAACTAGCTTCTTCCCCAGCCGCCCCATAACCCCTTGCACCCTGACCTCTGACCCTGAAGAGATAGGTCACAAAGCATATGCCTCACAGACGCTTCACCTGTCCAGTACCCTGCTATTAGATGGCTATTATTTGTCAGATTGTCTATAATACTGTAAGGCCTTGGCTATTATTATTATTATTATTATTATTATTATTATTATTATTATTTCCATGGAAGTCACCTTCAAATTATGCATATTTGAAGCTGTGAATCTGTGCAGATGAGTATGTGACACAGTGTATGCCTGTGTGTAATAGGTATTTTAGATAGGATCGATGTGTGTGCCTATACTTTAATAAAGGCAGTAGCACTCTCCACCTTATAGGCATTTCAACTGCGTGGGACACACAGCATGTGAATCAGTTTCAGTCATTTTCTCCTTAAATCCCCATCTTCTAGGATTTACTGAAATTCATATTGGCTGCCTCTGCAAGATAAATGTAAATCACATTCCCTTATATTTACTATTTATCAGGATGCAGCAGCTCACTTTCAGCAGGAAATATCTCTCACCCGCACACAAACACCCTTGCATTTAAATAGCATTTTTATTGTCCGCCATAGCCTTTCATCTGGGCGTAGGGAGAAGAGCTGCCTCTCCAGGGGAGAGAGTTGGAGCAAGAGAGAAAGGTGGGGAGAGAGAGAGAGAGAGAGAGAGAGAGAGAGAGAGAGAGCGCAAAGCACTATTGGCAAGGCATCATGGGATGACAAAAAGCCAAATGGAGGGAAGGAAGGTTGGTAGGTGAAAAATAGATTATGAATACACAAAGCTCCAACCAAAAATATTTTGGAATGGAAAGGAAAATGGCTTCACTTGGGTGCTCAAGAGACATAAAAGATGGCGTATGCAACAAATGGCTCAGGTATAAAGATGGCTAATAAGCTGTGCTGATGTCTCAGCTACAGTGGTGAGGCAGGGTTAACGCAATAGCTATGACAAATTGTATGCTAATACGAGTGGCACTCTGATTCTGTAAAGTGTCATAAAGCATGGAGTTTAGACTGAGAAGCAACGCTATTAGTCATGTCACACTCTGAAAACGCTACAGTTTCTACAAGGTGTAGAAACAAGCTGTGATACACTATCAAGAGCGACACATTCATCGACCACAGTGTGCGCAGATGTAAATTTCTGGTGTCACAGACGGAGAATCTTTCCTCAGAGTTCAAAAGTGTTGCAAAACAACAGCAAACACTAATAATCTGTGCAGAAACAGTATAGCCAGTGGATATGATTTACAGTCCCTGGATTTTCTTGGCAGCTGCCAACAGCAGGTCTCTTTTTTCTGAAAGCCTCTTACATCTTTTTTTATACTTGCCAAATTGAAACAGTATTTGTTTTAATGGGAGTTCTAATTAACCAGTATGTATTCCCCCTCTTGCTCTGCGAGTGGCTGAGCTATGAATGCAGGCTATGTGCTCATCCCCTTTGATTTGTTGTCAGTGGAGCCTGCCAGCTGACACAGTGCCCGGTGAGAGGCTTAATGCCCAAGTTTTAATAATGTGGGGGACTACATGAATCTCCCCCTCTCATTGGTATTCAGGTGCAGAATGTCTTGTTAGAAGTCAGGGAGGGAGGCGGAATGAAGCCAGAGCTCCAGATTGTTCAGTACATTTTCCCCTCTCCATTTTTTTTGGCAACGGCAGAGCTTGCTTCTTAAAAATAATTCATCCCGTTTTTAAAAGAAGCGTCTGCGCTAGCTAATGGAAGAGCAGCAGCACAGTTTGGAGTCTCCCCTGGCTTATCTCTCTCAGACAGTTGTGGGGAGTCGCTGGTGAGCATGGTGTCAGCGTGCGTGGTACGGTGCAGCGCTGCGCGGGCAGGCAGGCCTGGGGACACAGATCAAAGGGAGGCAAGGGTGAGAGCCGCTCTGCCTCTGATCCCGTGTACGTGTGTGTGTATGTATGTGTGCGTGTGCATGTGTGTGTGTGTGTGTGTGTGTGTGTGTATGTGTATGTGTATGTGTAGAGACCCGGCCCACTCACACAGCCCAAAGGCCCTCCTCAGATACACACACATCCTTGTCATTCCAAAACACACAACACTTTCATAAAACTGCAAAACAGAAAAAAAAAGTTCCTCACAAAACTTTGCAAACCTTCATCAACCCGGCTACAATATTTTTATCTGACTTACCTACAGTATTCAATGCCTTCTCACACTTCCCATCATGTTGCATCAGTAGCAGCAGCAAACTGTGCAGACCACAAACACCATATTCAACAGCCCACTTCCACTTTTATTGTGTTTCTTCTTCCTGATGACATTATTTCTAGAAATTTTCTCTGAAGTGTGAAAGTCAAGCTCGACCACTGAGCTTCGACTTTCCAGTGCAGTTGTTTGCTTTCCTCTCCCAGCAGGTGTCCCTGTCAAGGAATTCAGCCCAAAAGTCTCCACACAAATGCAATACCCATGAGCACTGCTTTAAAATCACTAAAAGGTTTTTTTTTTTAAGCTCAACATTACTTGCTCTTGTTGGAAATGTGCACAGTATTATTGACAGATGTTTGCTGGGTATCAAAGCATAACCTCTCGGAACGGAAAGCTCTCCATCCAAAGTTTATATTTATTTCCTTGCCAGAGCATGGAAATTGGACAGTTTAGCTTCATGATGGCCAATTATGGGCCAAAACAAAAACTGACTATTAAAAATTAAGCAGACTGAATGTGAAGCCACATATAAACTTGAATCTTCAAGTAAAAATACCTCAAAAATGCTGGAATGCCTGTCCTCTGTGCCCTTGGCGATCCCTCTTTCCAACACCTGCTGTGCCACTAAATGAAACAAGACCAACAACAAAACGCACTTCTGGTTTCATACCTTTTGCCCAGCCATGCACAGCTTCACTCTCACCAGCCCTAATATACTACCTCCCACAACCAGCCAAACACGTTGTATATCCCACAATGACAGCAAGCAGTTTCAGTGTGGATGGCTTTTCCACCGCCTGTAATGGGAAAATGTGTGCTGTCGGGATAGGTTATGGGATTGGGATGGACACGAGCTCCTGTCGGGACTGCTGAACGCTGCAGGATTCCATTACAGACTTGGCACCTCGCCACCGCAGCCCATTTACTGGGAATCAGAGAATTTTTGTCAATCTTTACAGCAACCGCTAGGCCATCAATGCCAGACACTTGAAGAAAATAGCTCACACATACCAATGCACAAGCATATCTCCAGCAAACAGATGCTGTCTGTAACATACAATATCAAATTCTCATTTCCATCTCGATAGAGAGTCTCTTTGTGTTGCTTTTTTTCCATTACAGGGAAGGGGAAACAGGAGAATATAAACATGCTGCACACCGTAATAAAACCACGAGGGCCTACATGTGTGGAATAATTTTCCTAGGCTAGAGGAGAGCTATTTTTTACACGACTTGAGAAGAAAATTTGTTTAAAGGCTAGAGATGACAAAACAATGAGTCTAAACTTTACTGAGCATTTAGTCCGTGTTGTGAATTTTTTGTTGATAGCTGCATGTTTGTGGCAAGAATGAGAGAGAGATAGGGCCTGCCCAGCCCAGCAGGACGCTGCACCACCCAGTGAACTCTGATTCTGCTGTCAGTGGGAACATTCATCTCCATGCTGAGAGACTGATAGGAATGCCACACAGCATTCTACATGCATTCAGTACATTTCAATTCTGTTCAGTCCAAATATGGTGTGACAAAACATCCGCACACACATGCATATGCCTCACAGACCCCCCCCCCCCCCCAAAAAAAAATCCAAAATTTAACCTCTGAAATAAATAAGTGGAAAAAAAGTCACCAAATAAATAAACAACATTTCAGGTGGGTTTCTATGAAGATTTTCACCAAACCCACTTTATTAGTAATTGAATACTGGGAATCCATGCTGTACAGTTGCCCAAAGGCTCCTGTCCTAATCCTCACTATGACAGGAAATGTTTAATATCCCAGCACATTCTTGAATGCCTGTGAAGAGAGGGAGAGAAAGCGACAGTGTACCCCATGCCAGTATTAGAGAGAGCCATTAATGAAAAAAAAAAAAAAAAAATGACTCCATGTTCCTGGTGTTTTTCTGCAGGTTTGCAGTGAGAGCATTAGCAGTTAAAGCCCCTGTGCCACGATTAACAATCAAACACGCTGTGAGCCTCCATGTTATCCTCCGTCGCTCCAGCAGGAGAGAAAATCTCTTTTTTGTCACAAAATCCTTAATTCTTTCTTCTCTGAAGAAAGAGGGTAATACCAAGAATGTTTCCAATCTGCTTTGAGAAATATTTGAAGGAAAAAAAAAACTCCCAATAAAACACGTGTGAACGACGGGGTAATTGTGGACAAATGCAGCATTGAAATTCATTTTCAACTCTTTACACACCATTTCAATCTTATTTTCTGCCTGTTAACCACGTCTTGTTGGTGAGGGTGGGCAAGACTGGCCAGTATTGATGGGTAATTGTGTATAATTCACTCCGTACACACGATTTGCATCAATACAAATCATTTTTCATTCTGTGTTACTTAAAGCTTAACCCTTACCATAGAGTCGCATTTAAACGCTCATTAATGAAGGTGTCCAAACAGGCTTACATGTGAAATCTGAAAGGAAGTGAGTAAACTTGCATGTAATATTTGCACTGTAATAATTTATTTTACACATTTTATCATAGAAAAGAATGGATGAAGCAGATTTTGGGCTTTTTCTTTTTAAGCCGCTGGTGGAACCTTGAATGTGGGATGTTTGTAGACACACAGACGACCCAAAGGTGAAATGACCTGATAGAACACTTCACATATCCAGAGCGCAGCGGTTCTGTCAGTACGCGCATAAAGCTTCAAAATCACACAGTAAAGAGATGTTCAATAACACATTGCTCTGGAGTCTTCCAGCTGCAGACAATTACGTGAAGAAGATTATGTGTCTACATTTATAAGCTTTAGCTAATTATTTCATCTGCATGTGTTCCTACTGCGCTGTGCAGGATTTAGATTTCCCAGGAAAGTCGAAACCGCTGTTTGGAGCAGCTTGAGTACTTGTGGTACTATCAAGATGAATTTTAATTTGTTGATGTTAATCCAATTGTTTTACAAATGTAGTAATTTAGAATAGCTAAAATAAATCCAGGGCTTTGGAAGGCGAACATAAAAGCCCACACTGGCAGTTATTTTGCTGAACATGCTTTTTTCTGAATTTTAATTTCAGTCAAATACAATTACATCGTCTGAAACAGGAAGAGGAGGAGGAGGGGAGGTGTGAGAGATGATAGACTGAACAATGAGGAAACTACCTATAAGGGAAGATTTAACATACTATACACATGTGATACAATGAGGTACGGATGGTCGAACTGACCTGTGGGGAGAGCCCGTTGCCGACAGGGTTCATGTGGTTGCTGGATGCTGAGGGGCTCATGAAAGTATCTGAGTAGCTGGAGAAGCTGTGGCGATTGGACGAGAGGCCGTAAGCGGAGCTGCTGTCGGCACTCAAACCTCCCTGGTGCATGGAGGACGGAGGCAGGGGTTGTGGTCTGTGCAACGTACTACTGCCCTCTGACACCAAAAAACAGCACACACACAGCACAGGTAAGACACGGCAGAGGAGAATACACTCTCAGCTGAAGCCAAAATGTGGCCTCGGACTGTCAGCGCAGGTGATTACGAGTCATGAAGTAAGTGTCTTTCCTGCAAAATGTTCATTTCATTTAATTAGTTTGAAATCACATTCTTTGAGTTTCTTACTAATTTTCAACCTTTGTCCCTGGTTTAACTTTTACATTTTAATAAATACACTCATGATTGGATTCATAAAAACCCCAAATTTTATATTGTTAAATATATTTAATTTCAGTTGTTAATGTATTCAAAAGTTGGCAGCTCTGGAGCAGCTTACCCAAACAGAGATCTACAATTTAGTATTGAGAGTCTGGGTTTGAAAAAATATAACTTCTATATATTAAAGGTGTTGGAATGGACATAAAAAAAAAAAACGATGGAAGTTTTTCTCTGTTTCACCTTGACAAAGATGTGATTATAATGATAAGTACTTGCTGCAAGGTTCTGATATGAATCACATGGTTCACATATAATTTATAACGTTGTTACCATAAGTAGGAAATATGGATTTCATACCACAAATAGATAGCACTAATGCAATCTTTATCCAATTAGATTAAACTTAGAGAACACAGGACTACTTTGGACAGAAATATGGGTGTAAAAGTGTCCATCTTACCCTGCGATAGCGTAGTGCTGGGGTAGCTGGACTCTGGGAGCTGGTATGTGGGTAAAGTTGGCATCCCAGTGGGCGGGAATCCTCCAGGAAGCAGGTGATTGAAGGCTGCAAGCTGATTGGCTCCAGCCTGTTTACGCCACCGAGCCCGTCTGTTGCTGAACCACACCTACAGAACATCAGATATTAAATATTTATCCATGGATAGGCGAATAAAAGGAAATCCACATCCAAGTTTAGTCCAATACATGTGTTGCTGTGTTACTAGTGTCGACTTTTACACTTGTTTTTGTTCTGTCTTTCATCTGTTCTTGCACAGTGAGTGTTTGTAAGCAGTCTGCTGCCTCCTGCCACCTGTGATTAATCTTCCGGTTAGTGTGAGTGGTTTGGCTGCTGGTAGTTGAGAGTGAGCTCCTGTGGGAGCTGCTATAGAGACTCAGTGGTCCGTCCCTGTTGTTCTTAAGTGGCTGAAGCTGGGATCTGTGTAAACAGTCTGCCCTAAGCCCTCTTCAGAGGGAAGAAGTCATTTAAAGGTCAGAGGTAGGCCTTCAGGCATCCATATCACACACCTCAAGCATATTTGTGAGGCCATTAGATGCTTTCACAGAGAATACCAGCGTACTGTGGACACAGATGAACACAAAGAGATACAAACTAATACTGCAGCATTTCAATTGGGCTGTTTTTATAACCTAAAAAAGCCACCTAAAAAAAACCCAAACATTTTAACTTTAAAGTCAGGACTCAGACTTTTAAGTCTAAGTCTGTAAATAGTAAAAGCTGACAAAATGAGCAGCACCAAAGCACAGACACACAATGTCAGTTCTCTGAATGAAAAAGGGAATATAGAACTCTTTTGAACAGCAAAGATTTACACATTTTAAAAAGGCTTCTGCTTCAACAAAACACGAATATAATCAGGCCTTTTGAAAAGAGCCAGCAACCTGTTCCATTTAACCAAGACAAGGCCTGGGCTTCAATGTGTGCTAAGGGTTGAAGGACATTGATCTATGCCTCGCACAGGCAATTCATCAGAGTTTAATACACTGTCAGCGCAGTTCATCTACTGTTGTGTTTCAAACGGCCCGAGCTATTGTGAGAGCACATGAAAGAGGGGGACAAAAGCCCCTCCATACGCCACAGAGAACAGTGGACACAAAGAGGGGGCGTCCCTTTTAAACAGGTCTTAAAGAGGGACACTTTCAAGGGGACTTACACAGCAACATACTCTCTGCTTTTTGGGGGCTGCCTCTTTTTGTACACACAAACATACATATAAACTTGTATCTTACAAGGGATCTCAGTCCAACAGAGATCTTAATTTCAATGTGCTTCTTTTCCCACACAGTCACTGCTCCTGCAAAGACCCACTGATTTTTGCCTATAGCTCATTTTAGTCGCCAGTTCACTCACAAGAAAGAAAATGGGATGCAACAGGCGACAACTGTGACGGTGGTTGAGCTAAAAAAGGGGAAACTTCAATTATGCAAGTTAAAAACCAACAGGAAATCTTTATCTCTGTAGCCTGATCGCCTCTAAAGACCCTGTTTGAATCCCTCAATCAGCTATTCCAAAACAAATGTGGTGTGTGGCTCCAGTGAAATTTCTCCTATTGGGATGTAGTGGAGCGTGGTCCAAGGTCTGAACTAAGCTCCTACTGGGCCAGACAAACAGCTGCCTCCACCAGGGGAGGGGCACGAGGGGCACACCCCTTCCCTTCTACACTCTTCATTCACCCCACCCATCTCACAGTGCCACTTCACCTCCGACCTCATCCACTCACCCCACCCCTCTTTTATGTTCACTTTAACTTCCTTCCTTTGTCATCGAAGCTTAGGAAGGAGGTGTTGCTTTTTTGACTTTTTATTTTTCTTTGTGTTTTATTTTCACTTCTCTTAACCTCAGAGACGTTCTCTGCAGTTCATACAGTAATGAACAAATGAGTAAATCATTGAATTTAATCTACAAAACTGATTAGTTGAACAAATACACAAATTAGAGATAGGCCGATGACTCTGATAAGATGTCTTACAAACTATTGGTATCCGTCAATAGTTAGGAGGTTAGCTGAGGGAAAACCTGGACTGTAACTGAAGAAATAAACATGATTGGACTGTTTATTTTTAGGTATTAAATGTTAAGTTAAATCTTAAGTCAAGTCTCAACATTTAGTTAAATATAACAGTTCAACTCTTTTTTTTTTGTCAAGTCAAGAAGTTCTTTTAAGGCTGTTTATTTTTCATTTAGGGTGATAATTCATCTGCTCCACTCAACCTCTGTTAAAAACACATACCTTTTTCCTCTGTCTCAAATAGAATCAGTTATAAATATTCACATCCTTCTTGATTTGTGCTTTGCCTACATGAAATAAGCATTCATTTGGTGTGGAAAGGGCTTGAAAACTGAACACTAAGGGCATTTCTATCAAATCGCAATCTCTTCTCATCTCATTCCAGTGCTTAAAACATTCTTCCACTATGGAACCTATGAATAGTATTGGCAAACACAGTTTACTCTTGGGCTTTGAAGAGGCTTTCTGCAACATAAATACACTAAACTCACCTTAACTAATAAACAAGCTGCAGCTCTATTAAGTTAACATGCACAGCCCCTGAGTGCAGTTTAACACTTAAACACTCAGAAATGGAAAGAAAAGAGGGGAAGGTGTAGCTGACTTCATGGAGCTCTCTGCACACTCTGGGATAAACATGTACTCAAGTGGTGATGCACATGCGCAAAAGTGTCCATACGCTATCACACACATGCATACATTACAAAGACACATACACACACACTGACTCACACACAGAGTAATACACAGCCTGAAGCTGAGGATTTGAGGCTGCGCTCTGGAACCTGATCACAAAGTCACCTTGGACCACAGATTCTCCTCTGCTCTCCCCAATCCGGTTTAATTCTCTGCAGTATAGAGAGCTGCAGTGCTCTTCCGTGTCTCCCTATCTACCTACAAGTGTGTCACCAAATTCATGTGGCTCACTTCTGTTCTGTTTTCACGGACTAAAAGGTTTCCTCACATCCAGTGTGCTTAGACAAGTCGGCGCTGCATCTCTGGATGGAGAAAGTTTGGGAAGGGGGGGGTGTAGAAGACAGCAGTAACCCGTCTTATATGAGTCAAGCTGCTTGTGAAACAAAAGGAGGCTGCTTGGAACTGAAATGAACACAGAAGAGGACAAAGGGTGAAGTTAGAAGTGAAACAAGTACAGGAGCGAGATGCAAACCTCAAACCTGCAATTGGTAAAAAAACAAACAAACCTGCAAATGGCAGCAACACTCAGTACAGTGACACAGTTTTAGTTCCCAGATCAACTTTAACTGCTTGCATCATTTCGTTGCCTTTAATCGTGCATTCATTCTGCCAAAAGAATCATTTCCTAGTGATCAAATGGCATTTTGCATTTTGTTATCACAGATCTGAGATAATACGCACTCATACATTGTAATGTGTGACATTGCACTGCAGTAAAAAGCTATGTGTCTATGTGTCTACGTGTCGTTTCTTTTAAATAGGATCACCCATATTTTAGAAATCTGTGTTCAGACAATCCTCCATGAATTATTTTGTCAAAGAGAAGTACTCAATATGTGACGCCTTTCAGGAGCCAATTTGCAACATTCGGTAGATGAATACCAAGAGCCGAGATAATGACAAAACAAAATGTGCTGCTGACTTCATATCCACAAAAACACAGAGGGTGATGCAACCAGCCTCAACATACAAATCCTCTTCTGTCTCATACCACGCAATAACACCCCCCCCCCCCACCACCACCCATCACCGCCAATGCCACCACTAGCACCACACACCTCCTCCTCTTCTTTCCTTTCTCTCTTCTTCTTCTTCCCTTCTCTCGCTCTCTCTCTCTCTCTCTCTCTCTCTCTCTCTCTCTCTGATTCCCTCCCTGCTTGCCTTCCAGACTGGCACTATGCTAATTAAAGTAGCTAGGAGTGTGAATTTAAGAGGAGAGTGGGATTAGTTTGATAAGTATCAGGAGTACAGAAGCACTGTACCAAAGTCATTTAAATTCTAATAATAAGAAACTGTTAGAACATTCACTCTGATGCATTGCAACAATTTCTTCTCTACAATCTACATAAATCCTATTTATTCCTTTATGAAACGTAAACCCATACTGGCGGGAATACAGTTGCCTGTTGGGTTTGGTTGTCACCACTCACTTCTATTGTGATTTTCTCTCTTGCCGCTGGTACTCGACTGATATTATAACAATCGGGATATTGCGCAGTACCTTATGATAGCTCCCTCTTGGATTATATTTTCAGTAGCTAAACTTGTTTCAAACCATCAGCATGTGTGTGAATTTGGGAATAGTTTGAGCACACATAGTTCCCAAAATAGGACAGTCCACAGTCTCCTTTTTTGTGTTCATCTTTGCGTCAACAGGCCAGCACGAGTCTCAGATGAACAGAGAAACTTTTTACCAAATTGATTTTCATGCTTCATAAAAAGCAATGCTTATACCTTATTAGATTCCACTAAGTTTAATAGCTATATGCAGAATGTTTATTGGTAATGAAAGAGGATCTATGTGACAGATTTGGTAAAGTGAGCGGGCGGCAGCATGCTGAGATGATGAGCCTCAGACAAGACTTAGGAGACAGTCTTTTAAAAACTTCAGTCTTAATAGAAGGGAATGTAATTTTCTTCATGTGTGAGCAGTGATTTAGAGGCCACCAGTGTATTGACATGGCTACATCCTGGCGATGACAACCCCCACCTGGCCGACTCAAATGACACTCTCTTTTCTGATCGCTCATGGAGAGGCTTTGTTGCCTCTTCCTTTTAAAACTGAGGGTTATCGTGTGGAAGGTGGCAGCGCTCACAGCTTCGACTGAGCACACACTGAAGGTAGACATGGCTGCATCCCCTCCCACTGAGAAAACCTGGAACTAATTGCTGAGCGACATGGATCATATCCCACTATTTGTCAGCCGAAGTGATAAAACCATTGCAGGACTTGTGGTTGTGAAAGAGGTAGCTCTGCTGAAAGGGGCGGCACTGCTGATAAAGATGGATGGTGAAGGGGTCTTAAAATGGCAGGCGAGGGCAGACACAGGGGAGTTAAGTTTGTTTATGAATTTAGGTTGTGCGTCAGTGCTAAGCCAAACACTCATCCCTTCTAGAAGTAGCTAGCGGTTTAATTTACAACACTGCTCTCTCTCTCTGGTAGCTGTGTGCCAGCGCAGACATGTTTGTGTGAGCGCTCACCTCACAAGTACAGTTTACCTCTGCTGGAAGAACCGCATCCAACCCAAGAACTGCTTCCCACATTATCACCATGTTTAATGACAAACGTTTAACAGCAAACCATGACCGCAGACACAAATGTGAGTTAAAATATGAGCCTGTGAGACCCCCGCAACACCCCCTGCCTATACTTTCTCCAAACACTGGTTAGTCTCTGAACGACATCTGGAAGATGCGTCATTGCAGCTGTGTTGGAGAAGCTTTACTCTCAGGCCAAAGGGTCTCCTTTCTCCTGCCCTGTGATGGGTCATTTGGGCACCTATGTGGAAGTCCAGCTGGTGGACATTTTCACTGTGTTATGATACAAATAAAGCACATCTGCATACACCAACAAACTTACCCATAAATAACAACAAGATAGATAACAATCCAATTTAATTTAGAAGGTTTATCAATAATATTCATATTTAATTTTCAAAATCAGGTTTATCATAAAGCTCCATGAAACCATTTCTTTGATATTTACATGGGAAAACATTTGCTATAATGTAAGCTGTTGTACAAATAAAATTAAAAGTTGTATCTTTACTTCATTATTAAAACCAGCACACCAATTGCAGTGCAACTCAGGGCATTGTTTACAGTATTCTGGCTTGCAGAGCTTATTTACTTGTAACCTTCCTAGAAAATTAAGTTTAAGTTGACCTTTGCAAGACTTTCAAAGCTTTTAGAAATTAGATTATGAGGAAAACAGCATTAGCAAATTATAGCCATGACTCAAATTCCTCAGGTTTTCACATGACATCATTTAGTCTATTATCTAACAGCAAAGATACAAGAGTCACTTCGGTTTCTTTCTTCTCCAGCTTTTTATATTTAGACATTTTCGTCAGACTCTGTAAATAAACTGGCATTATTACATGCATAGACTTTTGTCTAAAATCAGAAGTACATGATGACTGGCATTATGTGTGTTCACTGTATTTACTTAAGTTAAAGGAAAACATATGGTTCACTTACATCTGTGATTGAATCAAAATGTTTTTTTTTCCAAATTAAATTTTAAAAAATTATAATGTTTGGCAAAAAATAATTTTAGCCTCCTGTGTGATTTGTTCAATAGTTTATTATAGCTGACCTGCCATGTACAAATCATCGTTGAAGCTTTTTATGTTATTCTCCTTTTTCCTGTCCAAATTTACTCCAGCCTCATTTCTTAAACATTACAAAACTAATATACTGCCTTACAACAGCAAGGAGATAAATTTCTCTTCCCTTGAGTGAGGCATTAAACACTCAGACATATAGGACATCCTTGCATGTTGGGGGGTTTCAAGATGGACAAAGACATGTGTGGAATCAGTTATCCCAACTGCATGTTTGTAGTGTGATGAACACTTAGCATGCGGTGAGGAGTCTGAGGGGGGGGGGTTCAGAGGGAGTTTGAATGACTGTGGTAAGAGGAGAGGGGTGCCCCAGACCCCCTCTTTTTTTTTTTTTTTTTTTTTTACTAGCGGCTGATTGATTAATGTTGTTGTCGGGGTATGGGGTCCCTGGAGAGGATGAGGAACCCTGTGTGATATGTGGAGGGTTTTACAAGCAGCGGCGAGCTTGAAAGTGATGGGATGAGATCCTGGCCAAAGGCCGAAATGAGAAATCCATCAGGAATGCATTCCCTTTCTCTCCTCTGCTCTTTTTTTCTCCCTCTCTCCATTTCTGCCTGAACAGCTGCTGCTATAACTCTACTGTACATATCTTCCTTCAATCTTGCATACAACCGCATGGCACTTGAACTGTCAGACAAGGTTTCAAGGTCTGAGGTGTGAAGATGGAGCGCTTCTCTGTCAAACATCTTAAACATGAAGGCTGATGGTAATAAGTCAGATTCCTTACATGCACAGAGTAAAAAAGGGTAACACTTTTCTGACAAGTATATACGTCATTACATCAAATAATCTTCAAAAATTAAGTCTGCAACTACAGTCATTTCCAGTATTTCATTAATTTTCTAACCATCAAACAGTGAACAAGTTAGTGCATAAAATGTCAGAAAATATTAAAGGAAAACACACCTTACCTACTGACCTTAATTACCAATTAATAGTTGCATTTTTGTATCCAGTCAATGTATTGACATTAATTTATTTTTGACAACATGCCTGATTGTATTTATTTATTTTTCTGTTTTTCTGTGTGTGTGTGTGTGTGTGCGTGTGTGTGTGTGTGTGTGTGTGTGTGTGCATTACCTTCAACCAAAATGATCATTCAAATTACTTTAAAGAAAGACCGAAAAGCTGAAAATAGTGAATATGGTATGAATATTTCTTCCATAAAAGATAACTAAAGTGATGAATGAATTATTTTCTGTCACTCAATAACAAAAAACAATCATATTTAATAGTATGAACTCAATGTTAGACTTTTTTTGCATTGATTTTTTAATGGGAACCTTGTTCCACATCATTTTGTATGATCAACATAACGTGATTAAAAATAAATTTATATCACCTACCTCGGAAGTATTTGTTTTCACGCATTGTACATTGGAGCTCAGATATAAGTTGTTCACAGCAAGGAAAAACTTTATTAGTAACCTGTCTTTTCTGCAATTGCAAAGTCCATACTAGTACTCTGGATAATAAAAAGTTTTTCCCATGAAATTTCAACATAAGATATTCCGTAAAATTGTTCATAGATAATTTGGTAGGTTATGTGGGTAAAAGAGCCATGAAATCATTTCTTTCATGTGCACTGAAATATCCTGTCCTTGCATTTTTCATAACGTCTCTCTGCCTTGGATGTCTACAACATGAACAATTTACATGAAAAGTTTGTGCATAGCCGGACAGCACAACAGTTAAATGTGTTTTCATGCACTGGACTAACCTGTACTCTGGCCTCTGTGAGCTTTGTCCTCTGGGCCAGCTCCTCTCTGGTGTAGATGTCCGGGTAATGTGTCCTTTCAAAAGCCTTCTCCAGCTCCTCCAGCTGCTCAGCGGTGAAAGTGGTGCGACTGCGCCTCTGCTTCCTCTTCAGAGGCAAGTCAGGTTCTGAATCCACGTCTGAACCGTCATCTGTGCGATTACCTGAGGTGGAAAGAAGGAAGAGAGCGCTATCTGTGTGATCATGTAATGAAAAGCATGCTAAGAAGTACTGTGTGTAAATAAACTTTGAGCTTGTTGTGGAAAAACATCCAATTTGCACAGAGAATGATGAATAATAGCTCTAACGGCATTATCTGCATTGTGGAGCAAACCCTGCTGCTCAAGAGGGAGATGGGAACTTAGAGGATTCAAATGACAGCTACTCCTCTGTCAGTATACAACAGAGAGAATATTATCTAAATCTGTGGATATTTATTTAATATAAAAGGGGGCCTGATATGCAATCCTGCCTCTGAGAGGGGCCCCAGAGGCTGTGCAGGCAGAGGGCTTGGGGGGCGGGGGTGTTGGTGGGTAGAGGGGTTAATCTGCGCAGGCCACCTTGCTGCTCTTCACCCTGCTTTTCTCTCTCATTGGCCCAGGGCACAGTGCTCATACACGGCACAGCCAAAGTGTATAAAATAGAACACAATATCGCTGCAAAACCATTCAGTCCCATGTGTTTCCATCTGCTGTCATTAAATGAATTAGAACATATTTTACATTACTTTTTAGGCATTCAACTAAGCTGAATTTTTGCTCGAGGAATATAGATACAGCACAAAGCTGTACAATCCAGGCCGACAGGGAAATTTTTGACAGCAAATACGCATTACCATTGCACATTACCATTATAACTGAATTTAGAAAATTGCATCATTTTCACCTCCTCTGCATGTCTATTCAAACTACATGGCCCTTTTCATTTCATGTCATAAAATTCATATTTTCATAATTTCCTCATTGAGACATTGACAAGGCAGTGTGATGTGCCAGTGTTGCTCCAGGCCTAGTTGGATTGCATCATGCACAGTCCAGAAAGTGTGGGAGAGGCAAAATAAAGGAAGATATTGAAGAAGAGGGTGTATGAAGAGATTTCTGTCTCTGTCAGAGGCCGTTGCTATTCAGCTCAAAGGAAAACTATAATGCTCACCTGAATGTCTTGCCTGAGAGAGTCCCTACCATCACATTCATTGTTTCCAGCCCTGATCTCTGTTTATAGCTCCCGCCAGTAACATCTTTCAACGTAAGTGGACAAAAGAATACTCAAACCTAGCCTCCAAATAACAACTGTGAGAACAAAAGAGCAACAGAGCTGGCGGAGTCTCAAGGCCAGCTCCAGAGTTTAATTAAACAAGGAATTATGGGATTATATGGAGACTATCATTACAGGCCACTCTATGAGTCTTCTACGAACATTTTTTGTCCCCCTGAGCTCATGCTCAATGATTCTCTGAGGATTACATGTGGCTGCAGGACATGAGGCCGCATTCATTAAATCAATTCTTCAGTCTTATCCTTTTTAATAAAGATTGATTCTTGAAGCACGGGCTCACTCTGCTGCAGAACACCCTTGAACATACAAAGTTGAATATGTACATACACCACATATCCCTTTGTTGGTTTTCATGAGGATGCGTATATCCATTTGCTCAGTAACTTGCCATGACGACACTTGAGACCAGCACCAGCAGTCTGCAGATCACTTTCCAAAGTCACCCCTGTGTCCTACAGGGAGTCGCGGGGCCAGAGATGACACATACTCAAGGGGTTCAGAGAAACACACCAAAGTCTTCGCAGACTCAAATTATTTTCTTTTCCGTCTTTGATTTGAGGTGCTTTCACAGGGTGTTACTTTACAAGTAAACCGCCGCGCCAATCCATGTTACAATTAGCATGCTATCGAGCTAATGACTGATAAACCTCTACAGACAATAGAGCGTGCTGCTGCTCCACATTAAGCCCCATGGAGCCAACACATCTGCCCTTGTACATGAACCAGAAGCACAAGGTCAACAACCCCGACTGTAATGAGTAAGGGAAAATGGAAAATGACACAAGCTGAGGCCAAATGGATGTAAAGCTCATCTATTTGCCTAGAACATTTGGTTAGTAGATGATAGAAAATATGTAAAACACATGGCAGCTGTATTAGCTGATTTAAGACAGAGATGGATGCTGATTTCAGTTTGACAGTCAGTACTGTAGGTACTAATACTTCAGTAGGTTCAAATATATGTACTTCACTTGGACATTTATATTTCTGGCTTCTTGCTTTTACTCTTGACATTTAAATGCATATATTTACAGACTTTCAACTCCTTATATTGTACAAATGGACGTATTACTAGTAGCTTTAATGGGTTTTAAGGGATTTATGTCGGAGAATTTTTATTACTAAGTAACTTCAGATTGAATGGATGGGACAGAAACACATAAAAAAAGATCCACATATGAATGAATACAATGTAAAAGAAAACAGACATAAAAATACCAACATAGAGAAAAGACTGTTCTGCTTCTGAAAAGTGATTTGCACATTAGTGTCAAATTAATGTTCATTAGTACAGGTATGTTATTTTCTTTATTACATGTGTCATCAGAATATTTTAATAGTCATGACTTCGCACAAAAACAGAGCTTTTTCTACTTTTACTTGAGCAAAAACAAGTCAGTACATCTTTTAGTGTCATATTTTATACACATATGTATCTGTATTTTTATTGAGAAATGAATAAGAGTACTTTCACCAGATTTTCAATTAGAAACTGATCTGAAAAATGACGGTCAGTGAGCTTGAAGCACTTAAAATAGTAGAATCATTTGGAAAAAAAATGGCTATACATTTTTTTTTTCTAAATTAATTTCCTTTTCTTTTGCTTTCACACATGTGCTACTGTTAATATTCAAGCGCTGAATAACACTAGAGTAAAATCCCTGCAGGGGTGTTAAGGTCAGTTTCTTTAATGGCCCACACTGCACAGAAAGGTACATTCTGATTAAACCCTGGTATAATAGGACTGATGTAATTCCATTCAAAGGTTCATGGGATATTGATAAACCACTCATGCCCTGTCTCATTACTTATCGTCCAATTAGAATCTAATTATGTGCCATCCAGTGGGCATGATTACTGCTGTGTACTCTCCTTCAGGGGCCCTCTGAGGTTTTCCCCTTGTATTGATTTCAGATTGTAAATAGGAATTAATTGGTTTACACAGGGCATTGTCTAGGTAAGTACTTGGTTAAAATTAGAGATAACACTGTCTGGGTTTGAGTAACTACAACTGATGATGTGAACGCAGGATATGCTGTATGTAAGGTTTCATTTCATTTAAGAGGCTATATCTTGAGACTGAGAAAGACAACAAGAGAGCTTACATTCAATATTTAATATGTAAGTTAAGATGAAATTTTGTAAAATAAAGAAATAAAATTAAAGATTGAGATTTCTTTAAAAATATGGTTTATTGTTGATATGATTCATAAATAAATACTTCAGGTCATTGTGATGATTCTATACACATTCTATGTAGCAGCATACTAATATGATTTAAAAAAAAAAAAAAAAAAAGCCTTAAATACACAATGTTTATTACAACTACAGCTGTCATTTTCACCAAATGATCTGTACTGCACAATAACAATTTATTAGTTGTTGAAGTGCTAGAAATGCTCTGTTTAAGTGGACTATCCAGTTCATTCATTCTTGCAGTTGTTTCAGTACTAGTGCTAAAAATTATCTTATCCTGATGGTGGTCTGAATAAATAACTTTGAATGATCCCTACAGTCACCATTTGTCCATATTTGCATTGATTAACAGCAGTTTTCCCCTCTTTAGACCACTAACCCTTCACCCTGACGTCAGTGGGATTTAACAACACTTCAGTCCTGACCAGACCTTTTCGATAAAACAGACTTCTTGTTTTTGAAGGACTCAGTGGTAGTTAATAGTTTTAAGGTTAGTGTGAGGTTTAAAGCCTGTGCTCTTCTCTGATGCTCCTTCGCTGACCCTGCAGACAGACTCTTCAGTCTACAGATGGGATCCTCATCACCCTGTTTCCTTAATCCCCTCCCTCCTCTTCACTTCCCCCTGCCCCACCCACTCCAACTCTCCTTGTCTTCTCCCTCCAAACCCTCCACCAAGACAGTGATGTAATGTAGATCTATCTATCTATCTATCTATCTATCTATCTATCTATCTATCTATCTATCTATCTATCTATTATCTATCTATCTATCTATCTATCTATCCATCCATCTATCTATCTATCTGCCTGTCTGTCTGTCTGTCTGTTTGTCTGTCTGTTTCTCTATATGACTGTCTATATGTCTGTCATGTTGTAACAGCTATCTCTGGTACTGTGCAGATTACATTCATGCCAATTTAATAAGGTTCATTCACAATGCAGTGCAGTGGTGCAGGTGTTACATGTACATTTATCCACTAACTCACCTGTGAGTAATACGAGTCTAAAGTAAAGTATTGCTCATCCCTGTCAGACTGTCTCTCATATCATAACCCATGGCCTCAATATCAGCCATACCTTTGCAAACTATCCAAGACAGAGGGACAAAAACAGACAGGGCTTTGGCAGTGCAGCATTAGCTCATAATGGCTCATTTTGAAAAGCATATTAGTTCCAGCATAATTACAATCGGGCCTCACGCTCTGTGTTTTGCAGGCATTCACAGGACCAGCCTCTGAGCACCGAGTCACACCAGTTGACTGTGACTGACAGCAGATTTAGTTAAAAATGGTGTTTTTTCCTCCCTCTTTTTTCCCACAGGACAAAAATAACACCACATCTTTTCTCCCTATTTATGTTGACTTGTTTATTTTGTGCCTACCTTTTGTCGTAGTTGATACTGCAATTATACTTTTTGTCAGTCAGAGGGGGTGAATATCAAAAGGCCTAATTATGCAAACAGGCCTGTGATAAGAGGCATCTGCCTGATATGGGATCTGCTATCTCTGACATGCATCTGTCTCTGTGCTGTCTTTGCCGCTCCAGGCCTGCATATAAACAGCCCTGCCTGTCCCCAGGACTGCATGCGATTCAACCACCAACACTGGAGTAGAGGGATGTTTCGGGGGCGGGGGGGATCGTGCAGCAACATCAAATAACTAACAACTCACCAATTTGCATTTTTCTGAGAATGGTGCGGCATCTCTGTTTAATGCACTTGCCTGTTCATCCCAAAGGGGTTGCCAAGTTAAAGGAGGCATGTGATTCAAAGCATTTACCAAAGGATGTATCTGAGATAGGAACCTTATGTGAATACAAGATAGACTACAGCGATAACCAAAATGGTTTGAAGACAAATTCTCTATGAATCTATAATCTTTTCCTGTAGTTATCTCCCTCTGAGTGAAAAACAAAAACAAGGCTCTAAAAGTGATCACAGTTTTCATTTAGAATAAAAATATTGATGCTCCTCTAACAAACACTTTGTGAAAAGGCTGCACATGTGGCAAAATCAAGTTAACTGTTTACTTGGTTTAGTAACATGCCAAAATGTATCATCAATTTCCTCTGGTTGTCAGTGACCTTCTCTGGGCTATAATTTGACATTTAGCAGAAATTGAATCTGGATGCGATGTGTAACTCTACATAAGGATATTAAAAATTCACCATCTATCTAAAATAAAATCATTCTCAGCTCACCTTTATGGACAGATGTCATTGGATTCAGCTTTGTCTCATGCTTATCATATCAATTACCGTGTTATAGCAGGTGGCTGAGGGCCAAGGTCAGTAGTACCGGAGTCTATTTGGAATGAATCAGTCAAATAAGAAGAGGCAGTAAAAGTGACAGAGTGAACATTTCTAAAATGTGGACATTAGTTGAACTGCGCAGATTTATCAACAACTGTAGTGTGCTAAAAACTTCACAAAAAAGTTTGTTTTTTTAAAGCTACCTGAGAAAATGAATAAACACTAGCTTTCCTTTGCCACCACCCATGTTTAAGTTTAGGCTCTTCAACATTCGTCAGGAAAATTCCAATACTTTTCTTCTCTTGTCTCTCGGTCAGAATCACATTCTTTAGAAAAAGAGTAGGGGGCTTGAAAAAAAAAGGAGAAAAATGCAAGGGTGGAAGAAAGATGGGAGGCTCTATAATCTTTGGCTCTCACAACAAACAATTAGCCCCTTTTCTCTGTTTGAGGTGGGGAGAAAGTGGGAGAGGGGGGGATACCAGAGAATGCAGAGGAGACAGAGGGAGAAGCACCAAGAGCGATGCTCTTTTATGGCTCTTGTCATATGGATGAAGGCGCGGCGCGTCCATGAGAGCGCACGCTCACCTTCAACAACAGGGCGTCCACTGGGCCTCCCGGCCTTTTCAGCCCAGAGAGACGAGCTCCTCAGGGGGCCATTAGAGCATGAATAGGGGCCTGACAGCCCTGTGCAGCTCCGCAGGGCATCCATAAATGCTGACATATTGACTCCCCATGCCTCTGTGCTGCCTGAGTGTGAAAGCGTGAAGGTCTTGAAGGGTGGGAGTCTTTTTCTCTAATATACTATTGACTAAAACTAGGATATTACTAGCTATATTGTTGTTTTCATTCTAACATATAAATGCAATTCTAAATTTGAAAGACCAGTAAATTGAAGATATATTACTATTTAGGATCCATAAACCTGCACAGTCTCTACATCATACATGCATGTATGAGCTGACTTCCATCATATAATTGCGCAATGTGGCTTTTTTTTTTTTACAGCAAAATAATTGTCTCATGGACCAATAAAAACTCAGAAACATGCAATATATGACCCTTGTTAGCCAAACGTCCCCACCACAGCTGAGCCTATTACACCAGGTTTCCTCTGTCAAGCAGAAATGTCGAGTCTTTACTAATTGAGGTCACAGCCAAAGTAATGAAATTAACAGAGAGCACAAGAAAGTAAAAAGGAGCCCATGGGGGTCTCTGCCAAATGGCACTGGAGCCAGAGCCCCGGTCCCCCAGCAAAAAGCTCTAAAACCCTACGCAGGAAATCAAACAGTAACGACTCAGGGCTATGAGCCGAGGTCTCCTGGAGGAACAAATCATTTTCTCAACAAAGCCAAAGAAAGATTACTGGGCACAGTATAGGAATGCACAGTGGACATTTTTATGTGCCCAAGGGAAGTTTCCTAATTTTCTGGACAAGGCTGTGTAGCAAATATTGTGGAAAAGTTGGTGTGATATAGAGGACACTAAGAAGGAAGAGTTGAGAAGAATGGTAGAAACTTTTACAAAAGCTCAGAACTGATGACAGGAAAGTTCAGAAAAAATATAAATATTAACTAAACGCACAAAGAAACCAGGCTCAGAGCTTACATTTCTATTCTACTTATGTGCTTTATGATACACAGACTCCATTGCAAATGATTTCTTTTACTTCTATATTTTCCCTCAAACACATACATTCAGAAATATAGTCGGTTTCGTGAAGAGATAAAACACAATCATTTTAATACACTATGTCAAAATGTATAATATACTTCCTAAATACGGCATAATATACTCTGTCCACTGACATTTAACGCAGCATTGTGGGCTGACAAATCATCAAATAGTTCTTTTTTTGTTCAACATTTTAATGAATATTTCCTGTAAGCTCTTTTATTCTGGGCATAGTGAAGAATTACAGCGCTTGGCATTAATTTCCGAGATCCCTGCATATTGAGGGGTTGTAATGTGGCACAGTAGCAAAGCTTTTTACACTGAGACTACATATTCCCCAAAGACAGAATGACTGACGATGCAGAAATAAGCCCATTAGTTGAAAATAGGGGACAACATTTGAAGTTGTTATTTTGTCGGCGAGGACAGGAGCTCCACCCCACTGTTTGGACAACTGCTTTCACATTTTAACTTGGTGAGAAAAAACACATTTCTGATTTGCAACACTTAGGGAACATGTTTATTGTCTTTATGGCTATGAAAAAAAAAAAAACATGCACAATTAAAACAAATGAATATTTCAGTGGTGGAGCAGATCAAGAGCATAAAATGTGAAATGTTCTGGCCCTAAGTAGCATAGGCTAATGGCGATTTTTAAACTAGCAGACCATGGTCAATGTCTCTCATTCATCACTGAGGGGGAGCACGGGTGCACTGTGCTAAACGCAATTACTGTTGCACATTATGTGGGCTATTCCTGTATTGTAATAAAATTAGCCAGAAATGCTTTTTGTCTTTTCTAATGCAGCTCCATGGTAACCAGTGGATGGCCATAATGCAACACACTGTCCCGATCTGTGCCAGCTGTCAGAGTTTGACAACCCTAGCTGGCAAGGCGAATTGGAGGAAACTACATTTCTTTCAATAAATTATGTGGCTCTGACCTGCTCAACCATTGTGCAATTTAACATGGACGTAATAAAGCCTAAGATGTCCTGATGTACTGTATACTCATTTTTGTGATTCGGCTTTATTGTTTGGCAAAATTACAATGGCTTAATCACCAAAACAAAGATCTTTTTTCTGCCAAAGGTCCCGGTTATTATTATGCTGCCCATCTTAAAAATTTCTGAGATTATATGGGACAGGCAGCAAATTCAATTCAGCATATTCTATATTTCTTGCGCTACAGGAAAAACATCTAAAGACAGAGTTGATCGTGAAATTAAAACGCTCAACAGCGGCAGCATTTAGAAGATGCAGATCATTTTAACAGGCAGACAGCAATTAGACTTAATCAATTTAACCATATTTTACTGATTCACTAATAATAAATCATCATTATAATGAAAATTACAGAAAGAACAAAAATCCTCAAAACACTATAAATAAAATGTAGGTTGCATATTTTAGGTTGGTTTGTGGAATATCTGCAGAAATAACCAGGAAAACTTAACGTCCGATTCTTTTGACCCCCGAACACAAGCAGCCACTGATTTATCTACTGATAGAATTTATTCGACACAAATCAAAGAGTTAGTTGTACACAGACTTTTTTCCCTGCATGATTAAACTGAAGTGTTTCTGCCAGCCAGCAACAACATTTATGTTGTCTGGTAGATAACTTATTAGGCAAAATGAGTATGATTTATGGAATTACATGGTTAATTAAATACCGCTCCCAGCTAAAATTACTCTGTAAACTTGTTCTTGTCTGGACCTTTTGGCAATTTACCTCTTCTGGAAAAAACAAAGACTATAGTCTTCACTTCATGAGAACAATAGGAGACATATACACTCATGCATCTATTATTTGGGACTTGTTTTCTGTGTTGTGTGGTGTCCTGATGCAGAGGACACTAATAATCATTTTATTGCTTGTTGACATTGTTATCAGTGCTTTGTGTCAACAGGCCCCATTGTCTGTAAAGGTCAGAAGGTGAGCTAATTATGTTTTTTATTGTAGAAAAATACTTTTTATTTCAAAAATGCTAAAAGTGTGTGTACACTATTTTTAGAGGATGTTACCTGAACTGAACTGTTTGTTTCACTGAAGACCTCAAAATGCAATTAAATGAAATACTGGTTTGATATAAAAAACAATAGGTTTTCCCATTAAAACCTTTGAAACTAATCTCCCCCCACTGAGAACACTTGTCTCTCCTTGTGGCATGGCCTGGAATCAGCAGTGAGAGATAAATAAATGGCCTTTTAAAAAAAAAAAAACATTGGCCCTCTTGTCAAGACACATAGCCACTCAAGAGCAGCAACACTCAACGTGTCAACTCATTCTCTTCCCATTTCCTCTGCGTTCTTTGCTCCATCCCGTCTAATGAAGGAGAGGGGCTGCAATCCCACAGGGCCAGGCGCTGCCCTGTCATCCCTGAGTGTTGTTTTCCCTTTGGACAACCCAGTCACTGTCCACTATCCAATGTAATACTCACCAATCAGGATTTATTACACCACCGAATGTATGAATGAGCTGCCCACTGCAAACAGACCCACAACTAACACAGAACTGCCTGGGAGAAGAAATAGGCCTCTCAGAGACCCCCTCCAAACTAAATTGGATTGCCTATACGGCCCACAGATGTGTGAGAAGTCGAGAAAAACAATGGAGCAGAAAATAAATACCCCAAAGCCACAGTGATGACTCCACTTGGTAAACTAACACAGTATTGATCGTCTTCTTTTTTGTTTGTTTAGAAAAGCCTCATCCCTGCTAATAGCTGTCTGAGAGTGTAATCTCTCCCTTGTCCTCCCCCTCCTCTCCTCCCCTCCACATTCCCTATTATGTGGCTCCTTTCAGTGTGTCTCAAATAGTTTAGGTTCAGTGTCGCACTGGGGTACGGGGCATGGGACTGGGGACCAATTGTTTGCTAATGTTGACACCTGCCAGAGCAGGCTTGGTCTATTTGGGGCCCGCCAAGCTGCAAACTGGATGCTCCCCCTCTTTAGCGAGATTAAGTGTGGGTTGCTGGGGTCACAAATCACTGGACTCCCTCTGATGTTGTGAGGCACAGAGCCAGCGACTGAGAAGACTAAAGAGAAAGCTGGAGAGGGAGGGACAGAGGAGGGAAGAAGGATAAAGAGTGACAGTCTATTGTTTACTGAAAAGAAGAAGAATAATGTATCTTCTAGAGGGTGCGTAACCAGTGTGCCCCATTAAAAAAAACGAAAAAAGAAAACATATCAACAGTGAATCCACATCACCGTCTTAAAGCATAAAACAGATTTCTGACGCGCTTTCTGGTTCTTTTTTGGTGCATAAATGATGAGGAAGATCTGGAAAGCTTTTTAGTTCAAATTCAACATTACACCAAACAGCAACTGTCACACTGTGCTCTCGGTCTCCAGGTAACAGCTTGTGCAATTTCCACACCAAACTATAGCATTAGTAATAGAAAATATGATACAGGCAGTGCATTAAAACACCCGCTTTTATGAGGAATCACAGACTTTGTTGTTTTGTTTTGTTTTGACCAAATGTGAAGCTGATAAAATGACAGAGAATAAAAAACATGACAATATAACATTCTCTTCTTCTGTATGACTCTATATAATACATTTCAGAGAAAAGCCTGAACGTATGTTCATTATATCTCCTCTTAAGTTTTTTTTTTTTTTGTTTTTTTTGTTTTTTTAGTAATATAGTGTAAAGCCCAAGAAAAAGCAGCATGACACAACCCGGCGTCTCCTCCCTCTTCTTTTGCAGATGTACATTAATGCAAAAAAGCAGAGATCTGAGCTGCAGCAGAAGCACCCTCTCTCTCTTTAAAACTGCTGCTGTCCAGCCTGATCGTGTCAGTTTGAAGGCCCTATTCAGAAGTATTCATGCATCTGCCTTTGAGGCACAATAGCAGCTAGTTTATAAACTGTCTGCCCAGGCACCCAAAGGCTTTAGTTCTTATTGTTTTCAGCCCCTTAATAAACTTTTTGGAGGAGTTCATCAACTTGCCTGAATAGCCTATGCAGCAAGTCTCAAGACAGAAAATAACAGAAGGGCCTTTTCTCCTCCCTCTTCTTTCTCTCGTCCTTTTCTAGTGGCTGTTCATCTAACAATGGTTAGAGTAGGCTGTCAGACATCACAGAGCTTTTTCTATCAATAGTAGAAAAGAAGTATCAAATAAAAAGAGAATACATCCTTTAAAAGGAGGATGGAAGACAATTGTATTTTCCCGATACATACCGATCATCACACATTATACGGTTAAAAGAAATAAATACAAATATGTTGCATTAAATCAAATACTTGTAAAACATAATAAGTTATTACTAAACACTTGAATGCAAATTTTTTATTATTACAATGGTCTGTGAGTAAAATGTATCCAGAATATACTGAAGCGGTTTGAGTTATTCATAAAGACAGATTTAATCAGAATGCTGGTTGGCTGTAATTTCCAAGATACAGTCGTGGATGAAAAAGGGGAATTTTGGGAATAAATGAGATTCAAAATGAATGTTTGTATTAGATCTACTTCAAAACGCTGTACGTTACATTACAGCCTTCTCGGGTTCTTTCTTGAAGCGTTTAAATTAAGATCTATTATAATCAAATGAATAAATGTACATAAACCAATAGGCATAATAACACTTTATCCTATACACTGAAAACATCAACTAACCAATTTGTTTTCCAATTTTATTCTATTCACCTATATAACATTCAGCAGATTTAATCAATGAGGCAGATAATTTCTATTTTTTTAATGTTAGGTTTTTTTTTATTATTATTATTAAAAGATGAGAAAACAGTTAACGTTTTTTAGATTTTTTTAAAAAGACTTTTAAATGTCTTTTTTTTTTTTGTGTTTTTTTTGTGTTTTTTTACTGACACCTGTTAGACATGCAGGCAGGACGAATGACGGGATGCAATAAAATGTAATTTTGGCTGTAAGCCATTAATCCACTGTTATACCTTTAAACTCTGTGGAAAAAAATTAACCAAACTTAAAAGTCTTTAATAGATGTCTGTTCTAATTAATTTCATACCTAATTAAAACAAGGCTACAGTCCACGCAGGCTGGCCTGTTTAGCCCGCTGGATGGCCATAATTGAAGTAGCCTAATAGCGGAAAAAAGCCTGCTTAGAAATAAAAGCCCGCAGCGGTCCAATTCAACAACATCACCATCCAAGCACGCTGCACACCCCAGCACCCCCTACCCACCCATCCACCCCCCATCTGACCCACAAAGGCCTTATTGGTTGCCCCGGACCAACCACCTACTGTTTCCCACCGATGCACTCGGTGCGTTTTAACACCCTAATTAGATGTGACAAGTTCAACGAGCTGGTTTCAGAAGAGGAAAAGCTGGGCAGGTTATGATTTCCGAGTCAGACTCACAGGGGAATCTGTGGACAGCTGATTCCTGTCAGCCTCATTCATCTTCTTCCAGCCAATTAAACTTTACTGCTAACAAAGCGAGCAATTTAGGAATAAATTACAGGCCTAAAGTGAAATGTAAATGTTTACGACAGAGGCAGCACTGGACGTACTATAATAATAATAATAATAATAATAATAATAGTTATAATCATAATAATAATTTTATTTTTTACATAATCAGAAGAAAATATTTTACTTTTGCAAATCACAGCCGTTTGAAATAATAAAAAAGTCATTCTGAAAGAAACTACACCAAGAAAACAAAAAATCATGTGGCCAAAAAAAAAAAAAGTTCTATCCCAAAGTTCAGAGCCCTGCGCCTTCTGACAGTGTGATCTACCAGAGGGAGAAGGAAACCCAAACTTTCAACAAAGACAGATGAAAGATTAAGATTTGCTATTTGTTTTGGAGCATGCAGGCCTGCGGCCACGGCGCACAGAGCCCATAGTGAAAATTGGCAGAATAAAACACAGACAGAAATGAAAGACGCGGTGAAGCTCCCTACTGTTGTGACAGGATACCTGGAGGGCAACGCTTCCTCTTTAATTTGTCTCGTATGGTTTGAGACCCCCAACCAGACATTCAATCCTCAGAGTCTGCATAAGCCTACTGAATTTAATTCTCGATGGTGAAATTATATGCTATAATTAAATATCATATCATTTAAAATGCTCTGTGGCATAGAGCATCTTATCAACTTGGTCTTCCTCGGCTTCTTCGTTGTTATCACATTAATAGTAACAACATCTAAAATGGGACTATCAGCATTTGTGGGGAAATTGCAGGCTAAACAAAGGGCACCTATGGGCTTACAGCTTATATTCTGATATTTTCGAGCAGGAAATGTTAACCTTGAAATGCTACTATCTGCGGCTAACAATGTGTGATCATAACCCCATAAATGAGGGGAGAAATTGAATCCTTTTAAGTTATTAAGCAGGAAAGGATTATAAACTCGTCTTTATAAATGAGCTAGAAATCCCCATGTCTTCCTCTGTACACTTTTAAATTTCCCACAAGAAGCTGGAGAGGAAAGATTGCCCCTTTTCAAGAGCCCCACAAGAGATGGAAAAACCATTTTTGTGCCCAGATAGGGAGTCGTCCCACATGGTAAGCGCCACTTTAATTAATAGACAGCCTTGAGAGGTATCACTGTCAGCCTGGATAATGGTGGCATAGCCAGTGTTTGTGCTTCCATGAATATTTCTGATGTGATCAAAGTCAAATGCCAGCACAGAATGAATTTAAGCCTACTGAGTTTTTTTTTTTTTTTTTTTTTTTTTTTTAGTCTAATGCTTTCGACACTTAAAGCCCCTGACACTGAAACGTCTCTCCGGTCTTCTGGTAGGCCTACAAGCTTAAACTGCACTCCTTGAAATTGATGCATTACTCATTACTAATAAGCACTGGGTTTTTCGTGTTATTATGTTGCACGGTACGTTACCTTACTGGAACCAATAGGGTAATTTGTAACCCTATATAGCCTCGCATTTACCATCAAATATCGCGATATGTCATTAACAGCACCATTCCTCAATTTAAATAAGCACTGTCCTTCAAGTAAAGAAATTACATTGTTTTACCGTCAGTGTTTTTTTTTTTGTTTGTTTGTTTTGTTTTTTTTTTACCAAAACGAATAAAATACCTATACTTTTAAATACCTATTATTTTAATTTCAATAGCCTATAGCATAAATGTCAGTGTAGTAATACTAGAATGAAAAATAAATTCATTTTTAAAATGATGAACCGACTGACTGAGACTATTAAAATAAAATCTCTGCTTTACCTGCACGAAAAGGAGTATTAAGCATTTTCTATAGCCTAGCCTATATATATATATATTTTTATTATTATTGACTATTAATAAATGGCATTTACTGGTTAAAAATGGATAGAAATTAAATGACCACTGCTGTTTTGCAAAAAAAAAGGAAAATCAATAGCTTTTATTTAACCAAAAAAAAAAAAGAGAAAAATCGAACACACTAAAATGCCTTTAAACCTACATATCCAAGTGAAATTCCTTAATATTGACAGGTTTAGTTTGTAAGAAAAATAAAAATACCCTACAGTAAATGCAATCATTTAACAATAATATCAATAATAACAATAATAATAATAATAATAATTATTATTATTATTATTATTATGTGGTGTCTTTCAGCTCCTGCCCCCTTTATATGAAATGTAGGCCTACTGATGTAAATTCCAGTGAAATGTGGCTTGAGTGGCTGCGGGGACAGGGGAGGTTAATCCGAGTTTAATGCAGTGAAGCACAGCGCAGGGTCTGGGCTATGATGGGTATGTTATCTCTGCCCAACATTTGGGTCTCCCTCAATTTCCACCCAGCCAAATAGCTGCGAGAAAGTGCAGATGGAGTCACTCTCAATGCCTGAGGAAAAAACGTTATTAATAGCTAAATAACTTCCCCATACTTTCACTGAATCTCTCTCACACACTGTTCCAGATGGATTTGTTTGAAGTGGTCTCTCGCTTCATTCCCCTGTCCTTCTCATTCAGCACGGCTTTAGACCCGAAATATAGCTACATTATATTACCATACACTTAGAAACTGTGTGTGCGTGCACGCCTGTGTGCGTCCGCGTGTGTGTTGGTGACGTGGAGAACGCGCAAAAAAGGGGTTAGCTTTTGCGCACTTTTTATCCCACTTTTCATTATTAAGAGCAGAACTGATTGTATTTGTGTTCCTTTGTTTTGGTAGAAAAAATAATGGCGTAAGGAATACTGTCAAAATATATTTTTTTTTGCGTAATTGTTCTAAGTATTACGTTAATTAGAGGTAACTCATGACAGAAAAAAAAGACAATACGCAGTGACAAATGAAGAAAGTCCGATCCTGGGAGTTATCATTTGCTCAGAAATGTTTAAAGCCAACTGAAGGTCAGTTTACGCCTCATATTAATTTACCTTTTGGTTGAACCTGCTGCATTTTTGGGGTTGTCTGATTTGCTCACACCTCTCCGCTGCTCTGTCACTTTTCCTCTCCAATCTCGGAAATAATCCCACCTGGCATCTGTTTAATTAGACTGAGCAGCTCAGGTAATCCTGTGATTTGCTGAAGTGTCCATCGCCTGTCGCCAGCCCTGACGGTCAGGCCGGTGGCCTCGGTGCGGCAGATGGACACCGAACAGCTGATGCACCTTCACATTCTGATCGGTGCAGTGGCGCAAAAACAAAGGGATGACCAAGTTTGCACAGATGCAGTGCAACCTCTCGCCCATTTCTGGCGCGCATTTAACTTTACCATAGAATTTAACAACCGCACACGACCACTGCGGTGCACACATTGGATGGGAAACTTGCAAATGCACAAACAGAATGGTGGGTGGGTCAGGAATTACGCTCGGTGATCACCAGACAGACAATTATCAGGATTTTCAAAAGGCCCATGTCAGTCTAAAAAGGTGGAACCATTTTCGGTGCGTTAATTCTAAGTTTTGGTTGAGTTATTTTAGCCCACACCCTTCTAAGAAAACAATAACACCGTGCAACAAAATAAAACTTACAAAATTGGAATATGATTTAAAAACACATTTACTATAGTTAGATTAGAGCTGGGATAAATCCGTGATGTAACCTCTGAGAAAACCAAATACACCAACCTAATAAACAAATAGATAAATAAATAAAGTCTTAAAATCTGGATAAGTAAACGAAAAAAAATCTCATGAATTTTGTGCCCAGGGCGAGCCACTGTGAGCTCCGCTCTGAGATGAAAGTGAAAAGAAATAAAAGGCTCTATTTAATCTGCTTTAAAACCCCTCTCCACATAAGGGCTATGCTTCAAACTCGGAGAGTGAGGGGCTGATTGGGGATAAATACATTTCTTACCATGCCTGCGAGCTATTACACCCGGCACGAACACAGCCACCTATTCAGCGAGCATCGTTTCCAGTGCTTACTCTAATAAGTATTAACATTATTAAATGCCATCCGGATGCCGGTAGTCTAAACTGCATTACACACAGGGTGCGTCTCTTTTTATAGCAATGTAATTCTCTCCAATTTAAAACACAAACAGCGCTAAGAAAAGACAGAAACATTAGAGCATCTTGGATATTCTGCACCGGTAGAAAACTGTAAATTACGGCCACAGTCATTTTAGTTTGTAAATCATTCTATTTTGTCTTTACTGTTTTACGCGGCGCAGCTTGTGCGTAAAGACAGGACTCCCCGAAAATGTTGCTCATTTGCAGCCAGCAGGATTTACAAAGCGTCTACACGGACTCTGGAGATATTTGCAACAAAATGGTGACATTTTTCTTCTAACATTAATGCGTGGTATGACAGAAAAATGAGAACGTTTTCACGCTATCAACTTATTCTGCTCCAACGGGCCATTATATAAAATTACAAAACTATCTACCAGCGGGGCGTACTGAATAATTCATCTCCTTTTATGTGTCTCCGTGCCCTTTGTCCAAACTTTTCTCTCTCTTTTACCAGATTTTCTGAATGAGAATGGACGGGTCCGTACTCTCCTTTTCGCTGCCCTGCTTTCCAGGATTTGCTTTTGTACCTCAGACTCTTCACTTTACAAAAACGTCAATGGAGGGGAGGTTTTGCTCGTGAAGTTCATCTTCAAGTTTGGAAAAACTTAAGGAAGAAAAAAGGCTCTTTTGTGAATCCTTATCTAAACCCTATTCACACATGTTTGATCATCAAAAGAGCCAACCTTTTAGAGGTTTACAGACTGTGTGTTTGCGCATTTTTGGCCAAGGAAAAATAAAAACACCGAATAAAAAGATAAAAAAAAAAGGCAAAATATGCGTCACCCGAGCGCATTAAAAAACATATAAATAAATAACAAATAAATGCAATTTATTAATTTAAAGTTTTATATTGATTCATTGTCAAAAATGCACAAATTATCTTCCAATCACAACCAAGAAAAACAGCCAATAATTATTTTTCATAGACTATCATGAGCTTGTAAACACTATTGACAAACAGTGACAGCTCATACCTGCATCAAAGCTTTATTTCAACCCCCCTCCTTGCAGCATTACTAATAGAGCAAATAATATTCTGAACATTGATTTCCACTTTAAGTGACAAGTGGTGAAATGTCAGTGAACTGACATCGATTGTGAAATGGGTCAACTGTCAGCTGTCGTTTAGAGGTCGTTAAATGAATGAATGAATGAATGAATGAGGAGGAATTCGCTACACAAATTAATTTTCTGCAGTTAAATACCTTCTGCCAAGGCTCTCATAAATAATTGAGTGAATGAACAACTGCTGGCTCGGAGTTAAAAGCAGGAATAAATTCTCTGCGTTTAGCAGCAAGCTCCGATGTGGGACAATTTCCCAAGAGGACGAAAGTAGGAAGTCTATTTAAAAACACTTACTTCCTGCTTACAAGCTTGTAATTACCTCAAAATAATAATAATAATAATAATAATAATAATAATAATAATAATAATATAATGATAATAATAATGATAATAATAATAATGCGTGAATAATTCAGACATACAAGTTATTAACGACAAAAGGAGTTACAGGGCCATATAGATATAGATATATATATTTTCTGCTGTTAACTTACATTTATCACCGAGGATGCCATCGATGCTATGCTTTGTTTTCTTTTCTCCATCTTCATCCTTCTTATCACAGTCATCCTCGTCATCTTTTTTGCCAAATCGGGCCCTCAAAACGCGGCTGATGGAGCTCACTAATGGCAACAAAAAGGTAAATGGGTGATTAGCCCTAAAACCCATAAAAGAACCATAGTAATCCTATAATACATTTTTTTAGAAGGATATAGAACAGGAAAAAAAAAAAGTTTGAAAAGAAGCAGCTACGTGGAAATAATGTCTAAATTAAACATGTGCATAGGAGACAAATGTAACTTCAAATACAGTGACTTAAATAGGCTGTTGAGAACCAGAGGCACTTTTTTCCACACAGCAACGTTATAGGATGGTTTTTCTGGGTCAAACAGCTGTAGGTCTGCTTCCTGCTACACTGAAACATTTTATTATCAGTAACTGGGGCTTAAAACATGTTGGATTCATAGTGGTGTTCAGAGTGGGCTGCAGTGTTCGCTCGTAATAAGAAAAAAAAGTGCAGCTTACCAGATGAAGCCTCACCTGAAGGAACTGTGCTTCTGTCGCACACCCCGTCCTTCAGCAGCTTATCCCGGATCTCCCAGCTGAACATACCCGGGTTTTCTCTCTTGTACTCCTCGATCCTCTTCTCAACGTCAGGAGTTGCCACCTGCTTTAGGTTTGAATAAGTGTTGCACGTAGAAAATAAAGAAAATAATAATAATAAAAAAAAAATAAAAATACGGGAAGGGGAGGAAAAAGGAGAAATTTTAGACAGATTTAATTGAGACTATTAAATCTATTACAGCATAAATACAGAAGAGTATAAAAGAACTCAAATAAATGTAATGTCTCATTGTAAATTTGGATATTGGAAAAAAAATAAATAGGCAAAGCATTAATTATTAAAAGTAACATATTGTGACAAAACGGCTGAAAGAGATGTATTTTTTGTTGCCATTGTTGTAAATTTAATATCAATGTTATCAGAATTAATTTTCAACACCAGACTCAATACATTCAAATATGAGGATATTATTTCAATAAAGGTTATAAGTACCTATTTATTTACCTATTATATTATATTGTATTGTATTGTATTGTATTTTATTTTATATTTTGTAAAAATTTCAAGTGTGTTATAATAAAAAAAAGGCCTGCAGTCTACAGGTGGGATGAAATGTGAAAACCCGTATACATATTATTATTATTATTATTATTATTATTATTATTATTACTATTATTATTAGACACCTTTTTGTTGAATGCTGGTCCATCCTACTGGGCTCACTCAGGTGTCACAAAGCTCGTGCAATATCCCCCCCCCTCCCTCCCCCTCTTTCACCCATCTGACACATACCACCCGTTCATGGATCCCACTCACCCTGGGCTTGCTGCCTCCTATGGCCCCCGGACGGATCGAACCGGTCTCTTGGTACCGGCAGAGGATCTTGGAGACGCAGCCGTGAGAAACTCGCAGTTGTCGCGAGATTACACAGGGTCGGATGCCGTGGTGGGCCATCTCCACTATCTTGTGTCGGATGTGATTTGGCAGGGGCCTCCCGTTGATGAACACGCCGCCAAGCTGGTTCACCCTACCCTGGCCCAGGGGGGTCGAGACTGCACCAATAACAATAAAAGTCTCAACAACAACAACAACAACAGCAAATAAACAACACATCCTTCCTCATCCTCATTTAAGCGCTTAAACGTCCCCGTGGAGGAAGATGAGGCTACAATTTGGCCTGTGATAAAATCAAACGGTGCAGTGTTTGCTGTGTTACTGCCTTTTAATGGGACGCAGTTTACGCACATTATCATATTATACATTTTCAAGAGCGCGTGGTGCCAAATTCATCCCGCATCATGTCTGTCTGACAGGATGCATCCGAGGCACTTCAGCGTCCAATTTCACATTCAAGAGAACCTAAAGAGGGTGACACTTCCCACCTTGATTATTCCTAGTCATGCTGTACAAATATTGATGTGATCCTTTGAGCCATCTCTTTGCTGTGTGTATTATTGCCACTTCCAGCAGCAGGACACTTGAACAAATCCCGGAGCTTGAGTAACTTGCAAGCTACGTGGTTTTGTACATTTCAGTCCAGGGCACTTGAGCACGAACTGGGTGTAATGGGAAAACTGTTTCCATAAATGCATGCAAATACAAAGTGATCTTTTTCCGCCCATATGTTCACACAACTTGAGTGTGGGCGTCCTAGTTGAAAAAAAAATTACCAATTAGATTGTTTTTTTTGTGCAAAAGCGACACAATTAAAAGTAACATTAATCCCGAAAAAGCCTGCTTGTTTGGTCTTATAATTTATTATGTTAGATACAATTTTAGCATGAAGGATGATTTGCAGAGGCCATGATTATTATTGTTATTATTATCATCACCACCACTGCATTTTCAGGATTCACATGTCACATATTAATAAAATAATATTAGGCCTATGAGAAATAAATAATGGGATAAAATCATTACATTCATAAATGTATCATTTTAACACACGTGTTGCAGCCTGTAAAAACATCAATTCCAAATAAATACAATTCTATCACACAAATGCACAAAAAATATTTTAATATCGAACTGCAAGCAAACACGTGATGATGAGCCTCTGGAAAATATATACAAAAATGAGCATGCATTTCTGAAATATTAAATGAAATGTGGTTAGACTTGAGCTTGTTAACTTTAATCGTGTCTGACTGGAGGTCGTATTTGCTCACCCACCTTTTTATTTCCCAGCATGTCGTCAGTAACAGACTGTGCTCGGTGTGAATATCAGTCTACAAGCTGACACAGAGGTGCACTGATGCGTTTTGTCACAGCACTTGTTCAGACAGATGTTGTCTTTCTTACCTTCCAGGGGGAAGCCGGTTCGGGGGTAGTTCTGGCCTGGCGCAGGGCGCACCATCCGAGGCACTGTTCCTGGCAAAGTAGCCATCATGTAGCTACCTAACACGCCGAGTCAGACTCTCGGAACCTGCTAAATCTCACAAAGTCCAAGTCAAAAAAGCGGAATGTCTTCAAAAATGTTGGAAGAAGCTGCTCGATGTGCTGTCAAATCCCAATCCCAGGCGATGAAACTGGACAAACCCGTCCACCGGGGGGAAATAAGTGATGCACAAAATGAAAAAACAAAAACAAAAAAACAAAAACGGCAACAACAAATAAAAAATACAACCCCCTTCAAACAGGGACGTCTGCAAAAATGTATGTGATACACAGGAACTTAATTGTATTAGAGTTGGAAAATGCACTGTTATTCTTTTCCCTGGGTGTCGTTTGGGTTCGGTATAATGTCTGCTAGCTGGCTGGAAGTAGTTTAAGTGGCCAACTTTGGTGCATGTCGTAAGAGGAGACAGCCGAGCGCTCCCATAGGCTCACTGGCCTTTCTTTTATGGATGAAAGAGAGTGGGTTTAGCCAGGAGCCAGCCGACCAATCAGAGCAACACATTTCACTTTTAATTCACTGCTGCCTCCCTCTTAAATCTCAACACACCAAACCGGTGCAAATATCATATCTACGTGCTTTTCTAAAGTCAGTCTTTTCAGAAAGTGTCCGCTTTTATAACAGTGACCATAGACATGCGACAAATAAGGCTTTAAATTGATGCGCTCATTTCTTTCTTTCTTTCTTTCTTTCTTTCTTTCTTTCTTTAAATAACAACAAACTTTAAATGACCGCGCACCACAACATTACCAAATGCGTAAAAGTCGAACAGACAAGGTCTGGATAGTACATTTATTTCTTATACATATTTGAATATAATTGCACTAATAATGCACATATCATACTTTTACAACACTGAAAATAACCTGACTCAACGCCTCAAAATAAAACTCCAGCCGCGTAAACATCCTGAACAAAACTTAGAGCGCTTCCTGGGTTCACGTGCATCACTGCGTCTGGATAAAATTCATAGGGCCAAAATAACTTCAGTCGGGAATTGATGATGTGCTCTCTGTGAAAGCGGCGCAAAAAGCGGTCCAGCTCAGCGGAGGTTCGCCTATAAGACGCGTTTGGCTTGTTAACCTTTCTATTAACTAAATATGCGCAGCATGAGCATCTAAATCGCTCCTACAGCTTTTGTGGTAATTACAACATTTGGATCGACCCACTATTGATGACAACAGGTTGACTTGCCCCGGAGTACACACAAGAGTAATTGCTTAAAGGTAATTGTTGAAAAATAATGCGCTACTATTAAACTCTAATAAAAAGAGCACATATGGCAGAAAAGAAGAGGTGCATGTGTCAACTCTGTGGGCCCACCGTGCATATAAAATTGTGTGACAATTGCCGTGGAAAACACTCCTGGTGGAAGGCAATTTCACAAATAATTTTAGCAACAATTAGGGAGTGTGGAGGGGTGAAATGGCGATTTCACATGCAGATGTGCCGGTGGGAAGGATCTGGTACCCTGCCGAATAGCTATGACCCTCACTCTCCCGCTTTGGTTTGCTTCACATGGGACAGAGAGGCACAAAGAGGCAGTCTCACCCTCCTGGGAAGGCGCAAAGAGCACTGGATTAAGTCAAGCATCAATCATGTGAAATCCAAACAATAGCAGATTTCTCTTATGGAAAGCATACAATGTGTTTTTTAACCAAACATCCCAGTCCCTGTGCGCGTCTGAGGCCAACAGGCTGCAGCAGGTATGTGTCTGAAACCACAGACACGCACATAAAGCAAATAATCCCTGCAGATATCACCGCTCTTCAAGCAGGAGCTGTTTCTGTTGTTTTAATCATTATTAACCTTGTTTTCATATGTTTTGCATCTGTTGATAATTACACCTCAAATAAAGAGCTCAATTTCCCCTCTTATTGTTGTCTGTTTATACGTGACGTGATTTTTTTCAGGCCATGGGACTAAAATACTGGTATAAATATTTTCAATTATTTACTCTTTCAAGTTTATTGATCTATAATCTGCTGTTACATTTCCATCCAAAATGATTTGCCTGATTTCCACTCCTGACACACGGGAGGCAGAACATTTATAAAATAAATAATAATAATAAAAAAAAAAACTTCATAGTTCAATGAAACACTGAAAAATAAAGAAAATCACAGGTTTTTTCTCATTAATCTCACTTTATTGTACTGTTATTTCTACCACTATATGCCTAAATTCACAAATTACTTTGCTTGAAGTGAAAGAATCAAACCTTTAGCTCTGCTGAAATATCATCCTCATTCTGAAAAGTTTTTCAGTTTGAAGCAGTTTTACTTTAATAAGCAAGTTTCAATCTTGCAGTATCTTTTAATCTGAGTTTTATATTCAGGACTACAGTCTTATTAAATTATTGCAGGGATAAGATGTCATAAACTTGAGCTGTCATGTCCACTAGTGGGCGTCTACTGCTGCACACTTCCATCAGTTCATTATTAACCTACTTAAAAATATGGGAAAGTCCAGGTCGGACACATTCACATGACCTTATGTTGCTTCAAACAACAGTTTGACAGTCTTAAATGTGCATTATGTTATGGTGACCTGGACTGGCATCTGAATGAGCCCTGGTCACAGCCTAAACTGCATTTATTCTGCAGGGTTCAGCTCAGCGTCTGGCTCATATAAGTAACTCTGTCACTTAAGTTTCCTCTCAGCTGCAGCAGACAGAAAAACACCTCCTCTCTCATGATAAAGTCTCCAATCTTATCTTGATCAGGACCGCTCTTCAAACACTTTCCTACATAGCCTCTCATTATTTGTGTTATGGCAATTACCAGTTTCTTTTTTGCTTGTAGGTGAACACTTTTTTCCTCTCCTATCTACATGTATTTTCTCTATACACAATCTTTAGTTATTCATACTGAGCCGCACAAAGAGAAAACATCTTTGATGAGCGGCATTGCCAATTTTTTATCTTTTTAGAGCTGAACAAAGGAGAAAAGGAGAGATGTTCAGGCATTAAGTGTGTATAAATATTATTTTTTTTTACTAACATTTTACCAGTGTTTTACCTTCCAGTAGGATTTAGTGGAAATTGCAGCACAGCAAGTCATGAATTATGAATTAAATATAGCATATTAAGATTATTTATTTTACAATTAGTGTCATAAAACCCAGCTCATATGAAGCAGAAACAGATTTAAATTCAACTGAACATATGGGAGATTTTTGTCCAACGGCTCTAGACTGACTATCATCAGAATTCATAGAACTAGTGAAAGGATAGTGGTAAACTGAGGCTATTCTGGGAACAAACACTGTACAATCTGACTGAAATCCCCTAAAAAACAAAAAACAAAAACAAACGAATAAACATATGAGACACTTTCTATTTGCTTCTCTTTTATTTTGCAACTTGTCTGTTGGTAGACCTCATTGTTTATTTTCATTTCCAACTGGAAATTGATAGGTAAATATAAAACACAAAGGTAACATGCATACTGCATAGCTGAGATCTTTAACAAATCCAAAGAACAGCAGTAAATCAGTCCATACTCTTTCCTCTGGAGTCCCTGATCTTTAAACATCAACTAATTCAGTGTTATTTCCATTTTCATCATATTAAAATTGAAAAAGCTTAAAAAAAAAAAAAAAAAAGCTAAAGCCAAAGGCGAGTTCTGTGCTTTGTTGACAAGCAGCTGTTTATATATAATCTCACATCTGCACTGTTGCATGGATAAACCCCCAGCTGTTTTCCTTCTATGGTGGCTGTTTTCATTTGTGTTAATTCTGAGAGTATACTGTATGCAAAATCTATCTGTGTAATATAGCAACAATGATTAACTACTGCTCAAAGGTTATAAAACAAAAAAATTTAAGGCCTTATTTTTCCACTGATATAAGAATGGCTATATTTCCAATATTATGTAAATTCAGAGGGCAGTATGTCCATTTATGAAGCCGACGACAGTTTCTGCATGTGCAGCACTTGGCTCTAACAGTCACAAGTTCTGCACTGACATCACTGGTTTTTACTTGTTGAGATATTTTCACATCTGCTTAGCGTTACCCAAAAATGTAATCACTTCCTTGTGGGAATTATGTTATCATGATAGAGAACGAATATAAAATACACTCACAGGCAGAGACCAGGGACAAGCTTACTTTGAGTTGTAACTTTGATTCAGGAAAGGTGGCTTTAGATCTTCATCTTCTTACGTGTGGCACAGATAGGAGTTCTAAACAGGCATTCAGGGTCTGACAAAGTGATATTTGGTTAAAAGGAAAGCAAGAACACAGGCATTCCTCATCCTCATTTGGAAAGAGTTAGTCTATATTTGAACCTTGTTTCAACTCCCACTGTCCAGTCCCCACCTAGCTGATATGGTTGTATACAATGCATTTAAGAAACACAGTGGTATAATAAAATAAAGTGATGCAAAGGAAAGGCAGCTGGTTTGGAAAATGTAATAAATCCTTAAAAGAACAACAGAGGAACCCATTTTACACAGATCTGCACTGCAGGCTGGTTCTGAAATCATCCTTTACAGCAGAGGTTTTGTGCCCAGGAGAGATGAATCTGTGTGGCCAAGAAGATGAAAGGGATGGAAATGCAAACATTTAGTAAAAACCTTGAAACATTTTGGGATATTTTTGCCTTCAAAAAGACAGCAAAGATAAGCATTGAATGTATAACAAATGTCACTGGTCAGCCTCAAACACAGGACTGACACAGTCCGACACTCTGCTACCACACCCGTACGGTAAACACTTCCCTGTTCAGACGTCTGAAATCATCCAAATTAAATAAGAAGTAGGGAGGAAATTTACAAACCACTGTTTAGAGAACAATATGTTCAACCACCTCACTCATTCCTTTGTAGAAGATTCTCTACACAATGTGTGGTAGAAGAAAGGAACAACAACATATGTTGTGTCGACATCTGACTCTAGAGTCTGACTTATGAGTTGTGGAAACATCTATAACTCAACCAGTGATCAAACACAGCCAAAGGCCCGTCAGAGAAGAACAGTCTCTCTGGACTTTCAAAAAGGTCAAAGGTAGGAGAGGGAGGACAAACTGGACCAAGATACCTGAGAACAAACCTCAAGATGCTAAAATTGGTAAAAAAAAAAAAAAAAAAAAAAAAGGAGACAGCATCAGAGTTATATCAGGCTTAGCTGAGGAGAAGGGGAAATGTTACCACCTTGTTGCAACACCATCAAGTGGCTGATCCGTTCTGCAGAGAGCACAAGTCTGTGGAAATGAGTGGTGTGTGCGGGTGACATCACACCAACAGGCAGACTCATCTGGACGGGTGCAGGTGGGAGCAGGGGTGGAAGCAGTGGGCTGGGGGTTGATCTGTGGCAGAGTGGGTGACATCCTGTCACTGCTGATTATAGTGTGAATTCTGTGTATCCTAAATAACACCTTCACTTGGCACAAGCAGTGCAAAGTAGTGATGTGACACTTGTAGATAGAAGTCTGGGGAAGGAAGACCGAGGCTGCAAATTTAGGTGGATCACCAGGGGCCAAGAGAATGACGAACAGAAATAGTGGACAAAACACAGACAGTGTAGCACACGACTAAGAGCACCAAAATAAGCACAATGTCACACTTTAAAGGCAGGAAGAAACTGAAAACAAATAAGTAGAAAATTCAAGGCGCATGACAAAGCGCTGATGATGGCTGTCGTCTCTTCAGTGTCTCCTGAGGACGTGCAACAGCTCTTTTATCCTCTCTAAACAATATGTAACAAAACCTGTTGTATGTTTGGCCCCAGGCTCTTATCACCCCACAGCAGAGCTCACCTGTCGTCTTCAGTTTAACACAATGCAAAACTAAAGAGGCAGCCCTTTCTGTTTTAACGTCATATGAATCACATACTCCCTGCATAGGCAACAGAGGCTTGTTTCAGAGTGAACATACAGTATGTTTATGTAAGGATGGCGTTGGAGTCGTTAGAGTTTAATAAGATGCCTGCTACTTTGAGTTGTGCATAAACAAGGTACCATGTCACAGCCAACCGCTGATCTCGTGTCTTTGATGATTCGCCTCCGACCGCCACAAACGCATGGAGATAATGCAACATTTTAAATGGTGTATAACAAGTCATGGCCGCCTACGATGTCCCTAAGATAAGGCTGCTCCTGGTTTAGTGTCAGTTTGTGCAGGAAAGGGTATCATTACAGAGTAATCCCTGTGTTGCTACTGTGTTTTCAATAAACAGGTTACACTTACAGCTAAATGAGAAAGATCACAGATCAACAGATTTCCCTAAAGCATGCATAAACATGTCTGAGACGAAATCAGTAAAGAGGCATATTGGAGGAATGTGTCCTTGATAATATTTGTCACTTTCCTCCAAATCCCTTCAAAGACTTGTGTAGAGCACAAACTGAGGGGTTGTTTTTCTTTTCTCCCCCCAATTAGAACATTATTTATTCGTCAAATGATGTAAAGTGTAAATTAATTAAAGCTGTGTCCAGTACATTCAATACTCCCCATGTGCAAATCTGCAAAAAGAAAAAAAAAATGAAAACAAGGAGACAGATTATTTGCGAAATAAAAAAAAAAAATACAGCTGTTAAAACTCCTTTTCATGTTGTAACAACATCACTGGACACTGAAACCTTTAGTGAGTTTGGCTGTAAAGGAATACTGTGGGTTACTGGCATCATTTTATTACAGTGGCCAGTGTTACAATCCATTTTACACGACCAAGAATGCTGTGTGTGTGTGTGTGTGTGTTGTACTTGTGTGCTTGTGTGAGTGTGTGTGGCATGTGATAGGACCAAAATGCTTGGGTATCACGCTCTGATGTGCATGCCAAATCCACTTGTCCTCTCACACAACCTACCAGTGTGGCTCTGCCGTTTCAGCTCTGCCAGCAGAGGTCTGGGGAGAGCAGCACAGGAAACAGGCCACGACCTCTTATAGCAGGAAGCACAATGTGATGCGCTAACTGAATTGAAACCATATATTACTTTTAACCAGCACTATGCCTTTGGCTCGTCTCCTACAACTGGCTCTTAAAAGTCTCATAATGTAAAGCATGACGTTGTGTTTGAAAGTTGTTTTTAAGGCACCTGTGTCGAAGCCGATTCTTAACCGACAGGGTCACATCATAACTTATTTCTGCTTCTCGTTGAAGGAGAAAGAATTAGAATGTTGGTGCAAAAAGAAAATAAATTAAGGAGAAATAGAGTAGATTAGGTTGTAAATGTCAATACTCATTTGGATGCTGTTTACAAACCATTAAAACTATGAAAATGTCATTTTCCATCACTTATATTCCTGTATAACACAACATATAGTTCAAATATGGAGGGTCTTTAGTTTTAAGAATTGTGCAGATTATCCACATTTTACATCCTTGAAAAATTATGAACTAAATTGTAGAACAAATACTGTATTATGATCTGACTGAATACTGAATATATTTTTCTCACTCTTACTGAGTGTATTTTTTGTTGGATTTTAATTTCATAATATACAATATTTAATTGTATGTTTCTCTGCCACTATTGCATTTTTTTTTTTGCATGTATTTTATTGCTGTGTGTATCTTTGCTCAATGTTTATTGTTATATTATTTTTCTCTGATACACCAAGACAAATTCCTTGTATGTGAACATATATACTGGGCAGTAAAGTTCATTTTGATTCTAATTCTGAAAGTGTTGTGCTGCAATGACAGCAATGACACAGTAGCTGATAAATAGTAAAGTAACATGATGTGGGTAAAACGGCAATAAATATACTTTTGCGTCTACAGTGAGTCTACAGTGGAAAAATAACGCTCTCACAACAGAATGAATAACAAATAAAAGCTTTAATAATGTCAAGTGTTATCCAACCTCCAATATGAGAATCAGGTTAAATGAGATTATCAAATAAAATAGGTTGTGTTCATTATTCAGTTTGTAACACACCAAACCAGTGACAAAGTCACAATTCACCCCATGTCTCATTTTAAAAGAACACAAGACATTTTTGCTCGAATCAAACTGCAGCAAGAGTAGACATCTCATGAAAAAAAGTAACAGAAAAAGAAAAAGCTTCTTTGTTAATGAAGATAAAAGCAATGCCTTCATTTTGCATGCTATCACAATTAGTCTCACCACAACCGTCTGAAAGATCCTTCCAGAGAAGGGAAATCACTTGACCCTCCATCTGTGACCGAATCCTGCCTTTCCATTAGGTGCTCTCTGCAACCATAACGTCTATCTCTGCTGAAGCTGGACACAGATGCTTAAAAAAGCAGGAAGCATCACAAAGAGCTTACAGACACCAAGTCACACGGTGCCTGTGATTGAAAAGCTCTATTATACTGACTAAGAGAACAGAGAATCGTCTGCATGTACTGTTTATTTCAAAGCTAAAATATAAAACTTGAAAAATGCACACATTTAAAATACATTTCCAGATGTAAATGTACATGCATTTGTTCTTGAAACCTCATGATAACAGCATATTTTACACTGGATCCGAACCCGCAGTAACATATGAAAGCACTCATGTTGTTCTAATAGCAGCTCATGTGTCAGATGTGTAAAGTCATGGAGATAAAGAGTCTGTCCTGTAAAAAGTCATCTACAAAATTTTAACACAAACTGAGCTAATTGGTCTTTATTTATGGCTGGAAATATTCTCCCATTTCTTAATCCTAATAAACCATACAAACCCAACAAATTATCTGAAAAATGAATTATCACAAAGTTGTTAACGTGGCTCATAAAACTTTGACAGTTTGGTATATGATGAGACAAGACACACGGATGTGGAGGTTTCAAAAAAGGAAACATACAGCGCATGTTTAGAAAATCTTATTAGTAAAGAGCCCTCTGAAAAACTTCTTATTCAGCCAAACTGTTGTCTCCCTGATAATCTACCTTAGAAAATGTATTACATGATGGAGAAATGGTGGTCAAATGTAAGTAGCATAAAACAGTTTAAGCCGTTAAAGAGGCTGGTGGGATTCAGTGGTTAACACAAAGACCCAGATATAATTCCTGGTGTTATGTTTTTGTGGTGTTTGCATTTTTCACAGACTAAGAAGTAAAAATTCACCTCAGCTGTGTCTTTCACGTCGTGTTAACATTTCAGGACAGGGGACTCAGGGACATCTCTTCAAGTAATCTGGAAAGAACTTGAGATTTTCCTGTTTGTTCATGTAAATGCAAACCCTGCAAGACTAAGAATGTGTGGTGCAGTCTTTGTTCTTTCAAGCTCCAATACTTACTGTTCTAAAATTAATAATAACTTTTGAACCACTAATCCTATAAATACATTGAAATAATTCAGGTAAAATGCAATTTTTTTTTAGTTTTTCATTGTTATCACATAACTCCCATTTGGATGCTCAGAGGCTCCATAGTGAACAAGGAAAGACAATCATCTTCTGAATCATTGATTTAGTAATAAAAATCATATAATTTGATTGATTTTACATTCAGTTAATTTTATATTTTGTCTAAAAACTCAGTTTTCTTCAGTTTTTTCTCTGTTAATAACCTTTGAATTTACTCTGAGCTTATATGAACAGCTCCATGATCTGTACATTAAAATAGGAAAATCATATATATATTGGTCACATAAAAATTCACATGCAACCCCATCATTATTATCCTTTTAAAAAATAACAACAAATAATATGTAAAGACGTACTAATACCAAGATCTTATAGTAACTCATGACTCTTTCTCCTGCTGATGTAGTGACAGTCGTTGAAGAGAAAGCTTGGTGTTTATAAGACATTAGTGGCATCTTCCACATAATCAAATTAAATTCAGACATCTTCGACTATAAGGTCTAGAGCTTGACTTGAAGGCGCTTCCTCTTGGTTTTTTCCTGGTAAAATATCTGGTCATCTGAGCGTCTCTAACTGAACTGTCACAGATGATTAGAAGAGGAACAACTTGTCTTGGTATCCCAAAGAGCATGGGGTCCTCACGAGAGACTGAGCCACAACTAGAATCAATGTCACTGTTCAGATAATCACGCATTGCTGATTTACCATGTAAGATGCATTTTGTTTGCTGCCTAGCTGTGTAAAGCCTCTATTCATTTTCAGATTTTTCCAGAGAAACATGGTCAACTTAATATTGACGCCTTCCTCCTGAATTTCAGCTCTGGTTGGTAAGAAGAAAGTGTTTTGTGTAATGGTGTACAGTTGGTTACTTAAATCATTTCTGTGATAAACCAAATTGACAAAGTTTTGACATCTTTCTAAACTAATAAGGCTTGTAATCCTGTTATTCTGTTCAATTAGAGCTATAAGTGGATGTGTACTGACTGATTTAATCAGGTACTTACATTTGTGTAAGATACTGTAGTAACTGGTGTATTCTGAATTTTTCATTTCAGTTATTCAAGATTTTTTTGTATTTGCTTATTCATTATTATTATTATTATTATTATTATTATTATTATTATTACAGTGAGAAAATGTATGGTTTCTGTAACATTGCACAAGGGTAAATTATGCAAGACCACATCTGACACATATGAGAATTGAAATACATGTGAAAACAAATATAAGATTCAAATAGATTGAATTATAAGAATGCTTGGCTGTTTTATCTATCTATAATCAGGTAAAAGTCAGAAGTGACTTTATGTATTGAGAGTCACGCCAGGACAGTAATATATTTTCAGAATTACAAACAAGGCCCCATCTCTTTTGTGTATCTTCAATGACCTCTCCTTGCAGAAAACCATGTGTTTGTCACACACAAAACCACACACACACACACACACACACACACAGGAAAAACAAGCTTTTCACAACAGGAGTGTGAAATCCTCATGTTCCAAGAGGATGG